>OZ005760.1:4994408-5347972 GCA_963930825.1 Silvanus unidentatus
TAGTAGCCCCAATACAAAAACAAGTAATGATAGCAAATCCGAAAACTTTACAAGACGCAATTAATATTGCTTTACATCATGAAATGATAGAGAAACGCACTGGAGAAAGAACAGGAGCAATAAAGAAGGTCAGAAGACAGTTGTGAACCAAATAAGGAATGATTTTAACAACAATACAGTAAGAAAATGTTTTTATTGAGATAAAATAGGACATGTAGCCAATAATTGCTACAAAAGGATGAGAGAAAATAATGGAATAAAGAAGTGGACAATTCAAGGAAATATTCAACAACGACCGATGAACGGGATGCAATATCCCACATTTACTGGACAATATGGACCGGGTCTACAACCACCAAATTTTGTACAATTAAATAAGGAACTTCCAACTAGAAATTGGAACTATCAAAGAGACTGGATACAGGAAAACGGAGAGGGGGCTGCCCTCCAACAAGATGGGGTGGCCCTAGACATTTAACTGAATATGGAAACCAACTAATAATATGTAATATACCTACCATTAATTATTTAGATAATAATGAACAAAATTATAGTATGATTGAAGTTAAAATAAATATGGAATGGTTTAAAGCAACTATTGATAGTGGTGCAAAACTGTCATTAATTAAAAATACTGCGAAACTTAATCTACAACCGCGAATTGAACAAAATGTTAAATTATGCGACGTGCAAGGGAAAGTGATAACACATTTCGGTATAGTGACGTTACAAATGGTAATAAAAGAAAAAATTGGGATAATACAAGATTTTATAGTGGTATCGGAGGACACATGTTTTAATGGAGACGTTTTATTGGGAATGGATTTTCTGCAGAAAAATAAGATTAATATTTCATGGGAATATAATATGATGAGTGTTCATGGAATTTGTGTTGAAATGTTAAATGAAAATGAGATAATAATGCAAGACAAAGAAATTAGTGGAATTTATGGAATAAAAGGTGAACTTGTGGATAATAATGTGAAAATTAAAGTTGAAAGTAAGTGTGAAAAAGGAAACACTAAACTCAGCAATGATAAAATTGCTAAAAACAAAGTCATGACTATAAACAATGAAAATACTAGTGAAAGTATTAATAGTAATTATGGAAATAATTACACAAATAATGTGAAAATTGATCAATTGAGTATTGTAAGTGAAATTTATGGGAAATGTGGTGATATTAATTGGGGAAATAATTGTAAAAATAATTTGAATCAAGTATATGGAGAAAATGATGAAAATATTTGTGAAACTAAATTAACTGAAAATTCTATTACACATTTGAGTGAAAACAGTAGTGCAGATGGTAGGGACTCAGCCTTAGATAAAGGAATCTCTCCATCAGCAGAAGTTAAACTGATGAGTAAATACAAGATACCAGCGAGAACAGCTGGACTTGTATATGGAACTATTAAAGGACAAGTAACAGCTGAAAATATTGTATTTGAACCATCTCAAGAAGTGCCCGCAGGAATATTATTAGGCAGGACATTTTCCTCCCCTGAAAAGGGAGAGAAGAAGGTAATTGTACCAATTTCTGTAATAAATACTACGACACAGGAGATGGAAATACAAAAAGGCATGATTATGGGTCACTGTAGTTCTGCTCAAGAGTGTGTAATAGAAACAAAGGAGATTAATGATAATGAAACACAGGAATTATTGGAAAATTTGAATATACATTGTGAAAATGAATTGAGCGTAACCAAAGTGAAGAATTTGGTAAAAGAATATAAAGATATTTTTAGAACGTCATCTCAAGTGTTATCAAGTACAACAAAAGTGAACCATCGCATAATTACCGAAGATGTACACCCTATTGCATTACGACCTTATCGTGTCCCATATGCGAAAAAGCAAGTGTTAAATCAAGAAATAAATAAAATGTTGGAATGTGGAATAATAAAGGGAAGTTTCAGCCCATGGAGTGCACCAGTGGTTATGGTTGAAAAGAAATGTCATCCAGGGCAACAACCTGAAATTCGTGTTTGTATAGATTATAGAAAATTAAATGAAGTGACAAAATCTGATTTCTATCCACTACCGAATATTAATGAAACAATTGACCAGATACAATTTGCGACCTTATTCACAGTATTGGATCTAGCGTCAGGATATTGGCAAGTACCAATGCATCCCAATGACCAAGAAAAAACGGCATTTACCACTCCAGATGGACATTATGAATTTGTTAGGCTTCCATTTGGATTAAAAAATGCACCGGCTACTTTTATGAGATTCATGCAGACCGTTTTAGCAGGTTTAACGGGTATCAGCTGTCTAGTATTTATAGATGACATTATAGTTTACTCAACGGATAATGTAGATGAACATTTGAATAAATTACGACAAGTATTTGATCGACTTAGAGCAAACCATTTGAAATTGAAGCCCAATAAATGTAATTTTCTACAAAAAGAAGCTAAGTTTTTAGGCCATGTTATATCGGGAGAAGGGTGCGCAACTGATCCTGATAAGACAAAAATTGTAGAAAATTATCCGAGACCAAAAACAGTTAAAGATATAAGAGCATTTCTTGGATTATGTGGATTTTATCGCAAATTTGTACCTAAATTTTCTGAACTGTCATCGCCTTTAACTCAGCTGACAAAGAAAAATGTACCGTGTATATGGACAGAAGAAAAAAAAACCGCGTTTAACTTACTTAAGAAAGCTTTAATTTCTCTTCCAATATTAAAGTATCCAGATTTTAAGAAGGAATTTATATTAATAACCGATGCAAGCTCAATAGCAATCAGTGGAATATTGGTACAAGAATATGGAAATGTTGAACACCCAATTGCATATTCCAGTCGTATGCTATTGGATGCCGAAAAAAGATATTCGACAATAGAAAGAGAATGTTTAAGTATAGTCTGGCATGTAAAACATTTCAGAATATACTTAGTTGGTACACATTTTACTGTATATACAGACCACCGACCACTAAAATATTTATTCAACATTAAAGAGCCAAGTTCGCGTTTAGCTAGATGGAGATTGTCATTACTGGAATACTCATTTACCATTAAATACAGAGCAGGTAAATCTAACATCGCTGACTCTTTAACTCGTTTGGATGAAAATGATGATACTGAAATACTTCACATAAATACAATACAGAAGAGAAACGAAGAGCCAGAATCAGATCAACATAGTGATGAATAAAGACCTATCATCTTTGAATTGGAGCACATAAAGGAATTGCAAGAAAAAGATACAAATATTCAAGAATATTTATGCTACAGTGATTTCTACAAGAGTAAAAATGGAATAATTTATAAATCCAGAACTAACGATGAACGAAGTGATAAAGTAGTTCTACCTGAAGAACTTAAAGAACATGTTTTACGTCTTTACCACGATAATCCTTTATTTTGTCATCCAGGACAAAAGAAAACACTTGAAGCAATACGCAGGGATTTTTATTGGAAAAGAATGGCTACAGATGTTAAAGAATATTGTGAAACTTGTGATTCTTGCAACACTAGGAAACAAACGAATTCTCCGTTAGCTCCTTTGCAACAAATGACTGTCCCTTCAACGGTATTTGGCCTCATTTCCTTGGATATTGTAGGACCGTTGACTAAAACCGATTCAGGAAATAAATACATTCTAACATGCATGGATTATTTAACGCGTTTTCCTGAAGCAATACCGATTCCAGATATCACTACACCAACGGTAGCAGAAGCCTTTGTGAACAATATTATTTTACGGTATGGAACTCCGAGAACGTTATTAACAGACATGGGTTCTCAATTCATGTCTGAACTATTTTCTGACATTTGTAAACTATTACAAATTAAAAAACTACATACTACTGCATACCGACCCGCTACAAATGGAGTTGTAGAAAGAATGCACAGTGTATTAAAAACCATGATATCGCATTATGTGTTTGATGAACAATACAATTGGGATACTATTCTTCCCTATTGTTTGTGTGCGTACAGAAATATTGTACATGAAAGTACTGGAGAGACACCTTACTTTCTAATGTTTTTAAGGGATCAGGAGTTACCTTTCCACCTTATAATTAAAGAGGATAGGGTTCGTTACGATCTATCAACGAATTTTGCAACGCAAATGATAGCACGCATGAAACAAGCACATGAAAAAGCACAACAAGCTTTAAAAGAAATAACCGCAAAAAGATGTGAAAAATTTAATGAGAAAACAAAGAGTAAAAACTTTCAAGAAGGAGACAGAGTCTACTTAAAAATTCCCGTAAATCTTACAACAAATATCTCAGCTAAATTAAAACCAAAATATAAAGGACCTTATAGGATCATTCAACAAATGGGTCCTGTTAATTTTAAAATTCAGGAAATTGGAAATGAGAAACAAGAAATTGTACATGCAAATCGATTAAAACTCTGTAAACAGCGAAATGTTATGGTCTATCATAAAGAACCCGATGATCAAATAAATTCCAATGAACAAATTAGTGACAGTGTTAGTGAAAGTGACGAAGATATTGGATATATTGAGAATGACTTATTTGCCAATGAAGTTGAAGAAAGTTTCAATCCGCTAGAGTTAAACGCTGACGGAATTGTAGAAGAAATTATACACAATCCGAAATTTCGAACGCTAAAACAACTACTGAAGCTAATACGCAATCTTCAGTAGAAAGCGCAGAACCTGAAGTTGATAACATTGACAAAAGGTCCGAAAATACCGAGGGCCAAACAAAAAGTGAACATCCATACCAGACACGAAGTAAAGGTCCAGTACTATCTTTTCCGTGGTTATTACGTAAACATATATAAAATATGTAAATTCTAACTCAAGTCAATAACCCCTATAAAATATCTGAAAGTGCAAAATGAACAGAACGAAAACTTGTATCTTTTAAAATCGGTTAAAGTAAATTTTTTTTACGTAATTAAGTAATGTTTATTTTAATAATAGAACATTTTCTATGATAGGACAAATCCTAATACTAATGTTATTTTAAACGTTCCACTAGGTATGGAAATAGTATAATAGCTTTTGATTGTCAAAATCCTACAATATAAGTGTTATATCTTTTCATTATATAAAAAAAATTGCCCTGGCCCTGTATTGGGTTATATAAACAGAAAAAGTGATAGTATTAAGTGAATAAAGAAAAAAAAATGTCCGAAAAAAAATAATAATAAGCAGTGGTAATTTAGTATATAAGATAATATGTACACCCTTAAAAGTTTCCTAAGCTTCAACAATATTGCCACCTTAAAACTATTCCTATGTATACTGCTGATCCTAGAAGCAGTTGCTGGTGAAAATCACAGTGTAGAGTCTACCCTAAGCCCACTCCATCATGACAACATACAAGTTCAAGCTACTAACTACGGTCGACTTTTGTGGTTCAACTGGTTTGGAACTGAAATTCTACCCGATGAAGTCTACTTCGTTACGTTTTAAATCCAAGAAGGCTCATATCCAACGAGAACCTTAAAAACTTAAGACACTGAGTTTAGTCTTTTGATGAAGTGTAGTGCAAATAGTGAAAATAGTGAATATGTAGTGAAAATACAATCGACAGTGAATCCAGTTTTTAAGAATATATCTGTATGAATAAAAGCTTAACCATGAACGAAGTGAAAAATAGTACCACCACTAACACCGAATAATTTTCATGTGAAATTTATGCTTCTAAAATCTATATTTTCTAGACAGTAGCGAGGTCTTCCACCCAGTGCTTTATTCCTCCTCGGAATATGATTCCGACTCATATGTAGTAGGTCGTATGGGTGAACAGTACATACTTCTTCCCAAATTGTCCACACCACCCAACGAAGATGCAATCCCAAACCAGGAGACAGATGACAGAGCTCCCGAAGATTCACCTTCAAGTTCATCTGCTAACACATCAGAGAGTGTTCTTGACCTTAGTGTTGCCACCAACCCAACATAAAGGTCAGAATAAATTTACGTGAGTCAAAGTGAGTGTAAGGTGTAATACTCTGTGAAGTGTGCATTTTCAGTCAGCTTTTCTTTTATATTATTCTAAACCCATCTTATAATTTTAAATATATATCTATATTGTTACTTATTTGTGTGCCATATCACCTTCCTCCTGGTATATTGAGGACAACTAATTTGTTTTCTAGTATTATTTAGATTTACTATATTGAATATGTACTACTAACCTTTAGTTAAGTATGTTTAATACACTTCTACTGTACTTTGTGAAAATCATTGATAAGTAGAAGAGTTTTGTCTTGTTTCGTTTAGATGTTTCATATTCTTATCTCAAATAATGTGCCACATTATAATCCTTTTGTAATCCTTTAATTGTAATTTTTACTTATATAAATTTTTTTTTCTCTCTATCAGAATTCCTAGCAGGTTGTTATGTGAACATTACTGTTGGCTCCATAATAGCAAAAATATATGTTTCTTTTCATATATTTTTGATCTGGAAAGAAAGGGAGTATTATGTGGAGCCAAAAATAATCAAGAGTGCAAATTCAAATGTAAGCGGTTAGTTTGTAAAGAAGCGGTTTCAATTCTTTCATTTGAACGCTTATATGCAGAAAAAACGAAACATACTTAAGTACGCTTGCACTGACCACCTGTTTTAGCCGATAAGAAAAATAATTTATGTCTTTTCGAGAACAATTTATGTCTTTTCGCGAACAACTGTGAGTCATCAGCTGGATATTTATCAGTAGCAATTTCTGCAAGTCCCTGCAAGAAAATTCTTTCACATTATGTCATAGATGTAGATCATTGGCTAGATTTCTAAAGATAAAGCCGAAATTAAATTTCATTGGTTTAGTTGTGGGTGAATTAACATATATAAACCCATAAAATTCAGTCTAAGAAGAAGAGACAGTAAGTTCGTCAAGAAGTTAAAAAGTACAATAAAACCAGACCCAAGAAAGTGAAATTAATACCAGGTGGTGTGATAAGAAAAAAAAAATATTTACTAAGCAAGAAAAGTTTTTCTACCAGCTGATGACAAAAAGTTAGTTGCTTGTAAAACGTGAACAACGAAAGAAGTTAAAAAGTGAAAAAATAAATTAAAGATGAATACTCCGAATGAAGAGAATGTTTTGGTTATGGAAGAAGAATCCAGCAACAGCAGCTTCAGTAGTTTGAGCGACGGAAGCATCAACTGGAGTAGCTCTGGTAGGAAACTTTTATTTGGGTTTTTGTAATCCGTTTATAAACAATGTTTAGTTGTAATTAACATAGAGAAATAAATTGTGTGTAAAGAATATTTGTGTGTGATTTAGTTATAATATTATTCAATTTATTAAATAAATAAAAAAGAAGGCAAAAATCTTTCAGCGCGGTAGCTGAGACAAATATACTCAGAATGCCGAACAACGCGAAAGTCGACCCCGCGTAGATAGAGATTTAATGTACACGGTCTCCGCTCGGCCATTTGCTTAACATCCAACATTAAATTTCTAAGTTGGAAATAAAAGACGCACGACAACACAGCCATTAGGGTTTTTCGGGAAGGAAGAGCAAAAATCTTTTGGAGCAGTTTGTATCCTCTGGGACTTTGTTTTAGCAAAGCTAATGAAAATATTTTGTCGTTTAAAGTATACCGACGACCCTTCGGCCTTTTCTTCTGTTGTTTTAACTGCGATAACAAAAAATTCGTCGTTATTTCATTCACATTAGCACGAAAAAAATCCTCTGATCTTGAAAATGCATCCGCTTCTTTTAAACGTTTCTTAATGCTAACATTTTCATGGTACAACCGACGAGCTATCGATTTCAATTTATTGGCAGTTTCATATAGTTTTAAGGCTTTAGGGGTTAAACTGGCCTTCCTTTTTACTCCAGCTACTTTTAATAACGGTATGCTTTTTCATAAATCTACCGATATAAGAATTATAATGAAGAAATGTTCATTTCTATCAAGTATGCATCATATAAAAATATTTAGGTAATAAAATTTAAGTAAAAAAACTACATTAGCTTCATTTACAAATACCAGTCTACTTAGCTAAGGTATAACCAAATATTTGTAAATTTGTAAATTTTTATGTAGTTACTGCTTAATTCCCGCGTAATTTATTTTGAAGGAATAGGACTTGGGTAAGATTTGGGTTAATTATAACACACGTTTTATACCTTATATGATAATAACTTTATTAACAACCTTTTATTAGATATTAATAGTAAGTGAAATAGTATTAAATGAATTACTCTGGAGTTATAAGGACCGCAGGTATAAACCTTCGCAATTCGGAACGCGTACTTTCTCTGCCTAAAAATAACATACCAATTTTCGCATTTTGGAGTTCTCGGTCAACATATTTTGTGAACGGGTATTGAAAGGACATTTTTGAAGAAAGAAAATAACAAACCAATGGTTTCTTTTACCCAATAGTGGTTTAATTAGGTAGAAAGTTCCAAAATGCAAAAAATTTAACTACTTATTATCTTATTTTGAGGTAGAGAAAGTGCGCGTTCCGAATTGCGAAGGTTTACCTACATGTAAATAATCAATTCATAAATAAATTTTAAAGGTAATTGTTAATTTACCTGTACGACGAAGAGGGGTTTTTGGAGAAGTTGGTGCAGAATTTATTGTTGGCATATTAGGCAAGGATCCTACAAATAAATATTTTAGAATAACTTTCTAACATGTATACTTTTTGACAATAGATACTTGTCTCAGAAGAATTGGTATTGATTCGAACATTTTCTGAAATTTGAATTTCTTTGTATGTCTCTACATTAAAAAGCTGCTCAAATTGATCTGCTACTTCATCATCTACATTAAAGTCAAAGTGGAAATTAAACTTTATTTAATTAATCTACTGTTGAATTTTCTTACTTTCTCTACGTGATGGCAGTTTCAGGCATGGTATAGCAGAGGCTTTTAAATTTGTTCGATTTTTTGATCCTTGAAATTTCTGTTCGGTAGAAAAGTGGTCATGACATACTCGAAAGCTTCCACGCTCTGATGTACTTTCTTTCCCTACTAAATCATCTCTTAAAATAACAGTACACCATAGCTTTCGTAACTAAAATAAAACAAGTACAAAAATATATATTTAAAAATTTACGCAATAAATAGGATCAATTTTTTTACCTGTAAATCTTTAGGAAGAACATGCATAATACTACTTTTTGAATTATTTTTACATCCCTTCACAAAACAATTGGTAACCATTTTTTGATATAAATACTATATGTATATACAAAGAAACAATTAATTGAAAAACATTTAAAATTAAATATCGTTCGAAAATATGACATATGTTACATTTATTTAAAATTGAATCGTTTGTTTTCGCAATCTTTCGACAAAAATCGACAAGTTGTTGTACGCGACACTAGCGCTCAAAGATTTCAGTGAATAGGGTAACAACTATACAACACCATTTGACTTTGAGAAGGGAAGTGAACATAGCATGAAAACAATTAAACATCGACTTGTCAAAAAACCGAGGTGACATTAAGGGGTGACATTTGACAATTGATCAGTTAACTTTTAGGTTAAGTTGTGACAAGACGTGTTTATCAGAGCTTCTGAACAAATAACCTTTTTAGATATCCTTTCGACTTTATATTTTCATTTACATTCCTTAATTGTTTTATATACTTTTTATAATATTTAATTATTTTGTTAACCGTTTTTTTGTTCATAAGAATTCTAATATTAGTATATTTTGCCATAAAATTTGCCTTATGCAACTCATTCATTATGCTACTTTTTGCATTTCGGTCCATTTTTAAAAATTTTATATGAAAAATGGACAATTTATTTAATTTTAGTAACTTTTTGTATTTTACGACTGCATAAAACATGCATCTAATAAATGAAAACAAGCACTTGTCATTTGAAATTTATGTCAATTATGTCATAGGGTTCGAAAATTACAACCTCAAAATAAAAAAAATCACTAAGTTTACAGCCGGTCGTGAATTAGATTTACGCTCGCATATGCGGGCGTAAATGTGGTTGTTATGGTACCGAAATGCAAAAAAGATATTTTTATAAGTTTCAGAAAAAGATGGACTTATTGGAGAAGTATGGTATGGAGAAACATAGAGGAACCATATATTTCGGACTGTATTATGGAGCGGTGTGGGTTTTGGTTGCAGGAGTGTTGTATAGATGTAAGTCTATATGTATGGATTTAGATTAGTAATTGTAATTGTATTTATTGTATGTATTTAATCATTTATTTATTGTAATTAATATTGTATTTATGAATATTGTAAATGTTAAATAAAATTATTAAATTTTTCATTTTGATAATTTTTTTGAAAAAAATTGTAGACATTGCAGACGAGAGTCTTTTTTAGCGCTTTTAAATTTAGAAAAAGGCTGCCGAACCATTGACGAGAGATTGTTACAGGATCTAGCAAAGAAAGAACTGTTCATATTTTTACGTTTTCCTATACTCATCAAGAATGATTTCTCGAACGTACACTTCTTTTCACGATAATATTGAGTCATAGATAAGAAGGACAAAGGACTTGTCAGCATTTTTAAATTTAAAAAAGGATTTCCAAACCAATCACATTAGAGGATCGTTAAAGGGTCTGAAAATAAATAATTATTTGTTTTAATTTTTACAATTCCGTGGACTCACCGAGATTGATTTTTTGATGGTAAACTCCTTGATGAAAATAATGAAACTTGCACATTGCGGACACGGGTCTTCTTTAGCGCTTTGCAATTTAGAAAAGAGTCTTCCAAGCGATTGACATGACAGGAATGTTACTGGGTCGCGGAATGATAGAACATGTTCTTATTTTTATGTTTTCGTATACTCATCGAGACTGATTTCTGGAACGTACACTCCTTTTCATGATAATATTGAGTCATGGATAAGAAGGACAAACTTTTTGTCAGCATTTTAAAATTTAAAAAAGGATTTCCAAACCAATTACATTAGAGGATTGTTACAGGATCTGACAAAAAAAAATAATCATGTGTTTTAATTTGTACAATTCCGTAGACTCACCTAGATTGATTTTTTGTTGGTAAACTCCTCGATGGAAACAATGAGACTTGCACATGACGGACACGGGTCTTTAGCGCTTTGCAATTTAGAAAAGAGACTTCCAAGCGATTGACATGACAGGAATGTTATTGGGCCGTGAAAAGAAAGAACATGTTCCTATTTTTACGTTTTCGTATACTCATCGAGACTGATTTCTGGAACGTACACTCCCGTTCACAATAATATTGAGTCATGGATAAAGACAAACTTCTTGTCAGCATTTTGAAATTTAAAAAAGGATTTCCAAACCAATCACATGAGAGGATTGTTAAAGGGTCTGAAAAAAAAATAAATATTTGATTTAATTTTTACAATTCCATGGACTCACCAAGATTGATTTCTTGATGGTAAACTCTTTTCGGTGGAAATAATGAGACATGCACATGGCGGACAAGGGCCTACTTTAGCGCTCTGAAATTTAGAAAAAAGACTGCCGCAACATTGACGAGAGGGTGTTACAGGGCCTGACAAAGAAAATATTATTCTTTTAATTTTTACATTTTTCTACTCACCGAGAATGAAGGTGTGATGGGAAACTCTTTATGGCAGAAATAATGAGTAATGGACAAAGCGTACAATAGGCTTCTTCCGCACTTTTCAATTCAAAATAATATTTGCAAACCAATAACATGACATGACATTTATCCACTTAAAAACAATTAAACATCGAGTTGTCAAAAAACCGAGGTGACATTAAGGGGTGACATTTGACAATTGATCAGTCGACTTTTGGCATGCCCTGTTCACTGTCATGATTAATTTTGTTTGCTCAGATAATTCAACCTTTTACCACCAAAACGCTGTTGTCGGAGACAAGGAGATGCAAAAGCTATCTATCTTTGTCTGATAATATTCGTTGATGTTCGTCGATGTTCGTTGAGTTAGTCGTTGGCTTGGTTACGTTCGGTAATTTTTTACCGCTTTGAATTTAAATTTTAGAGCAATATTTTTAGCGTTTAATTACATTTTTTTATACTCGTTACAGTTTATATATTTATTTATTCATTTATATTATAATTGCGCAATGGTGGTTAAGTGTTGTGTTCCAGACTGCAGAAACACAGTGAAAGAAGCGAAACTTCATGTGTTGCCAAAATCAATTGAGGTAATATGACTTTAAAATACTCAATTTTACTTAAGGCCGCGATCTATAAGATCGTGCTTAAGGCTTTTTACTTGGAGGTGTTACTCAATAAGAATATGTCTTTAAAAACTTCTCATAAAACTATTAATTTAAATTTTTCATATTCAGTTACGCAGTCTCTGGTGCCGGGCGGTTCACCGACTTGATCCTATCACTGTTAACGAGGTACAGCGCTCTTATAATAGAGTTTGCGATTTACATTTCGACGATACTGATAAATTTTCTGTTGTAAAGAATAAGACGAACCTGAAAGTATTTGCAGTACCTAAAATTAATATACCTTCGGTTTCTGATAGTATGATTTAAATTATTGTACCTATATTGATAAAAATATTAATGTACCTACCATATTGTATCTATTTAAAGAATGTGAGAATATTGAGCTACTATCAACATCAAACTTGCAACAGTTGAAAACGAATGATCTTCAGAGAGATGATTTTGAAAATATTGAGCTACCATCAACATCAAACCAGGAACCGTTGAAAACGAATGTTGAAAATTCTTGTAATTTTGAAAAAGAACCTTCTATTGGTTCGACATCCATGATTGAGGAAACTATAAAAAACCCTCTTAAACGATCAGGTATATTTTTCTTTCCATTTCCTCATTATATGTTTAAACATTATATGTATTTATTTAAGTACATTATAATTCGTAAGTGTAAAATTTATATTCTATATTTAACGTAGTGTATGTAAATCATTTAGTTAAGAAATGCGAATGTATATAAACTTCGTAATTTGTATTTATTGGATTTTTTTAATAGATAATTACGTAGACTAAAAAATAAAGTTAAAAATAGTTAGATAATAGTTTTCTTTCTTAGCCCTACGAAAACTGTAATATACCTTGGGGGGTGCGCAAGGGGGTGGTTAATTAATATGTCTCGATACTGTAAAATACTTCTATATTCATTGATAGCTAATTAACAAGTGTCGTCTTGTGACGTTGTCCCTTACTCTTACTACACTCCCTCACACTTAGTTGGATTGTACCCATTACAATTATACCATTAAGTTCATACACAAACATTAACATCTATTGATACACTTCATTTAAACAATTACAATCTTAGCTGTTAGTATTAATCTAAACTCATTACGTAATCTCTATACTTAACAGGTGCCTTTACCGCTCTTTTCTGCCTGAGTCGTGTGCTCTCCGTTCGACCGTCGTACTGCCTGTTTCTGCCACGGTATCTGTTGACGGTGTTGTGTGTGATGCTGTGTCGACGCTCGTACCTTGTACTTCTGTTTGGTCCACTGTGACCCTCTCCTCCGTTGACTCTGCTGGTTCCTCTCTCGTTACTTCGGCCTCTATTGCCTCCGATTCTTCCTCCGGTTCTATCATTCTCTCCGAAAGCTCTTCCTCCGGCATGTCCGATTCGTTTTGTTGGTTCTCTGGTGTTTTTCTCTTTATTAGTAGCTCGTCTGCTTCTCCGTCTTCGGTGTTTGTCCATCATCTCGTACCGAATGGTCTAATTTGTTCGGTGTGCCTCTTTTCGTGTTTTCCTGTTGAACATTCGCATATGTATACATTTCGTCCAATTCTTCTTACCACTTTCGCCTGAGACCATTCGTCGGCTCCATTCCGTCTGTACTTCCGGATCATTACAATATCTCCGACTGCGAACTCGCGTATCCTACCTCCATGACTGTGTACCTGTCTCTTTTGCGCTGCTCCTGCCTTTCCGTCTCTTTCACCCGCGCTTTGTGCGTCTTCCTCGTCTCTTTCTCGTAAGATTTCTAATCGAGTTCTGACGGGTCGTCCCAACATGAGTTTGAAGGGTGATTTTCCAGTGGAGCAGTGCTCTAGATTCCTGTAATTTATCAAGAAACGTGAAATTGCGGTTGGTATTGTTACCTGCTTGTTCGCGTTTTCTAACGCCGTTTTTATTTTGTTCTTGAAGGTCTTCACCATGTTTTCCGCTGCGCCGTTGCTCTGCGGGTGGTACGGCGGTGATGTCATGCTCTTTATTCCGTTGCGTTCATAGAAAGCTTTCAGTGGTTTCGCCACTAAATTCGGTGCGTTGTCACTCACCCCTAGTTTTGGCAATCCCCACCTGACGAACACTTCACACAACTTTTCTTCTACTTCTCTTGCTGATGTGTTCTTCATCTCGAATACCTCTGGCCACTTAGTGAATGAATCTACGACAATAAGAAACATTTTACCGTATAAAGGTCCTAGAAAATCCAAATGAATTCGTTCGTATGGACTGCTTGCTAGGGGCCATGGGGTCAATTCCGACTTGGGCGGGTTTTGCTTGTTCCTGGCACATGCAAAACATGTTCGTGCCGCGTTTTCAATATCGTCGTCGATTTTCGGCCAGTACATATATTGTCGGGCCATGTTTTTCATTTTACTTACTCCAAAATGTCCGGCGTGCAGCTCCTCTAACGCTGCCTTTCTCAACTGCTTGGGAATTACTATCCTGTGGCCCCACATGAGTACGCCTTTCTCGGCCGTCAGCTGCTCTCTTCGATTGTATAGTTGCCTGAGATTGTCTTGGACTTTTGTTGGCCAATTTTCGTTCTTCACGTAGCTCATAATTTCGCTTAATTCTGCGTCTTCCTCCGCTGTTTCTGCTACTTTGTTGTTATCGATTGGCCAGTGTTCAGCTTTCTCTGTAAAATTTAAATACTCCACACCTTGCTGTTCGGGCCCGTCCTCGGTTTCAACGTCCTCGTTAATTGCCCTTGATAAGTAGTCAGCAACCACGTTGTCTGTCCCTTTTATGTGTTGTATGTTATAATTGAATCCAGATAAATAAATCGCCCACCTCTGCAATCTCGCCGCAGCCATTTGAGGTATGCTTTTATTTTCCCCAAATATTGCTAATAATGGCTTGTGGTCCGTTCTCAGCGTAAATTTGGCGCCGCATATATAATGGTAGAATTTTCTTACCCCGAAATATATGGCTAGTGCCTCCTTTTGCACTGTTAGGTAATTTTTCTCGGCTTTCGTGAGAACTCTCGCTACGCAGGCCACCATCTCCTCTTCTCCATTTATTATGTGTGAAAAGACTGCTGAAATCCCTTGGTTTCTCCGTCTCCTTACTTACTATTTTCTTTATTTTTCCTAACGCTTTCTCGCATCTACTGGTCCACTTGAAGTCCTTGTCCTTTTTCAGTAGGTCGTACACCGGCTTTAATATGTTGGCACTATTTGGTATAAACTTATTGTAATAGTTTATCATACTCAACAACGCCCTTACGTCCTTTGTGTTCTTCGGCCTTGGTGCATCTAAAATGGCCTTCACCTTGTCTCCGGTCTTCTTTGAAGAAAATATTCGACCTCGTCCTGAAAAAATTTACATTTTTCTTTCTTTACCGTCAATCCAGCTCTTTTAAGTCTCTCTAATACTGTCTCCAAGTTTCTCCAGTGTTGTTGTTCCGTTTCACCAGTAATCAAAATATCATCTAAGAACGTCACCACTCCATCTACGTCTACAAATAACTGTTCGATGTGTTTTTGGAAAATGCTCGTGGCCACTTTGATTCCAAAAGGCATCCTGTTTACTTTGAACAGCCCTCGGTGTGTGTTCCAAGCCAAAAGCTTTGAAGTCTCCTCGGAGAGTACGAACTGATTGTGTGCCTTATACAAATCCAATTTGGTGAACTTTTTACCTCTACCTAACTTTGCAAAAACTTCCTCGATTCTTGGTAAAGGATACTTTATTTCCTCCAAATACTTGTTGACTGACGATTTATAGTCTCCACAAATCCGTAATTCTCCGTTCGCTTTTATGACAGGAACTATGGGTGTTGCCCATTCGCTGTTTTCAATTGGAGTGAGGATCTCTTCCTCCACTAGTCGCTCAGCTCCTTTTCGATAGCTGCTCTGTACGCCAGTGGTACCGGTCTGCTCTTGCAAAAAACGCTTCTGCTCTCGGGAATTAGCTGTAGCGATACCTCAGCTACGTTATAACGCCCCAACTTCTCTTCGAACACTTCCTTGTTCGTTTGCATTAGCCGTGCTAAGTTCCTTTCCTCAGCAATCGTGCCTACAATATTAATAGATGCGTTTACCTTTCTTAACCAGTCTATCACCAAGATGACTGGGCCACCCCTTTTTACCACATACATACGTATTGTGCTTTGAGTGCTTTTATAGTTTACAACTACCTCCAAATATCCGTTTGGCTTGAATATGCCTCCGTCGTAGCTCTTCAACGACAAATTACTGCTTTTTAACAGGTACTTATCGAATAGTTTCCTGTATGTCACTTCACTCATGGCAGATATTGCGGCTCCACTGTCAATCTCGGCTTCCAGGCTCTTCCCGTTAAGTTTTACTTCAATCTTAAAATCATTATCGTTAGTTTCACAAACATTGAATACATTACAAGACAGTACATCCTTGTTAATACTTTCGTTATCGTTTACAATTTCATTATAAAATAATTCAAATTTATCTTCATCATTTTCAATATAATTAATTCTGTTGGCTCTATTACTACATACTTTTGCCAAATGGCCAGCCTTGTTACAATTATTACATTTGAAATTTTTGTATTTACATACATCTTTGTGGTTATTGCCGCAATGTTTACATTTTGCATTTGCTGAACCTTGACCTTGCCAACGTCCACCTCTTTGTTGTTGCGCACTGCCACATTCACTCTGGCCTCGACTTGAGCACTTTGAACTACCACTCGCACTTTCACTGACACCACGCCTGCGCTTGAAGACCTCCTGATGACGTCTCTTTCGGCTTTCTGATGCTTCGTCTTCTTGTGCTCCGCCATATTTACCGCCATTTATAAAGTTGACCTCCATCTTGGATTTTAACACATTTTCAGATTTCATGGCCGTTTCAACCAATTTTTCTAAACTTTCTGTTTCGGCTTCCACGCAGATCCTATCCTTTACCCTTCCGTTTGATAGACCGCACACAAATTTATCTTTTAGCACTTCTACGAGATTTGCACCAAACTTGCATTGAGTAGCCGCTTTTCTTACCGCAGCATACCATTCTGCAATGGACTGGTCCGGATTTTGTTCTATTTCGTAGAACTTGGTTCTTTGCCTCCACGCATTCGAGTGCCCTTTAAATACTGTCGCAAGCAGTTTAGTCAGGTCGTCATAACTTTTGTCTTTGGGTTTTTGTGGGAAAGCCAGGTCTCTCAGGGTAGAATACGTCTCTGGACTGATTGAGCTTAGCAAAACTGCTCTTTTCTCCTCTGCCATAGTTGTTTTCTGAGTTATGAAATGTTGCTCTAATCTCTCGCAATACACTTCCCAATCCTCCACATTCTGATTAAATTCGATGAACCTGTGCGTCGTTGCGGTAGCCATTCTGGTCATTATTACTACTCCCACGTGCTTTTACTTTATATATTTTAATTTTTCAAATAAAATTAATTGATTTAAAATAAATTTTTATACCGTTTCGCCTCGTCGCCACTGTGATATACCTTGGGAGGTGCGCAAGGGGGTGGTTAATTAATAAGTCTCGATACTGTAAAATACTTCTATATTCATTGATAGCTAGTTAACAAGTGTCAGATATCGGTCGTCTTGTGACGTTGTCCCTTACTCCCACTACAACAACTAATACCTCTCCTGAAAATGGTGGGTGATAAACAAGCTCAACAAATAAGTCCAAAAGCTAGAGTACATTACCAAACGGCAAAGAGTTTGAAAACTATAGCGAGACGCCTTTTTGTGGAGAACAAAAAGAACAAGGACAGAATCAAAGAGGCAATAAAATATTCTCAATCCACAGAATATTTTAATACAAAAGTAAATCCAGTTACCACCAATTTTTTGTTATCTCAAATAAAGATGCAAAAAATCAAACCGAGAGGAAGACGATATAGTTTCAAAGACAAAATCCTGGCTCTAGCACTACTAAAGCAAAGTCCAAGAGACGATTGTAAATTTCATTTACATGACGCTAATTGCGACGATTTCGGATCAAATGAGTATGAATAGAACAGCTGTAAATCGTTTGATTGAGAAAACGTGAATTAGTTACTTAAAACAAGGACTAGAATACCGCAACTTTGGTTTCGAAGTAGACGGACAAGAGATCGTACCCCTATATGATACTCCACATTTATTGAAAGGCATTCGGAATCATTTATTAGAAAACAACGCAAAATTTACAATGAACGATACGCAGTATTCCGCATCATGGAATGATATTGTCAAATTATACGAGTTGGACGGGCTATTTTAGGATGTATTGCAAATTAACACAGCAGCATATTTATTTAAATCAAATAAAGAAAATGAAAGTGACAATTGCTGCCCAAGTATTTTCCCACATAGTTGCATCTACAATAATGTGGACCATAAAACGTGGTAACTAATATATCTATAAGATATTTTATTTTTTTACTATTAATATATTTTTCCAAAAAGATCCTTCTGCGTTACCAGAGACAAGTAAAGGCACTGCTTTATTACTTGGTTTCTTCGACTAGTTTGTTCGATAGTGTTAATAGTCACTGCAAAATTGGGGAAAGTGGTAAGGAACTTCGTGGTGCAGTAACAGCCAATTCACCGCATCATGGTTTTTGGAATGAAGCTCAGAAGGTTCTGGAGAGCATGACTTTTGAAAAAAACAAAGAAGGTACCATCCTTGGAAAATTGGGTTTGGACCATTTAAGGATTCCGATATTTATGGAGTAAATTGAACACTAAGTTCACCTTTCTGTGTCTCCGTAATTTTAACCAAGATCCCTTGGAAAACTTCTTTGGCTCAATACGTTCACATAGCTACAGGAATGTAAATCCCACTGCAGACCAATTTACACATGCTATTAAAAGTCTGGCAGAGAACAATTTTGTTTCTCCACATTCGCCTGGCAGTAATTGCGAGTCGGACGATGGCCATTTATTGGATGACTTGCAATCATTTTTCGAAATGGACGGAATTGCATGTTCAGTTAACTCAACATCAAAGAAACCAATGGAAACTGTACTTGTGGAAGCAAGCAATAACAATCCCACACAATTTAGGCTGCAAAACATATATAGTTATATTGGAGGAAGCATTAACAGAACCATCTTACGAAAAACAAATTATTGTTTGATTTGTAAAAAAAAATAACGCAAGAACAGAACGATGCTATTATTGAAAACTCTTTCATATCCCAGGTGCAATTTAAAAATCGAAATATGCTATACTCAAACAATGGTTTCCGGAAATTATTTTCAAAATGTGTTAACGTAGTGAGACTATACCAGGGTCGGGCAATTTAAATTCAAATTTCCCGCCCCGATGCGTTTTGGCGTGATCGTCTCCCCCTACGTTGTGCCGTCGTACTAGCGAGTTCTTTCGAAGAGTTCTGCGTGACTTTGGGAAATAATACACGAATCGAACCACATAACAATATTTATTGTACAAAATTTATTAACGGCGTTCTCAAAGCTGCCGGTATACAATGCAAAACAGGGAAATTATACAGAGTATCACCAGGACCATAAGCGTTGTCGCGATGTGAAACAAAGCCATAACGTGCCGTAGTGGATTTCCTGTAAGAAATAGAGAGTTAGCGCGGTATGCCGGGGGTGTCGTGTGGACTTCCACCCCACAGCCTCGAGCGGACCACCCTCCTTGACCTAGAGCTCTACATGTCGGCCACTGTGTTCGTAGAGGAGGTAAAACAATTGGCCTATGGTCGCCTGACACGGGCCCACAATGTCTCCCCCGATGCGAGGTGTTCTTGCTGACAATCTGCCCTAGGCGTTGGTACCAACACGACATCCGACATACCCAGACATGAGATAGAGTGTGCAACACGAGGCACGTTTGTGTATGTTTATGTGTGAATGTGTCTGGTGGATGTCTTCTTCGGGGGGGACTTCCTTTCTTCATGGTTGGCACGTTACGGAAACATACAAAATAGTAGTGAAGCAATAATCGGGCCCAGAACACTAAACTCTTCGATGGGTGTTAGTAAGAATTAGGCTGACGGGTGGCCGTGCATCGGGAGTCTTGGTCGAAGCCCTAGTGTCAATCCCATACCAACAATGTCGCTAGCGGGATATGTGTGGCCAGCGGTCATACCCT
Source organism: Silvanus unidentatus (assembly GCA_963930825.1). Classification (NCBI taxonomy): domain Eukaryota; kingdom Metazoa; phylum Arthropoda; class Insecta; order Coleoptera; family Silvanidae; genus Silvanus; species Silvanus unidentatus. The sequence continues at coordinate 5,014,560 of OZ005760.1, forward strand.
TGTGTTCGAAGTCGCCAACGACATCACTCCCTCGATGAATGGTACCTCTGCTGCCAATTATGGCCTAGATCGGCAAGCAACTACCAAGTCCACCGATGCAGAGGGCCACGGGAATCCATCGCGAACATATAAAAACCAAAGAAGATATTAGTGTTACGTAGTGATACTGAAGAAAGTTAGTTAACATCGATACATTAATACTAATACAAATATTAACCAGTGGATACAATAATCCACCGCGACGGACCTATGATTTGGCCGTCGAACGAGGGACATCTTCTTCGGAGCGGACGTTGGCCATGGTGGAACAGATGGTGCGTGACGATGGACGGACCTTCTTCGCGGAGACGGTGGTACAAACGTTGCGGCTTTTTCCCTATCCGGGGCCGAGTATAGTTGCTGCTTATTCCCTATCCGGGGCAGATGGAAGAATCGGTGCGGCTTTTTCCCTATCCGGGGCCGAGTATAGTTGCTGCTTATTCCCTATCCGGGGCAGATGGAAGCTGATTCTGACGGTTAAGTCTGAATGTCTTGCTCTCGGAAGTGGACCCTCTTTTATACGGAAATGCTCTCGCTTCTGACGTCACAAACTACCCTCTCTCGTTGCATCCTCATTGTTTGTGGTGAAAAACCTAAATGTTTTACAAAAGAGAAAACCAACTTACCAATAACTTTGAGAACGAGAATCTATTCACGGTGATGAATTAAGTTTCGATTTACCAGCGATAATAAACGAATTCGATGTAATTAATAGCGCGGCGTCATGGCGAGTGTCGCCCTCTAGTAGTGATGAGCGTAAAACCGAGCGCGAGATTCAAATTCAAAAGTGGGGCGGAGTCGTCACACTTCAGTAGGTAGTGCCATAATGTGTAAAATTATACTTGATGAAAATTTACAATTAAGGTTCAAAACTTACATTAAAAAATTGGTTGAATGTAATTTGCAGCAGTGTCCAAAACATGATCTTCAGGAATTATTTTTAAATACATTTAGCCGTTTCTTTATCTTCACATATGTTAAAAATGTGAATTTGGCATTAACAGGTAAACTATCTAATGCCACAAACGATAGTTTAATTCTGTTGGCAATTCAAAAATATAAAAAGAATAAAGCCAAAAACAAAGCTGTTAGCCATATTAAACAATTACAATAGTAATAATTTGTTTAATAAATAATTTTTTGCTAAACTATATGTATTTATTATACATTTTAAATTAGAAATTAATTTATTCGCTATAATTTTTAATGAACTAAAACGTAATTAACAAAATACCATGTAAAAATAGTCATTTTCATTACATTTAAAAATATTGTATTTTCATGGTATGGTGTTCGTTACATTTAAGTTCATTAAAATAAATTCAAAATGATGAAATTTAAAAAAGGGGATGCCCGATATTGAGTAGTTGTCGCATTTTACCACATGAAGCGCTAGTTGAAGAGGTTTTAAAAACAATATGGACAGTTGGCTATCTATATATACCCTCTAATCTGTGACTTTTGGGTTAAGTTGTGACAAGACGTGTTTGTCAGAGCTCCTGAAAAAATATCCTTTTTAGATATCCTTTCGACTTTATAATTTCATTTTCATTCCTTATTTGTTTTATATATTTTTTATAATGTTTAATTATTTTGTTAACCGTTTTTTTGTTAATAAGAATTCTAATTTAAGATATTTTTGTAAGTTTCAGAAAAAGAAGGACTTATTGGAGAAGTATGGTATGGAGAAACATAGAGTGTTGGGTGTTGTTGTTGCTGACCCGATGAGGCCGCGTGGTTCGGTACGAACGCTTACGTTTTTGCAGGAGAATTGAACCTGCCCGAATTGTTCTACGATTTGAGATTGTAATAAAGACACTCACTTTATGCTTTACAACTAATATTTATTAAAATTACACTTAGAATGGGTTATAAACGAATAAAATGATATTGGACACGTGTCGTTATTGAAAGTTGTTAACAATCTGGTCTTTTAATTCGACTTCTTCCCAGTTGCGGTACTAAAGTTCGAATTCTACTAGTTTTTGTTGTATACGTATTAGAAATATAAAAAAAAATTGTAAAATATAGTGAGACATAATATAAATTTTAACGAACATACTCCCGGCCTTGAAAGCACAGGGTTTCAAAGCACATAAAAGATAGTGTAACTCACAAAAGGAATTAAATTCAGTATCAAACATCAAACACAATTAAACAACATAGAACATTTATCAAAATCAACGAATTCAATTAATAAAATTGTTCATCAGTGTCTTTATGGTGTCATCTTGACATCTAGGAATTTGACCCGTTCACTAGCACTATTATTGACAGGCCCTTTCACTTCACTATAACTGTGTGCAGCTTGCGTTGGACGATGTGTTGTTTTCGGCTGGTGTCCCGCAGTGCCGGATTACCCCATAGGCTAATTAGGCTATAGCCTAAGGCGCCGTTTAGACAATAGGCGCCAAAAAAATCGTCTAAAAACTTTTACATTTGCAAAATAAAGTCGCAAATAGAAATAAAACAACATATTGAGCAACAAACCTATTAATACACACACGTATTCTTGTACAATGTTTGTTTATATGGAGCGCAACACGTTTCTTTGATTTTTTGTCCCTTTATTGATAACTAAAAGCCGAAAGCGCAAAGTCGGCCGTCTAATACATGTATTGCTTACTTAGCAAAATATGTCTTTGTCTATTCGTTTCCCTAAAAACCTTAAAAGTCTATTTTGTCGGTAGTATCGAAGTGAAACTGTTACTGTTTGGTTATGACTGTAAAACGCATAGTAATTTAAGTTTTTAGTGCCTCTGTTTTTGAAATTTGCCTGGAATTGACAAATTAGTTATGAGTTATGTACGTTTTGTTTATTGTGATGTGATTGTGATTCGAAAAACTAATAATGAGTGGAACTAGAAAAAAACTAAGTGGGTGGGATAGAAAAAAAAGATAAAGAAAAGCAGGAAAGACAAGCTGAATTACTTAAAAAATACCGAAATTACTAACTTATTTTATTATTTATTGCTAAAAATGATGAAATAGACAAAGAAGAGCAGCCAATTTTTCATGATAGCGACAGTGATAGTATCAAAGAAGGTAACAATATTTACATTTTTATTTTTTTGTATGCTCTTCAACAATGTTTTTTTAAGAAGAATTGATAACAGACTTAAACAATAAGTGCTGCAAATGTTGAACATGAACCATTAGCTTCTCCTATCAGTTCTATTTCTCGAATTTCTCTTTGTACATAGGCTAATTATTGTAATGTTGTTTGGGGAGGTTGAGTGTTGGATTGGCTAAGACTATGCCAATCTGATGTATACACGAATATGTGTATATGATGACCGATGAAGGGTTGTCGTCAATGCCTTTTGGATAGTAAAGGTCTTATAAGACAATCGCTGGTTGTTGTCCACTTAAACGTTGCACTTAAAAGAACACGAGGGTTCGTATTTTATTCTTTAGGAATTGGGAAGTGTTCACAATAACACGACGAGAATTGAAGTTTCAATTTTATAAATTTATTGAACACCAAAACCAAAATATGTAAAGTGTACAATTATATGTAACATGCAGGTGAGCGTAACTGATAATGTACTTCTTTCTAATATGTAACGTACTACGTACTGTAACTGTTGTATCGAAGGGATAAACATTTATAAGATTCTAAGTCCCTTTCTAAAATAATATAAATTATTGAAATTAATAATGAAAGTCTCCCTTGAAGGTTGACTTTCCATAATTATAAAAATACAAAATGAACTTATAATGATTTATAAGAATGTAAATTATTTAAAAATGATTCTAAACACATATTTGTACATTACATTGTGTTATAGCCTAGGTTCTAGGTGTTCTTACGTAGTGTTAAATATTCGCGATTAAATTTGTTATTGTGGGTCTGTTGTTGATAGTTGTAAGAGGGTGCCTAGTGAGAATGAGTGGTGCTACAAAAATTAGAAAACAAAAACAAGGAAAAAAACTAGAAAAATACTTAAAAGTAGGAAGCAAATCTTTTTTTCAAAAAATTTAATTATTGATTTTACATAAATTTCCATTTTTTTAAAATTCGTAATTGGAAAAAATCTATGGTTATTTAAATTGTAGGCGCCAAAATATTTTTAGCCTAGAGGGCCGACATGAGCTAATCCGGCACTGGTGTCCCGATTACTGGCAGTGGACACAATTTGGTGACACTTCGTTTAAGAAGACCACCCTTGGTTTTTAGAGTCACAACTCTGACCACTCCGTCACGTCCGGGAAGAACTTCAATGACGCGACCCAGCGCCCAACGAAAAGAGGGTGCGTTTTCGTCCTTCACTAGAACTAGGTCGTTCACTCGGATAGGAGCCGTCTCATGGTCCATTTAGTGCGTTGCTGCATTTCGCCGACGTACTCTTTCGCCCATCTAGCTTAAAAGTGTTGGCGCAACAATTGTATTCGTTGGTAGTGCGAAAGTCTATTTTCTTTGAGATGTGATAAGCTGGAATCCGCTGGCCCAGTAAGCGTGCGCCCAATTAGGAAATGAGCTGGAGTGATTGTATTAAGGTCATTAGGATCGGTAGAGCATGAATACATAGGACGGGAGTTCATAATTGCTTCCACCTGCGTAAGAAGAGTGTAGAAATCTTCAAAGGTCAAAAGTGCGTTCGCTGCGACGCGTTTTAAGTGTGATTTAGCTGACTTAACGCCCGCCTCCCACAACCCTCCGAAGTGTGGTGAATGCGGTGGTATAAATGACCACTCGATTCCGCTGTTATGGACGTTTTCAATAATCGCATCAGAATATTCATCGAGAAATTCCCTGAGCCGCTTTAATTCTGTATTTGCGCCGACAAAATTGGTACCATTATCGGAAAATACCTTTAAGGGTTTTCCCCTTCGCGCACAAAACCGCCTGAACGTAGCTAAGAATGCTTCAGTTGATAAACTCGAAACCAATTCTAAATGGACCGCCTTTGTTACGAAACATATGAATAAACAAATCCATGCTTTTGTCACCTTACACCCTCTACCCTGTCGGTCCTTGACTTGAAATGGACCCGCGTAGTCGACGCCTGTGATATGAAACGGTGGCGTTGGAGTCGTTCGCTCTTTGGGAAGATCACCCATTATTGGGTTTGTATATTTCGGCTTTATTATGCTGCCCATCTTGCACTCGAATATCATTAATTTAATAAACGTAGTACCTCCAATTCTCACATCAACGTGCACGTATTTAAAAGAAAGTCAAATTTCCCGCGCAATGATACATCTATGCGCCACCACCGTATAATAAGTCTCATTCTTCATTCGTGCATCAACGTGAATGTTGTGTTTTTTATTCGCTAAACAAATTAGTTATAATTATCTGTTACGATGGGTAAGCATCGAAAAAGACATTACAGCAGTGAGTCCTCTTCATCCTCCGAAGAGGACAGGGTGTTGGAACGCAAAATACGAAAACTAAAGAAGAAAATTAAGCTTCAGAGGTTAGAACGGTTGGTTCGAGCGGGAAACGTCTCAGAGGAAGGCGATAATTCGTCCCCAGAATCAATATCCAGTGGTAGGAATTTGGAGTATCTAATAATTTTATTTAGTTGTACATCTAATTAAACGGTAATGTACAATTTACTTGTGTGTAAATTGTGTTTAAAATCCAAGTCATTTATGTGTAAGCAGCTCCTGTTGGATTAATGGCGGCGATCAGTTTTTACTGATTATAAAATTTACTTGTTTGTAAATTTGTGACGCATAATGCCCTGCTTTTCATTTGAATAAGATTAACTCCTGTCGGAGTATTATCTGTGATCAGTTGTTACTATTTTCACATTGAATTACCAGAAATTTTGCGACACATTGCCTTGTTGGCATTTATGCAAACCGGTAGTCTTTTATAATGGCCCACAGATGTTTCTGTGTGAGCCGAAATTGGTTATTACTAATTAAAAAATAGTTTGTTAACTATTTAAAGAAGAGTTTGTTAACTATTTAAGAATAATTTGATGTTTTATACATAATTATGCTTCTGCTTTACTGGTTGCATATAGTAAATAAATTATTTTAATCTTAGGTGACATTGAGCAGACTGAAGTTCTTCCAAATGTTTTGGATTCCGAAGTTTTGACCCTGTTGGGAAACATGGACGACAAAAATATCATCTTCGGTGCTCCTATTCACACTGATGTGACGGTGCGTTGGCAATCAATTTTAAAGGACGGATTGACAACAGATGTTCGGTCAGATATGATTAAGAAATATCCACCTTTAGAAAACTGCAGTTTTTTATTGGCCCCTAAATTAAATCCAGAACTGTCGGTTGGACTGGATAATATAGTAACCAACAGAGACAACAGATTGATTGCCCTACAGAATCAAGTGGCAGCCTGTCTCTCAGCAGTTGGCAGTGTATTAGACCACCTTTTGAAAAAAGAAGAGGGGGCGATGATGGAAAGATGTATGTAGAAAAACTATCTGATGCAAGCCGGCTTTTGGCGGATTTGCATTTTTCCCAAACGTCTGCACGTCGTGCTTTAGTTTTACAAACGGTTAAACAAGGAATTGTACGAGATCATTTGACGACGTTGCCAAGAGACGATCTATTGTTCGGTCAAGACCTAGGGGAAAAAATCAAGGTTGCTAAGTCTCTGGAGAAGGCAGCAATAGAGTTGAAGACGTCATCTAAAAAGGAAGTCTCTAAGAAGTCTAGTAACTAACGATACAATTAGTTTAAAATTGCTGACTTATAAATTGGCCACTTTACTGGCTCTGGCAACAGGACACCGTGTCCAAACTTTGCATTTAATAAAAATCAACAATATTGAGATTTTAACTGAATCTGTTAAAATCAAGATCCCCGACAATATTAAGACATCTCGGAAAGGAAATTTTCAACCGCTGTTGGTTTTACCGTTTTTTCCGGAAGAAGTTGAAATTTGTGTAGCTTCAGTTCTTTTAGCTTATTTAAATATGACTAAGTCATGGAGGAAATCAGATAATGATAATCTGTTTTTGACCTTCAAAAAACCTTTCCGTATTGCTGCAAAAGATTCTATAAGTCGATGGATTAAAGAGACGCTGAGAGCGAGTGGGATTGACGTTTCCATTTTTTCTGCTCATAGCACTCGCCACGCATCAACTTCTTCGGCATTCGGTAAAGGTATAAGTTTAGATGTAATTCGCAACACGGCAGGATGGTCATCACGTTCTGAGACCTTTGCGAGATTTTATAAACGACCTATTATTCGAGAAACTGATACTGTTTTTGCTAAGGCTGTCCTACAAACCTAATAACAAATGTATTTTCTTTTCTGAACATGTTGTTTTTGTTCTTTTTTGTTATTTTTTGTTCAATTGAATCTAAAATTTTTATATGAATTAAAATTATTTTATTATAGGAATAATAAATTAATTTCATTTAAGTCGCAACTTATCTTTCAAAATCTACGTTTATTAAATTAATGATATTCGAGTGCAAGATGGGCAGCATAATTTCAAGATCAAACGAACTTACCTGAAGTGAAGTTCGATCTTGATTATGCTACCATCTTGCACGAAGAATATCATCCCACCCTTTATATTATATTACTTAAACCCACCCTTGTTGCGACTTATGCTCTTTAAAGAATGAGACTTATTATACGGTGGTGGCGCATAGATGTATCATTGCGCGGGAAATTTGACTTTCTTTTAAATACGTGCACGTTGATGTGAGAATTGGAGGTACTACGTTTATTAAATTAATGATATTCTTCGTGCAAGATGGTAGCATAATCAAGATCGAACTTCACTTCAGGTAAGTTCGTTTGATCTTGAAATTTTGAAGCATTTGACGCAATCGTGAGTGATTTTTCGCGCTAAATTTCGTCCGGAAATCGGCCAGTAATTTTCTCGTACTGAGTAAAGTAGTTGTTGCGGGCCTGCGTGCATTAAAGTTTCATGTTCCGCCTTAAATATAAGTTTAGTAACGTAATTGTCCCCCCATAAGACAATTGGGTGTTTTTTCTCGTAAGAGAAGTCCGAGTGCGCCAATCTACCGCCTACCCGTATCAAGCCGTCTTCTCCCAAAAATGCGCTCAACCGTTTCAGTTTGCTTTTGTCTTCGAGTTCGCCCTGTTTCTTTAAAGTCTGCAACTCCTTTGAAAAGCATTGATTTTGTGACAATTTTAGCAAGAAACACCGCGCTTGTTGAATTTCGTTGCAGTTTAGCGGACCAACAGTTTTGTTTGATTTGTTTCTCAGACAGTTCTCAATAAATCTTTGGCAATACGCGACCACCCTTTGTAACCGGTTGAGATCGGAAAAATTCTGCGTTGGGAAAGATAAAGTTGCAGTTGCAGTCGCGCTAGTCACAACTATCGGCTTGTTTTTAAGCTCAGGCAGCTCCCCCGTATTCACAATCGCTTTGGGCCATTGATTTTCAGTTTCGGTTAGAAACGATGGACCAGTAAAGAAAAACTTTGAATCTCTGAATTTTTGAGGATAAATCCCTCTGGATACTTGATCGGCGGGATTTTGGGTGGTAGGCACGTGCCGCCATACACACTGATTGGTTAATTGTGTGATATACGCGACTCTGTTTGCGACAAACGTTTGCAGGCGATGTGGAGAAGTGTTTAGCCACCCAAGCACGATCGTTGAGTCGCACCAATAATTCACCGAATCGAAAGAGATATTTAAAGACAGCATCACTTGGTCCATCAGTTTCGCTAATAAAGCAGCACCCAATAATTCAAGACGGGGTACCGTAATCGATTTAAGAGGAGCTGCCTTTGCTTTGGCGCATATGAGACGCGATAGTACTTCGTCTTTTCCGTTGTTTGAAGAAATATAAGCTTTGTCGAGGCGTCGCAAAAACCGTGAATATTGACCGTCGTTGGATTGTCACATAAAACACGTCGCGTAAGTTGTAGTTGGTTTAAATCCAGTAGCTGATCGCGGAATTTTATCCTTCGCGTGTGTAGATCACTCGGCACTGATTCGCTAAGCTTGAGCTGCCACAACTCTTGCAGCATCATTTTCGGTATGATTGTGACCGGACTGAGCAAGCCGAGTGGATCAAAAATTTGGGAAATTTCAGAAAGTAATGATCGCTTAGTAACGTGTGGTTTGGAATTAAATTGAATTTTGAAGAGGAATGCGTCTGTCGTTCCATTGTAAAGCATCCCCAACGTTTTGGTGTGCTCGTTTTTGTCGAAAACAATGTTATTGTCGTTAGACCCGTTCCGCGCTTGCAAATAACTTAAAACCGGAGTGCTATTTGATACCCATTTCTAGAGGTTGAATCCGCCACGGGCTAGTGCAGCAGATACACTGTGGGCAATTTCGGTAACTTCCTGTTCTGACTCCCCTTCTGTGAGGAGGTCGTCCACATAAAAGTCACGCTTAATAATATTCGCAGTCTGTGGAGATTGCGAATCACATTCAATTGCTAACTGATGCAGTGATCGAATCGCCAAAAATGCACCTGGGGCTCGATTCCTGAGTTGCGTATGGTAGAGAATGATAATTTTTCGACACCTAAGGTTGGCAACATTGACACGAAATTAGAATTCTCATGGTCGAGGCAGTAGAAAATACTGTAAACGATAGAAAGTTGTGACATTCAAATACCTAACCTAAATTTAAATTGATTAATTTTGTTTGTTCTTGAATGATCTATTGGACGCCGAAGAACAAGTAAATGAGGATGACCAGAATAGAAGACAGAGAATCCACATAGATCCATTTCATATGTCTGATGAAGCATTCATCAAATCGTTTCGTTTGAATAAAAAATGTGTTCAAGATGTTATTAATTTAGTAACTCCTTTTTTACGAAGACAAACCAGAAGGTCGGCGTTGTCCATAAGAACAAAGGTGAATATACAATGTTTCTAAATACAATAAATATTGTTCCTAATAATAAATTAAACTATTTTCTGTTGTAGGTTTTGGTTGCATTACTCTTTTTTGGCTACGGCAGCTATCAACACATTACAGGAGAAAATGTGTTTGTCGATATTAGCCAACCGTCTGTAAGTCGATGTTTAGATGAAATAGTTAATGTTTTGAATGAACCAGGCATCATTGACCAGTATATTAATTTCCCATCAAATATGGACGAACTCCGAGATGCCAGAGCTAGGTTATACTCAAATCAATGTTTTTTTTCTAACTATTTGTAAATAAAATTGCTATATTTTCAGATTTAACCAAATGTTTGATTTTTTTGGACCTGTGGGGGTGATAGACTGCACACACATTGCAATCGTGGCACCCATTCAAGATGAACATGTTTACGTCAACAGGAAAAATTACCATTCTTTAAATGTTCAATTGGTAATAAATACTAACTATTCAAACATGCGATGAGCTGTAATGATATTTTAATTTGGGGTGTCGTTGAATATATTCCAACAAAAACTCTTTTTGCTTGTGGGACACATGTTTACGAATATGCTCATTTTTATCCATTTTATTTATTTTTTTACGTTTAACCTAAACATTTAATGACATTTAACATGAAATTAAAATTTATAACTAAAATTTACCAACTGTAAACACCAAAATTCACTAAAGATTCTCTCGAACTGGAGAATACGGACTTCGAATATTTTGATTGGATTTACGTACGAAAGTGCATTTTGACAATTGACATACATAAATTCGAACGATAATTCTAACATACGCAACTCAGGAGTCGAGCCCCTGATGCCGTGCCGTAAGTAACTCTGGTTAATTGATATGCGCATAAATCGTCGTTGGGACTCTCGCGCCAGAGTATTTTTTGAAAGGGCCACATGGATTCGTCCATGTGGACCATACGGTACATCTTTTCTATATCGCCCCCTAAGATAAAACGATGTTTTCGGTGTCGAATTAGTATCGAAAATAGGTCGGACTGTATTGTGGGTCCCACCATTTGTATTTCGTTTAGCGATATTCCCGTTGTACTTGGGGAAGAAGCGTTAAAAACTACCCTTAGCTTGGTTGTTTTACTTTCCTCCTTCAAAACGCCGTGATGCGGCATATAATAGGCATGAATTGCGCTATCTTGATCGGGAACCCTTTGCATATGTCCCAGTTCGATGTATTCGCGAATAAAATTGATGTACCGTGTTTTCAGTTCATGATTGCGATTTAGTTTGCGCTCTAATGCTAAGAATTGTTTCTTAGCCGAATCGTACGAGTTTCCCAATGCGTTGGGGGATGATTTGAACGGAAACGTGACGACAAAATTCCCTTTTTCGTTACGATAGGTGGTTTTAACATAATGTTGTTCGCAAGAAATTTCCTCGTCAGATCGAGGTTCGAGGATCGATCGTTGGTACCGTTTCGATTTCCCAAAAGCGTGCAAGTTGTTGTTCTAAACGAGACTCGTTTACGACTGCCGAATTACACACGATATTTTTAGATAAATCGGCGCTGAACGCCCCTGCGATTATCCACCCGAAGACTGTCTTCTTCATTACTGGCCCATGTGATGTTAAGTCAAATTGCTCGCTACACATAGTCTTCCAAAAACAATCGACCCCTAATAAAATGTCGACATTCGCCGGAATATGGAAATCGGGATCGCTAATTGCAAATTTTCCGGAATGTTAAGCGAGTTTAGATTTAGTGCAAAGTTAGGCAGCTCGCTGGTGATAACCGGTGTTACCAGGCAAGACACATTCATAGTGAAGTTGTTCCGAAGTGATTTAAGCTTCACAATTGCATGCGATGAAACTTTGGATTCGCATTTGTTAATGCCAAAGATGTTGACACTTGCACGATTTTGTTTGAGGCCTAGAAATTTACTAAGATTTGAAGTTATGAAGCTGCTTTGCGATCCCGGTTCGAGCAAAGCCCGAGCTTTGTATGATTTGTTGTTTCCGCCATAAACGAGTAGTTGGACGGTTGAGAGCAAATTGTCAGTTGCCCCGAAGGTTCTTGCTGTTAAACTGAGACTTGGTATTGAGCCCGATTGACCGTCGCAATTATTTGAATTCGATTCCGATTTCTCTAAATGAAGAAGTGTATTGTGTTTCGATTTGCAGCGCTTGCAATTTCCCGAAGTACATTGTTTTAGCATATGGCCGCCACGTGAACAGTTTAGACATAGTTTGAGTCGTTTTGCCTGTTCAATTCGTTCATTGATTGGAAGTTTGAGGAATTTGTCGCAGTTTTGTATAAAATGCTCGCCCTTACATACGACGCATGAAGCTCTATGCGACAAAAACGCGTTTGTTTTTCGTTCCCTATGATTTGGTTTGGGCCTTTGCGCCTTGTTGTGCTCTAGAGTTTCGAGTAAGTCAGCCCTATCTTTTATGAATTGACGAAAATTTTCGAAGTTGGGATTATCGTACGCCGACCGCTTCTCTTCCCACTCCCTTACCGTAACAGAATCTAGTTTAGTTGTCATCATATAAATTAAAATTGCATCCCATTGCGTTGTAGGTAACTTGAGCGAGGGCAGGGAGCGAATGTGTTTAGTGACGTTGTCGATTAATTTGCGTAATGCGAATGACGACTCTTCATTTATTTGCTCGAGCGAAAAAAGCGACTTCAAGTGGTTCTGCATTAAAATGCGCTTATTGTCATATCGATTGCATAACAAATCCCATGCTAGTATAATTGCTGTTCGAAAACTCTAGGCTCGCTATAATTTGAGCGGCGCCGCCTTGCAATGATGCGCGAAGATAGTGGAACTTCGTTATGTTCGAGGTTGCAGAGTTCGAATGTATAAGAGATTCAAAGGTATCCCGAAATTCTATCCAGTTCTCGTAATTCCCATCGAAATTGGGTAGAGCGATTACCGGCATTTTAATATTGTTGATGTGTAAAGCGCTATTGCTTGTTAAAACTGGAGCGTTTAAAATGTTTTCGCTGTTTGCATTGGAAGTCGAAGTGTTTGACTCGACCGCAGGGTTTAAAACGGGTGCCATTGCCGAAGAATCGCCTACTTTCGAAGTCGCGCTAGTTGGGCGCACTATAACTGATTCGCTATCTTGTTCCGAATCCGAATCGCGTTCTGAATCGCTTCGATTTGAGTCGCATATGTGCTCGGCTCTGGCGGTTGTTCCGTAATAATCGCGTTCGAAGTTTTCACGATCAATAAATTCAGCATCCGCATCCTCCGCAAGTTCATCCATTTCGTTTTGAATTATATTGTAATCGGACAATAATGATACCGCATTTGTTAAGCGCGCCTTTAATTGTCGCAAGTGAAATGGATCTGTAATTTGGTACTTGGGAAATTTCTCTATGATTGTATCCACGAAATTTGAAAACGTTGTTATTTTCCCTTTTACTGACGAGCGTTTTTTCTTAAGTTTATTATACCGCTCAATATCAGCCATGTTGCGAAATGGAGTGGTGGTACTCGTAAAATTGATGCGCGATACTATCGATAATTAGAGCGTAGGTGGGAGCAATTTTAGGAAAGTGGAGGAAATTGAACTTTGACTTACTTTGATTTTGATTGGAATTTGGAAGTGACGTAGGCGATGGACCTGATGAATACTCGAACGTCGTTGATGATTGCGGGGGTGAGCTGATGGGCGTTGACCAGTTGCACCTTTGAAGTTGCACTTTTGAATGCTGCAGATATATTGGAGATATCCGGCTCGAAGGACCATTTGTTGGGTGTTGTTGTTGCTGACCCGATGAGGCCGCGTGGTTCGGTACGAACGCTTACGTTTTTGCAGGAGAATTGAACCTGCCCGAATTGTTCTACGATTTGAGATTGTAATAAAGACACTCACTTTATGCTTTACAACTAATATTTATTAAAAATTACACTTAGAATGGGTTATAAACGAATAAAATGATATTGGACACGTGTCGTTATTGAAAGTTGTTAACAATCTGGTCTTTTAATTCGACTTCTTCCCAGTTGCGGTACTAAAGTTCGAATTCTACTACTTTTTGTTGTATACGTGTTAGAAATATAAAAAAAAATGTAAAATATAGTGAGACATAATATAAATTTTAACGAACATAGAGGAACCATATATTTCGGACTGTATTATGGAGCGGTGTGGGTTTTGGTTGCAGGAGTGTTGTATAGATGTAAGTCAATATGTAAAGAATTTGGATTAGTAATTGTATTTATTTTATGTATTTAATCATTTATTTATTATAATTAATATTGTATTTATTAATATTGTATTAATGAATAATGTAAATGTTAAATAAAATTATAAAATTTTTCATTTTGATGATTTTTAAAAAAATACTGTAGACATTGCAGACACGTCTTCTTTAACTCTTTTTAAATTTGCCGAATCATTGACGAGAGATTGTTACAGGATCTGGCAAAGAAAGAACTGTTCATATTTTTACGTATTCTTTTACTCATCGAGAATGATTTCTCGATCGTGAAATCCTTTTGACGAAAATAATGAGTCTTGGATAAGGGCAAAGGTCTCATCAGCACTTTACAATTAAAAATTGGATTCCCAAACCAATGACATGAGAGGTTTCTTACAGGATCTGACCAAAAGAAAAGTAATTATTTGTGTATTGGAAACTACTCTACCCCCTCCTATTTATTTATTTAATTAGTTTATGTATTAATTTTGTTCTTCTCTTATTGGAATATTTTTGTCATTTTACTTAATGAGTAAGTTTGAATATTCACGTGATAAGTTGACTCATCTTGTAATCATGCTGTTCAAAAATCCTTTTGTTGGCATCAGTATTGAAGTGCTATTCGGAAGTGATACTTCGTCATTATAATTAATAGATTTTCCTAGTGTTAATTAATTTAAATAAACATCGTTTGATTTGTCGAATTCATCTGGTAACAGGTTAATACATTTTTGGGTATAATTATTATATTGTTATATGTTATATTTTTGTCTTATATTATAATCTTTTGTTTTTCTAAATTGGTTTATTGTTAAATAGTTATTGATTTGTAGTTGTCGGTGTCTCCCAAACACTGTTTTCATTAATCTATCCTAACGCGATCAGAGGATTTTCGCGAGTCCATGCTAAATCATTTTGCGTATTCTATGGCGTATTGAGTGTGACTTTTGATCGATGATGTTGTATGAATTTTACACCACTTTACCATTGACTCTCGGACTATTTGACGTTTTCCTTGGCCTTTGACGCCTTGCTTTTTCGCTCCGAACTCTCCTGTTGTTGATTGCTTATTCGCTCCGAACTTTCCTGATGTTGATTGCTTACTCGCTCCAACAGTGACTTCGCGTTTGTAATGTTGATTCGGATTTTCCAAATTTAGTCTATTCTTGACTTTGAAATATTCATTCATATTTGATTTATTTTAATCTTCGACGAGGTGCATTACATTAGGCTGTTCTGCAGAAACCCTAAGGTCTGTGGTATATGCGCCCTTGGACCACATGAGACGTATAGTCGAACCACATTACATATTTTAGATAGGGAACCTTGACTGTTATTCACTCTTGTGTGTTTTGACGTGGTGTATTTGAATGTTAATGATGTTCGCGAATGGCTCTATGTTTTCTGAGCTTTTGGCGTAATTTTTACTAACGCTTCGCGAAAAGGGATATGGATTACGGAGCTTGTCAATTCAGAATCGTTATTTGGGAGGCATTTCTTATTAAGACTATTAAGCGTTTTAGTACATGTTGTAACGAAGTGTTTTGACCGTAATAGAAAAGAAAAGGATATCTGGAGAATGGACGATGGATTTGGAAGACCTAGAAAAAAGAAAATAGTTAATTAGATTTGTAAACTGTTAGATAGGATTTACATACTTACATTTAAACACACATTACGTTGAAAGGATTGAACTGATGAATTAATTAAAGTATTATATGTATATTATTAACTAGGATGTCCAGTAATTTTTATTTAGAAGCTATTAAAAGGGCACATGAGTCGGTAAAAAAACTGTAAAAATTTGCTCCGTTAATACTAGTTGCAGCGAAATGAATAAATTCAAGGAGATAGAGGAAGAAATTCTAAGAAAAATGTTAGCTTCCGTTTTTTGATTATTTCTTTTAAAGAGGAGAAAGAAAAGAAATAAACTTACCAATCAAGTAAAATTTTTTTTAACACAAAAAATCAAAAATCCAAATCTAACATTCTTTTTATCGGTGTTTTTTCTTCCTTATTGTGAAAAATGAGCCATGTAGGTCAATTGCTGTTCTTAAAATCAGTTTTTTATCAGTGAAATCTGACACTTTTTATTATATAAACATTCTGGCGAGAAACCTTGAATTTTTGTACATTGCGCAACATTTTAAGAGAGTGCGCCTGTATGGCACGCGCTTTCGGACATAAATAAAGTTTAACAAATATATAGAATCTTTAACTTATATATAAGAACTGTTACTAATATATATAAACTTTAACTAATATATATAAAATCTTCCTCATATATACATAATTTTGTTGGCATATATTAAAATTTACAAATATATATTTTTTTGTAAATATATATAAAATTCTGAACATATATATATATATGGTTTAACTCTCTTCCTTAGATTATCAAAACTGCTTTCCTCGAAGTCGCAGGCATTGTCTCAACATGACAAAAGGTGACAAGACGTAGTCTTATTATTCTATGCCTAAAGTAATTCTGCTTTTATTTATTGGTCGTCAATATCAACATTAAACAAAAACAACTAAAATATGTCTAAGCACATACGCCCATAATAATAATTTTTTATTTAAAATAGTTTTATTGTTTCCAACATTATATATATGTAAAGGTTTATGCAACACATTTATTAACCTAAAAATACAGTAAAAATTAGTAATTGAAAGACAAATTAACTACAACTTACCGTAATAAATATCATTTAAGTCGTTGGAAAATATTTTGAGGTTATGTCATTTGACATATTAGTTATTTTTACTAGTTAAAGTTGGAATTGCAAATTCCACTGTTGGAAGTGGGAGAAATAGTAGAGAAAAGAGTGGGAGCAGTATAAAAGCCGCTGCACAGTCGTTTTCCGGCAGTTCCATCGATTATAGAGATAAATAGATAGGCAACTCCCTATATAGACGCGTTCCATGGCGCCACCGAGGTCGTTACCCAAAATTATCAATTAAATGCGGGAAATTTAAATGAATTTAAATTAAAATAAATTAAAGATTAACAAATATATTATCATATTTATTACAGTTTTTAAATGTTAATGAGACAAATAAAATTATATGAACTTATTTATTTAATTGTTTAAGGTTAACAATTTTTTTTTAGATCTATTAATTTTATATTTTTCAAATGCAATTTTCGTTAATTGATCGTTTAAATTAAAGGTATATTTTCCCTTTAAAATTAAATTAATATGTTTTATGTAATTGTATACATATAAATTAAAAAATTTTAATAAAAATATTTTCTTGACATCATGTTCTGTACAACTATTAATATTATAGTAATTAATGTCGTTTAAAATTAATTTAAAATACAATTGAAGATTGTTATTTAAAATAATTTTTAAGAAATATTTTGACATTATAGTCATGGCCTGTGTAAAAATGGCTGTAAAAGCAGTATTTGGTCGGAATAAAATGTTTTTTTTTGAATTCTAACTCCCTAATATAACAATGTTCATTTAAATCTTTATGGGAAGTTCAATTTCCCTTGCATATTTTACAATCAACACTTTTTACAATTAACTTAGCTAAACTACCACCAATATAATTTTATAAATTTTTTGCTCTTGGAGACTGCACATTATGTTCCACTTCTTCTATTACATTTCTCACTTCCTCTTCATTCGGTAAGATATCTATATTAATTTCAATATCGCAAGGTTCCTGGAGTACGCCTTCCTCCAAAAATACTCTTAAATTTGTCAATAACGAGTTTTCATTTCACAGTTAGTGCCTGGCGAATGACAAGAGACGAAATTATTTACAATCATACTCTTGTAAACATGTACGAATTGTTGTGGAGTCGGGTTGTTATTGCGAACACCATGTCCCCTTATTGAACTAAAAAAGTTCTCAAGCGGATCCTAATTAAAGTTCCTTAAACATAGAAAATTAAAATCGCCTCTTAACTTATTCCACAAATATTTAAACCCTTTTAATGTCTCAACCCAATTTTTAAGAGATGGAATTGTTTTGGTTTTTCCATCTTTTATATATTTAATATGGTTTAAAAAAGTGATCGCGCTATCACAAAATGACGTGTGAGGAGAATTTTCTTTTATTGCTTCTCGCAATTCTTTTCCAACCTCGCAATTAATTTGGGAACTATTTACACTATCAAAGAGTTTATCAAAAAATAATAAGAACTCCGCTGTTCCTGCAGCTGTTGGTGGTAGACTGTCTTTATCTTAAAAAATAGAAGTTAATAAATACATTGCAAGTATATTAAAATTATTTATAAATACCAAGTTTAATCGTCCAATTAATTATGGATGCTACCCTGTGTAAAAAAACTTGGGCAGCATGTTTCACTTTCATTTTTTTTATGGATTCTGGATAGACATGTTGATTTGTCAGTTTAAAACACATCCTGGTAAAATCATTACCAATATCCAATTCATAAAATTTTATAATGTCTTGCCACGATGCAATCAATGTCTCTCCTTTTGAACTCAGAAATTGGGCATTGGCTTCCAGAAGATGATTCCTGATTTGCTTCAAGAGATGCGGAGGATCGTATAATGGAACAACTTCACATCCGTTGACTTCAAATCCTATATTTCGGTTTTCTAGACCATTGCGCCGGTAGTGTGCTTCGGTATCTTCTTTTAATGAATTAATCGCAGTTCTATTAGCCGACATTTGATCGCACACTGTTGCAACCACTTTTAGCCCAATGCTGTTTAATTCACCAATTATGCTTTTTAAATTCCTTTTTATGTCAGTGGATTTCATGGCACCGCTTGTAAAAAAATAAGCCACAGGCTGCTTCCACTTTTTGGCAATGCCTTTTAACATAAAGATCATAGCATGGTCGGCAAATTGTAGTGACTTGCCATCACCGCAATCCACAAAACCCTCGACACTATCAAATTGTTTTGAATACGATAAGGCAGCGTCGAGGCTCATTTCGTCGAACATTAATATGCAGTGACGACTGCGGTGATCCATCTTTTCAACTGAGGATTTAAGGACATTCATAATTTGTGGATTTATACCACACCCGAAAGGAATAGCGTTCAATAAACACATTAATGTTTTCCGGGAAGGCAACGCGAATACTTTTTGCAATAATTTATAACCTCTAGGACTCTGTTTTAACAAGGATAATGCAAAAATTTTATCGTCAATTGAAAAGCGGCGCCCACGGGGCATTTTCTTTTGCAACTTCAGTTGCGATATAATGAATTTGGTAGTGGTTTCATTGACCTTTAAGCTTATGCATTCTTCAGAATTTGAATATTTTACTGCTTCTGCAATACGTTGTTTGGCTTAAGTTTTTTCTGTCCATAATCTCTTAGCAATTTTTTTGAGATTATTTGCTGTGCGGTACAATTTCTGAGCTTTTGGAGTCAAATCGCTCATTTTCCTAACGCCAGCTACTTTTAGCAATGATATAGGTATATTTAAATCTACAATTTAAAAATTCTAATCTGGACATTAAATATTAAATACAAAATTTACACAAATACGGACATAAAACTAAATATTAAAATAACCAACATTTTGTAATTATTTTTATTCAAAGGTTAGTCACATTACACAAATTAATTTCACAAAACAACAATCTGTACAGTTCAAATGCAGAAATGAAAATGTCATTTTATCTCATAGATTAGATTATTTTCATGCTTTTCTTACATTTCATATTAAATATAAGAACCAATTATAATCCCCTTTCCTGCATTTGAACCAAGATTTGAGCATACAGAAATTGTACAAAGTCCCTATTATAATACCTTTACGATTTTTCGGAGTTCTTGGAGTCCTGTTCCTGCTAGTCGAGGGTACGGCCGTCATATTAACATCAACTATATTTTCTAAAAAATAAACGATTAAAACACAATTGACAAAAATAATCTAATTATCACCTGAAGAAACAAGATTTTCAAATTCCATTTGATGTAGCTCATTTGTCCGTATCTCCTCAGTATTGTCACAGGTATTGTCCACTGCAACAGTTCAATACCACAGCTTGATAAGTTTAAATAGCTATAAATTATTACAAATTTACCTATTACGTTCGGTGGAAGACATAAGGAAGGTACAGCAGAAGCCTTTAGATTTGTTCTGTTTCATACGGTTTTGAATTTACATTCTTCACCAAAATGTACATCGCAAACCATAAATCTTCTTCGTTCTTCCCTTTTCGACACATCCAGTTGTACCCCAATAACAGAACTCCACAAACTCCTTAACTATAAATCGAATAAAATATGTTTGTAAATTGCAAAAGGAATCAATCAATATTATTTACATTTTCGTTTTTCGGTACAATATGCATTTTAATTCCATCTCGGGAAGTGTGTCCACATCCTGGCACACAACACTTCACCATTGTTTATATAATAAATGAGTCCAATTCTCAAATAAACACAAAACAAAACACTCAAAGGTATCAAAATAAAAGAATTGTTCAATAAGTCAGATAATGTTAAAATACAAATCAATTAAATAATATTAAACACAACGAAAATGGAAGATCTCAAAAATGTAACGACCAACAACTATGTTTAAATAATCAACATGTGCTTCTATTCGTCTGCGCAATTGCTCTGCATAAAAATATAGCGATTGCAGCGCTGCAGGCTTCAGTGACGTTTTTCAGAACTAATCGTAGATAACGACCTTGAACCGCAGAGTGAAACCCCCATGGGCAGTTCGCTGAAGTTTCCACTGGAACGAACATTGGAGTTCGAGGTAATTAGAAGAAGCAATTGCAGCTCTGTACGGCCTTCTTAGTAGTATTCCTACGGAGTTTCAAAGACCCCTTTCTTTTAGGAGGTATTGTCTTTGAGGCACCTGGAGCCCCAACTATTGTCCGTGTTGGGTCACTCTAGTTTTGATTTTGCGTTAGATTCGTGTATAGAAGAAGATATTTCGTGTTAGGTTCATAGCAATATATCGCGTTTTGTATTAATAATTGTCCCGTTTGGTTGTTTGAAACCCGTATTAATTGATCCTTTACGTCCATATTCCTTTCGATCACACACACTTTTCCCAACACATACACATATTTGTTATTATTTGTTAATTTCATTTATTTAATTAGTTAAATATTGATGCAATCAAATAGTATTGATCAATAAATGTTCTTAATTTAATTTGTTAACTTTTGAGTTTTATTTAAGTTGTTTTCGTTGTTGTATCGATTTTGTTTAATTTTGTATCTTTCCCGGTTTGAGAGGAAACCTGGTGGCGCCCGAGTTATTTGAAAGAAAGTACTATTTGAATTTTGAAATAATATTTGTACCAGTTAATATTTGCATTATTTTCATTACATAAATTTGACACTGTCTTTTCGTCACATAGAGTTGACGTTTTGCGAACAGAAATTGAACAACAAATAAAGTCATTACAATGTTTATTAGTTATATTTATTTGAAAACATTTCAATCAATTTGAAAATATTTATTAAAAGAGATTTCTTCGTTGAATTCTTCCTCTTCACTATTTTCATTTCGAATACCTACAACACTCGTGTTGAAGGTATTTTTTCCGTTTAGGTTTTTATTTTATTCATTCATAAGTTGTATTTGTTTGCTATTTCTTCAATATACTATCAATAAATTCGCCTTCAAGAAGTCACTTACTGTTTTATTTCTTTTTCCTTTCCCTTTTCAGCAACTATATGAGGTATAATTTTGATACAAATTATAAAATAACACAACGTAGAGTCCTAACTTTGAACTATTCTATCATACCAATTTTTATAAAATAATTTGTAAGGCTGTTCTACGGTCTACTTGGGTTTTACACTACATTTGTTTTAATTTTTACATATTCCTAGACGTACCGAGATAAGATACGTCTAGGAATATAGACGTACTTATTGTTTAGACTCAATTCGTGATGGTATTATTAACAATCAGCTTAAAAGATTGGATTTACTAACCTTTAAAGATATTTGCAATATCAAAGACAGTTATAATATTCAAGTTAACGATGGAAAGAGACACGAAAATGATACAATTTCGATAGATTTGTTTGTTACCAAATGTTTTTCCAAAAATGCAGATGAAAATCCAATTTTATTTTATAAAAAACAAGGAAATCCCGCAGACGATGTTTTTCAACAACAGGATTTTTGTCTCATATATGTATTTGAACAAGTCTCAAGAAATTTTGTTTACTGAATTTGGAAATAATATTTTAACAATTGATGGCACTCATGGTCTAAATGGGTATAATTTTGAGTTAACTACTATAATGATTATTGACGAGTTCCACCAAGGTTTTCCTGTAGCGTTTATATTTTGTAATCGAAGAGATTCACTAGTTTACGACATTTTTTTCAAACAAATTAAATCGACAATTGGAGTTATTAACTGTAAAACTTTTATGAGCGACTTGGCTGAAAGTTTTTACAATGCCTGGTTATCAGTTATGGATCTAGCTCTTTACCAATTATTTTGTTCATGGCACGATGATCGTGCATGGCAAAGTAATCTAAATGAAATTATTCAAAATCTCGAAAAGCGGAGTAATATATGTATATAAACTTCTGAAAATGTTGAAACAACAAACTGAGCTGGACAATTTTAAAGTGACTCTGAAAAATGTTTTGGATTTAATGCAAAGTGACAAAGAGACTCAACGATTTGGAAATTACTTTAAAACATATTATAGTACAAATTTTGCTAAATGGGCATATTGTTATCGAACGAACTGTGGAATTGACACCAATATGCACCTGGACTCAATGCATAAAGTAATAAAATATTTTTATTCACAATCAGCCAGTAAAGTTGCCTTTTCTCATTCCATTTCGTGTTTGAAAGAAGAGTATTACATGTGCATAAATAAACAATTTCCTTTGCACCCGTTGTCATTAGCAACGGGTGGAAAGTGTTTACATTTATTATGTCAATTTTTGATTGACAAGAAATTTTGTCGAAATTTTGCATTTAAAATATGCATATTTTTAAAATTTCCGTGTCTGATTGTGAATAAAATAGTATACATTCCTCGACCAAAGGACTTTCCTGTCTCGAGAAATTGCCCACTTCGGCCTACGGCCTCAGTGATCAAACTTTTCTCTCGACAGTAATGCTGCCCTTTCGGCCTCGGTATGTAATCTACTATTATTTGGAACGAAAACATATCAGGCGTCTCGATAAAAGTCTTCACGTTCTAATTAAGTGCGTACCTACGTGACAAAACAGTCGAACGTCGAACGTATTATTAAATTAACGAAGGGGAAAAATTCAAATATGTAGAAAGAAAAACATTTTTGATCGACATAATAAAGCGCTTCAATCCAACTATACGGTCCAACTATCAGAGGATACATCGACTGCAAATAATTTTACTTGGGAAGTAGTAAAATCATCAAATGAATACATATTATGAAGTAACTAAATTGAGCGATAAAGTGTGTTGTGAAGATGTGTGTTCCACCTGCAATGTCTGTGTACATATGTATGCATGTACTTGTTGCGATTATTTAAACAATAAGATTTTATGCAAATATATTCATTATGTTGTTCACAATACATCATCATATAAATACCTACCTATAATTCAAAATTTAACAAAGTTACCCGAGAAGACCAATTATTATCAAGAAAATATATTGATGAATAAAACTATTACAAACAAAAAAATTAGGTAATATTACCGCAATTGAGATTTTCATCTACAAAAAAGAAAAATATAAGAATAAATCTCCCTTGCAAAGGTCAAATAAAGAAGAGGTTTTACATCTAAATGAAGTATTACCTAATTATAATTCACTTTTTATTTCAAAAAGTATAACTAATGCTCACCAATAATATATACCTTTAATTCACTGCAATACCTATTATGTGTGATACAGATTACCTATATGTGATTTAATGTATGTAATAAGCATTTATTTTGTTTTAAATTAATGTTAAAGTATGCAATCAACAATACAAATGATGGCGCATACCCAACAAAGTCGGCATTCACATTGCCATTTAGATAATCGTCATCAAGATTATTTTACAACAGGTTTGGAAACTTAGGCTGTTTTCAGTGTTGAAACCGGGGAATAAAAGTTGGCATCGGACATGCCATGGATGAACATATGTGTTATGAAATTCAAATTTAAAGTAAACAATTTTGGCGCCACATGCGGCGGAAGTGTGAACAAACCATTCGACAATTAATAAGATCGCTTCCGGACATAGTGTTAGCTGACTGACAAGAGTTTCAAAAACGTGTCTTGTATACAAGTAGAGATTTTACCAATATTCATCAAATATATTTATTATCGTTTTGTATTGTTAATCGCGTTTTACTGTGTAACCCATCAATCTGCAGTTATTGTTGTTCATCGTTCCTCGACCTGCTGAATCTTTCGAGTTTTGGGCGCTCCGCTGACAGGTTATGGGCCCAGTCACATCGTGCTGAAAATTGTAGAGAAAGATCAATCCATACGATGGCATCAGGAACAAGCACCCCGATGATCGAAAAATTGATGGGTCGTGAGAATTACAACTCATGGAAATTCGCCATGAAGGCGTTGCTGGAACACGAGGACCTGTGAAATGCGGTGCTCGGAACGGAAGCTGACGAGGTAAAGAACCGCAAAGCTAGATCTAAGATAATATTGTTTGTAGACCCCGTGAACTACGTACACATTGAGAACGCCACGACGGCTAAGCTAGCATGGGACAATTTGAAGGCCGCTTTTGAGGACTCCGGGCTGACGAGGAAGGTCGGTCTATTGCGACAGTTGGTAACCACCAGGCTAGACAGGTGTAACTCGATGGATGAATATGTTAACACCATAATTACGAGGGCAAATAAGCTGAACGACATCGGCTTCAAGGCCGGTGAAGAATGGGTTGGTGTTTTATTGCTATCCGGCTTGCCCGATGAATACAAACCGATGATTATGGGTCTGGAAAGCTCGGGAGTAAAAATAACGAGTGATTCCATTAAAACGAAGCTGCTTCAAGATGTGAAATGTCTCAAGGTCAAGGTAAATGACAACGCTGTGGCGTTGTATACGAAGAAAGGTAAAACCGATGGCGTGCGACGTTATTCCTGTAATAAGACGACAGAATAAGTTCGGCAAGCAAAATGGAGGTGGGAAGAGCAAAGCCTTATACACAGTGTTCGCAACGGGGCCCAGCATAAATTCCAAGGACTGGTATAGAGATTCGTGCTCCTCGAATCATTTCGTAAATGATAAAAGTAGGCTGATAAAGCAAAATCCAGAAGTACAAGAGGTGACGATGACGAATGGCACGACGGCAATGACAAAATTAGCTGGCGCAACTACGGTGACAGTCAGTGTCAACGGCGACAAAGAAGAGATCGCTGTGAAAGACGTAAAATACACCCCCGACATAACAGCCAACCTTTTATCCGTGTCACGAATGGTGCACAAAGGATTTTCTGTTCTGTTTGATGAAAGAGGATGTTCGATCAAGGACAAACGAGGGTCATTAGCGGCAAGAGGCGTAGAAGAAGGTGGCATCTATAGACTTGTGACCGAAAGCAGTCCGAAGAGTAAGGCGTACGCGATCCGGAAGCATGCGGGAGGCAATGAGATGCTGTGGCATCGTCGATTGGGTCATCTCAACCGAGGCTCCATGAAAAATCAAGTAAAATTGGTGGACGTACTCAACTATAATGAAGACGAGAGGCAGTCGTGTATATCGTGCATCAAGGGCAAGCAGCACCGTCAACCCTTTCCAAGGAGCGAGCGTCGATCGACAGAAATACTCGAATTAGTTCACACCGATCTGTGTGGCCCTATGAACACCACATCGATAGGTGGGTCAAAATATTTTCTAACATTAATTGACGATTATTCCAGAAAGACTTTCATCTATTTCCTGGAATATAAGAGCGAGGTGTTCGACGTTTTGAGCGAATTCATTAGTATGGTGGAGCTACAGACCGATAAAAAGTTGAAGAAATTGCGGTCCGATAACGGGAAAGAGTATGTGAATCGAAAAACCCAAGAGATGTTGAAAAGTAAAGGCATCATTCACCAGTTTACCGTTCCGTATACCCCACAGCAGAATGGGATTGCCGAAAGGGCAAATAGATCAATCGTTGAGCGAGCCCGAACCATGATCATCGATGCGAAATTGAAAATCGAGTATTGGGCGGAAGCAGTGGCTACCGCAGTGAACGTAATGAACCGAAGTCCGTCATCAGTTACCGGAGACACGCCAGAGTCCATGTTCACAAAAAAGAAACCGAGTATAAGTCATTTGAGAGTCTTCGGATGCAAAGCCATGATGCATATACCGAAAGAGAAGCGGACGATGTGGGACGCGAAATCAAAAGAGAAAATTTTCGTTGGTTATTGCGAAAATACGAAAGGATATCGACTGATGGACGAAGAGACAAAATGTCGAAATTTGCAGAGATGTCGTATTCCTAGAAGACAGTTTTGTGCGTGAAGAAGAAAAACCCGAGCCGGTGAAGCCCAAACGAGTCGAAGTTCCAATCACATTCGAAGAAACAGCTGCTAACATTGACGAGCAGAGACAGAGAGCTGAGACAGTGAGCGACGAAGAAGCAGCCGATGACGGCGACGAACGACGAGAGAATGACGACACAGGAACAAGCGAAAACGATTCAGAAGCTGTTCAGGGTGGAAACAACAGCGAAGGAGAAGTCGGAGAGGGCAGCAGCAAGTACGGGACCAGCGCAGAGGATGGTGGAAGCGAAGAGGAGTACTTGAGTCCAATTAGGGCGCCGACAACCCCACTGAGACGTTCAAAGAGAGTACCAAGGGCAAACAAATACGACGATTACATGTACGAAGAAAATATATGTTTCCTCACAAAGCCGAAGCACACAGAATCAAGTGAAAGCGAGCCAATCACCGTAGATGAGGCCCTGAGATCGAGAGACAGCAAAGAATGGCGAAAAGCCATACAAAGTGAGTACGATTCA
This sequence comes from Silvanus unidentatus, assembly GCA_963930825.1. NCBI lineage: Eukaryota > Metazoa > Arthropoda > Insecta > Coleoptera > Silvanidae > Silvanus > Silvanus unidentatus. The sequence goes on from OZ005760.1 coordinate 5,041,488, forward strand.
TTAACGAAAAATAATACTTGGAAATTTGTAGAGCTGCCAGAGGGCGTGAAGCCGATCGATACAAAATGGGTATTCAAAAAGAAGCTGGACGAAAGCAACAAAGTAAAATTCAAGGCCAGGCTAGTTGCGAGAGGATGTAAGCAGAAAGAAGGGGTAGATTACAATGAAATTTACTCCCCAGTGCTCAGATACACATCATTGAAGTTATTGCTCGCATATGCAGTGAAAAACGACATGCACGTACATCATATGGACGTGAACACTGCCTATTTACAAGGCACACTCAAAGAGGACATCTATATATGGCCACCGACCGGGGTAAAACCGCCAAAAGATAAAGAAGTGTGCAAACTACAGAGAGCAATATATGGTCTGAAACAAAGTGGCCGTGTTTGGAACGAAAAATTGAGCCAAATGTTGACAAAAATGGGTTTCCGACAGCTGGAGGCCGATAACTGCGTCTACATGAAGGAAATGGGTGGCGAAAAGGTACTGATAACAGTGTACGTAGACGATATTTTGATGATGTCGAGGAATTTGGAGCGAATGGGCGAAGTTAAGGCAGATTTGAAGCGCCATTTCGATATTAGAGACCTTGGAGAGGCAAAGAAAGTGCTTGGTTTGCAGATAAATAGAAACATAAAGAAGGGGACATTAACCATCAACCAATCGCAGTACATAAATGAAATATTACAGCGATTTAACATGACTGATTGCATGCCAACAAACTCACCGCTCGACACCATGTAGTGAAACAACCCAGATTGAGAAAACTCATGTCATATAAAATGAGTTTTATAAAATTATTAAAAATTAATAAAAACCAATAAAATTGATATATGGCCAAATAAATACATGAAAGTCTAGAAATTTTAGAACCCAAATATTGTGTGAAATAAAAATATGGCATCGGATGTTTTGAGGAAAATTCCAGGAAAATGAAAGTCAAAATTTATGTATTGAAGTGTTTGTTTATTTAAAAATAAAAGAAAAAAAATACTTTAAATATCATAGTTAAAATGAAATTTAAATAAATTACTTATGAAATATTTAAATAATATACAGAAGTTACTTTGATTAACCCTGTATACCATTTACACTTCAACATCGAGTTTCGTTCACAACTTTGATTGTCACTAAATGAGGAAAAGAATCCAAACTCGACAAACGAAGAAACCTCATTAGTATCGACAACCGATAAAATATAAATATAATAAAAAAATAAAATTCTTTTCAAAATATTATTAATAATATTCATTTCTTTTTATAATTGTAGAAAAATTAAATTTCATCAATATGAAAATTAAATCATTTTTAACAATATTACAATTATATGTAATATAGTTGCCTTTAAAAAATTTTTACAATAACACAAATCTAAATTTCCCTACTTCTGAGATAGACCGTACTATGACTGTTCATCTTCCCAAAAGTTTAATTATTAACCTAACCAACCATTATTTAACTATTTCATATTAATAGCAAATAATGAAAAATTATAAAATATTTGCAACAAAAGTAAGACAATCCTAATAAATATCATAATAGATATTTATTTGATAATTTTTTAAATATGTCATAAAAATATCAGAATTATTCAAAATAAACATACAAGTACAGATTTGAAATATTATTCTGATTATTATATAATTATGTATTTGTTTTATATATATTGTTCTTATAATCGTTGTTATAAGTTTTATTTTTATAATTTATAGTTTTATTATATTATTTTAGTGAAATTATATTCACTAATTATAATTCAGAATATTATAATATTAAAATTAAATTCTCTGAACTTATAATAAAATATATATATCTGATATTTTATATCAAAAGAAGTAATATGTTTTTTAACATAATCACCTACAAATGTTGAAAATACAATAAATATAAAAAATAAGAAAATATGATTAATATAGTTATTATTATATAATTGAATTTAGGCTGATCCTTTCTTAGGAAATCAAATCACCTATTCAATTTAAATATATGAAATAATTAAATATATTAAACGAATCATTCATACAAATAATCAATTTCCATATTGATATTGTATGTAGAGAAATTGAAAACTGATAATAATATTAAAATGAATATCATCAATTAAATCTTGGAAATTAGAAAATTAAAATAAATTTACAAATACCTGCAACTTTTGAAATCTAAGGTAATCCAAAAAAATATATATATTTATAAACAATAACTTGATTTTATAAGAAAACTTTTAAACTTGATTCTGTTCAAGACAAAATTCAACTAACTCAATCTTTAACTGTAAGTAAAAGAGACCCCAAAAATTAAAACCACTTGAATAATGAAAAATTGCTCTTTTGACAATTTTTAACTATGCTGACAAATATATGGACTCTTTCATACAGGCAAAGACCAAGCCATAAATTACAATACAAAAAGAGACTTATTCTAAACATGTTAAATTGCTAAATTCTATAAGGTCTAAAACACTTACAGAACTTAAACGGAAAAATAATATCAAATTACATAGATAAGATTTTAAAAACTTTTAAAATCTAAAGCAACTAAACAAAATTTAAACATAAATAAAAGAACTGAAATAAAAATCTATCAGCCCCCCATATACCCATCACAAAGCCCCCCATTGGATGATGATCAAAGTCGTAGATCTTTGTAGAAACATCCAATAATTCCTTTCTTCAATCCAATTCCAAATTTATTCATGTGAAATGCTCGGAATAAAACAAATAGAAAAGAAATTAGAATTTATTAGAGATAAATCAAAAAATAAAAATATTAATAAAATAAATGTAATAAAAATTGGAAAACAATAAATTGAATTTTAGTTTTGTCTATAATAAAATTTAAGGTTTGTTACATTGTAACGTCCTTTAATGTCGTCAAAATTATCAGGATTAGCAATTATATAAACATTAGGAAAAGGAATGTTTATTACAATATATGGACCAGAATAAAGTAAACATAATTTTTGAGAAATTTTATGAGTAGCATCAGAAATAGGATTTTCTCTAAGTAAAACCGAATCACCCAATACAAATTGATCACATTTAGATACAGATTTAGATCGAATTTCTGCATTTTTTTTCAAATTTTGTAAAACAATATCTCTAATCTGATTTACATCAAGAGAAACAGGAGAAGGTCGAAATTTTGAAAACAATTTAGTTAAAGTATTTGGTGGATTTGAACCATATAGTACCTCAAAAGGAGAAAACCCGGTAGACAAATGAGGAGTACTATTAAAAACTGTCTCAATTTGTGACAAATAGCCAACCCAACCAGGATGAGATTTATGACAAAAAGTTCTAAACATACGACCAAGTTCTCTCATAACCCTTTCACTAGGATTTGATGCAGGATGTCGAATAGAAGAATTAACAACAGAAATACCACTTTTCTTCAAACGATCTTGCCACAATTTAGAAGTAAATTGAGAACCATGATCTGACAAAATAGACTTAATAGGAATAAAAGAACAATAATCATTTAAAACTTTATCAACAGCAACTTTAGCCAAAGCTCTTCTCATTGAATACAATCGAACAAACTTAGAAAAACTATCAATAACAACTAAAATATATGAAACACGTCCACGACCAGGTGGTAAAGGTCCAAAGAAATCACAAGTAACCAATTCACCAATATATGAAGGAACTATGGGATTCATTTTTCCTACAAGATAACGATTTGGATATTTGCATTTTTGACATATATCACAAGATCGAGTATACTGTCTAATTAAACGACTTAAACTAGGAAAATAAATTATTTTCCGAAGTACTGAAAACAATTTAGATGCACCAAAATGACCATAAAATTCATGAAATGATTGAATTACATTTTGAATAAGACAAGCTGGAATAGTAACAAGATAAACTGAATTAATTTTAAATATTAAATAATTATTAAACAATGAAGCAAATTTAGACAAACGTAGCTGTTGAGAATATAAAACTATTGATTCTCCTAAAATAAACTTATAAATAGGTCCAAAAAATGAATCCTGTTCTTGAAGTACTGACAACTTACGAAATTGAGAAAGGAATTCCTTAAAATTAACTAATTCAAAAAAACTAACAAAGAAATGATTATTAATACTAGAACTAGCAATAATTGGAGAAGGATCTCGCACTAAAGATACATCACCTACATTAGGAGGGTACCGAGACAAAACGTCTGCTACAATATTGTCTTTTCCCTTAATATACTCTACTGTATATGAATATTCACTTAAAGTTAAAACCCATCTAGTTAAACGATCATTTAATAAACGACACTGATGAAGAAATTTCAATGCATGATGATCTGTTCTAATAACTAAAGAATATCCTAAAATAATAGTTCTAAATTTTTCAAGACCAAACATAATTGCTAGTAATTCCTTTTCTGTAACTGTATATAAAAGTTCTGCCCCTCTTAAAACACGACTTGTAAAACCGATAACTTCATGTTCCCCATCTTCCCCTAATTGATATAGTTCTGCACCAAGTGCATAATAAGAACTATCTGTTTGTAAATAAAATTTTTTATTATAATTTGGGAAATGAATAACTACTGTATGAAGAAAAAGAGATTTGACTTTAGTAAAAGTATCTTCTTCTTTGTCAGTCCAATTCCATCGAGAACCTTTTTTTAATAAATGTAATAAAGGTTGTAATACATGACTATATGAATTTACAAAACGTCTATAAAAATTGCATATCCCTAGAAATGCTCGCAATTGTTTTTGATTTCTGGGGGTAGGAAAATCCTTAATAGCCAAAATCTTTTCATTGTCTGTATAAATACCTTTTGAACTTAATATAAAACCAAGAAATTTAACTTCAGATTGAATAAATTTAGACTTATCAAAATTAATAGTTAAACCAGCATTGGATAAACGAGTAAACAAAATATCCAAGTGATTTATATGATCCTGAAAAGAAGGTGAAACAATCAATAAATCATCAATATAATTAATAACAAAATCTCTAATATCAGCACCCAATATAACATCCATTGCCCTCATAAAACTACCGACTGCAGTTTTCAATCCAAATGGTAGGACTTGAAAAGTATAACTTTTTCCTTGGAAAAGAAAACCTGTATATTTACAAGAATCCGGTGAAAGTGGAATTTGCCAATATGATTGAACTAAATCAATGCTAGACAAAAATTGAATATTTGACAAAGAATTTAAAAGAAGTTCTGGTGATAATGGAGTCTCACAATCGGCAATCATTCTTGAATTTAACCATCGAGCATCAAGACAAAGTCTAACTGAACCATTTGGTTTTCGAACAACAGTAATTGGACTAATAAATGATGTTGGTTCACGTTTAATAACTCCAAGAGATAACATACGTTCTATTTCTTGTTCAACCTCTTTAATTAAATGAAAAGGTATTGGATAAGGTCTTTTTACAAAAGGTGTATCATCATATAACTGAATAGTGTGTTCATACTTATTAGTACGTCCTGGAGAATCACTAAATAAATGTGAATATTTAATAAATAACTGATGAAGTTTTTCTTGTTGTTGAATAGTTAAATTTACTAATTCATTGACTTTAATTCGAAATTTTGTAAATAAATCTGTAGAAGATGAAATATTATTTTTATTATTATTATCACAAACTAATTCTTCATTACAAATCTCAAATGATAAAGATTCAGAACTTGAATTTAAATGAACATCAAAATTAAATGGCAATTTATAAGATATATTGTTTTTATTAAGTACTAAAACTTGATTTGAAAAATCTAATAAACTACCTGAATCATAAAACCAATCTACACCTATAATTATTGGACTAATTAAATTTTTAACAACTAAAAATGAATAGTTAAATTCAAATGGAATTTCTGGAAAAGAAAAAGTTAAAAACACTTGTTGTTTAATAGGAGTACTCTTTTGACCAACTGCACCACGTAAAGAAACCGAATTTACAGGTAAGACAGAAATATTTTTATTTTTCTCTTTAATATCAAGAAAAATTGCTTCATTTATACAAGAAATTTCAGAGCCACAATCTAATAATGCTAAAATATTTAAAGTTTCACAAATTAACTTAACATGAGGTAAAAGTTTAATTGGAGATACAAGCTTATCAGATATATTATGATGATTAGGAAAAGATGAATAAGTTTCTATTTCTCTATTATTATGTGGAAGAGAATAGAATAAATTTGAAGGATTTATACACACCGGTTCCAGAGGTGTACTTAATTTATTTGTATTTCTACTATTTAAGAAAAAATTAGGTATAATTGATTTTAGAAATATTCTAGCACCAATGGAATATTTTGAAAGAAGAGTTTCTACTGAAAGTGGTGAAGAAGAAGTTAATGTATAAATAGGTGAATTACACATAAACAAAGAAAATTGTGTGGAGTGATCAAATTCAGTAACAGGGTCCACACTACTCCACCCTAGTTTCCCCTGTAAAAGTTTCTCATATTTGAAAGAGTTTCATTTTGTACATTGGAAAAATTTGACACATTAGATGTTAAATTAGAATTTGGTGGATTTATATTAGATGTAGTAGGTGCATTTTTATTAGATTCAAGTGTAATAGAATTAATATTTTTAGGTTTTGTAACAAATTTTTGTTGTACAGGTTTGGGATTAACTGTAGTATTTTTAAAATGAAATCTATCATTTGAAATAGAACTTGATTTCTTTGAAACATTTAAAATTGCCTGTTGTTTCTCCAAAAATGATAACGCTCCCGCAATAGTACGATCATAATATACACTCCAGGCTGATTGAACATTTATAGGAAATTGAAGCATAATTTCAAGTAAAATTTCTGGTTCAGTCATTGGTGGAGAAAATGCCTTACACCAATTTACTTAACGTAAAAAATATTGTGTCATATTTAATGATTTATCCTCCTTATATGTCATTTTTAATATTCTTCGTTTTTCAGTTAACTGTTTGTCAGCAGACCAAAAATAATTCAAAAACTCACTTTTAAATTGTTCATATGTCGACCAGGCATTCTCATATAAAGCGACCCAATCTAAAATAGGCCCTTCAAAACAACTCTTTACAATAATTAACTTATCTGTTTCTGGAATTTTATATGCTGTACAATATGATTCAAATTTTTTAATAAATTGAGAAGGGGTAATTAAATTATTCTCTTTAAATTTTGGCTTTTCCGTAGTAGTTAAGGGTAAAGAACGATATGCTTCAGCTGTGAGTAAACGACGATATTCAAGATCAGGAACTGATACATTTACATTATTTAAATTGGTATTTGGTGTAGAAATATTTAAATTTTGTGGATTAACTTGAGAAGAAACTAAATTAGGACGATCTTCTACTTCACTCATTGTATTCAGATTATTTCGCGGATTATTAAAAGAAACTAAATGTGACCGACCTGTAATTAGTGCTGGTTGATGTGTCAATCCAGTTGTTGTTGGTGAAGAAAACTCTGATTGAGCAGTACTGTTCACACTGGGATGGAAAGTACGATATGATGTTCCCACTCTTGAATTTTCCATATTAGGACTATTTGAACCCAATAAATTATTCCTTGATATTTCCATTAATCTTTCGACTGTCTGTGCTTGTTTTTCAACCAATTCCTTTAGTTGAACTACTTCCTCTCTAAGAGCAACAATGTCCCCAGACTCATGTACAGTCTCTCTTCTATTTTCTGGTGATACATTTTCACTTGGACTATCATTTTCCACTTCAATTAAAGAAAATGATTGTACAGGTCCGGCAGATGTAAAACTTTCCTCCATTTTAAAATTCTGCAACTTTTGAATCAACAGTATCTTTGTCTAACTCAAAAAAAAAATTTCAACAATAATTTTCCCGGAAAATTCGCTAACAAAACATCCTGGTCACGGCACCAATTTATGTAGTGAAACAACCCAGATTGAGAAAACTCATGTCATATAAAATGAGTTTTATAAAATTATTAAAAATTAATAAAAACCAATAAAATTGATATATGGCCAAATAAATGCATGAAAGTCTAGAAATTTTAGAACCCAAATATTGTGTGAAATAAAAATATGACATCGGATGTTTTGAGGAAAATTCCAGGAAAATGAAAGTCAAAATTTATGTATTGAAGTGTTTGTTTATTTAAAAATAAAAGAAAAAAAATACTTTAAATATCATAGTTAAAATGAAATTTAAATAAATTACTTATGAAATATTTAAATAATATACAGAAGTTACTTTGATTAACCCTGTATACCATTTACACTTCAATATCGAGTTTCGTTCACAAATTTGATTGTCACTAAATGAGGAAAAGAATCCAAACTCGACAAACGAAGAAACCTCATTAGTATCGACAACCGATAAAATATAAATATAATAAAAAAATAAAATTCTTTTCAAAATAGTATTAATAATAGTCATTTCTTTTTATAATTATAGAAAAATTAAATTTCATCAATATGAAAATTAAATCATTTTTAACAATATTACAATTATATGTAATATAGTTGTCATTCAAAAATTGTTTAAAATAACACAAATCTAAATTTCCCTACTTCTGAGATAGACCGTACTATGACTGTTCATCTTCCCAAAAGTTTAATTATTAACCTAACCAACCATTATTTAACTATTTCATATTAATAGCAAATAATGAAAAATTATAAAATATTTCCAACAAAAGTAAGACAATCTTAATAAATATCATAATAGATATTTATTTGATAATTTTTTAAATATGTCATAAAAATATCAGAATTATTCAAAATAAACATACAAGTACTGTGACGCTTATTTTTCGGCGGATTTGCCTGTCTCGAGCGCCACCTGTTTTTACAGACGAAAACAGGAAACCAAAACGGGTCCCAGGTAACACAATGGAGATACGGCTATGCTAGGGGTCAATTAAAGCACATTATTAACCAGAAAAAGAAAATATAATTTTATTTAAACCCTCAAAACTACAACAAAATAATCCAAAAATAGGTTACAATTTATATTCAAATAGTCCGGTTGGCCGTTTTTGGAATACGGGATGATAAACGGTGGGAAAAGGTAGAAAAAATACGGTCGGTAACGGTAAAACGGGAAATGTGTGGCTTTTAGCACGGTGTGTTGCCTAACTAGCCGTTGACATGGACTGGAGAGGTGACTTTTGGTCGCTCCACTCAAATTTGTCGCTTCCCGGTGTATTAGTCGACACCGTTGCCGCTAAGACGCTTCGCTAGAGTGTAAAGACACTCTTTATTTGCTAACGCTTAGTTCCTGGTGTGAGCCACACAGTCTCGGACAGGAAACGGCGAATGGACTGTGTCAGATCTAGCTGTCGCCACAACCGAATTGCGAATGCGACCTGCCCGCTGGTTAACCGGCGACTCCGTGCGAATGGACTCAAAGATCCCACACTAAGAGCGCTAGTGCCCAGGAATGGCATTCACTAGACCTATTTGACAGGTCCTGTGCAAGGCGATTGCCAAGCAGAAATACTTCCGTGCGAATGGACTCGAAGGTCCCACACTAAGAAGCCTTCGTCGGTGGTTTGAAGCGACAAACACTGCTTCCAATACTCACTCTCTCACAGGGCGATTCAACGGTGTCGCTGGGCGATTTTCGGTGCTTGATGCCGGTCGGTATTGTTTTACTTACTTGTTGATTGCTTGTTAATTCGTTGTTAATAATTGCTGTTTGTTGTTCTTCAATTGTCTTCGGAACGGAACTGTTTTTCTAACGGAAATTTCGGCTCTTTATATACCCGCGGGACGGTCCTGCACGCCTTCAACATCGGTATGCGGTACTAAACGGTATGTTGTATTGCCGCGATTCCCGGTGCAATCGGTTGACGGTATAACTGGTTGCCGAACTCCCAGTGTTTGTTTATATTGTAAACAATGTCAACATAACCTAACTAATACTTGTCAACCAGTATAACTGGTTGACGGACAGCCAGTGATTGTTTACAATGTAAACAAGTGCAACATAACCTAAATAACAATTAAATGCCGGTGTAACAAGTGTAAATACGGTAAGTACGGTACTTATTAATGACAATGTGCTAAACGGTAATCTATTTCAGGTTTTCCAGCGACATCCCAAACGACGGCGATCAACGAGGGCGGTAAGTACTTGAAATATATACTATTGTATCAATTAATTCTTTTATTTTTCAGGCCAAGAAAAATGGGTTCATTACAGTACAGATTTGAAATATTATTCTGATTATTATATAAGTATGTATTTGTTTTATATATATTGTTCTTATAATCGTTGTTATAAGTTTTATTTTTATAATTTATAGTTTTATTATATTATTTTAGTGAAATTATATTCACTAATTATAATTCAGAATATTATAATATTAAAATTAAATTCTCTGAACTTATAATAAAATATATATTTCTGATATTTTATATCAAAAGAAGTAATATGTTTTTTAACATAATCACCTACAAATGTTGAAAATACAATAAATATAAAAAATAAGAAAATATGATTAATATAGTTATTATTATATAATTGAATTTAGGCTGATCCTTTCTTAGGAAATCAAATCACCTATTCAATTTAAATATATGAAATAATTAAATATATTAAACGAATCATTCATACAAATAATCAATTTCCATATTGATATTGTATGTAGAGAAATTGAAAACTGATAATAATATTAAAATGAATATCATCAATTAAATCTTGGAAATTAGAAAATTAAAATAAATTTACAAATACCTGCAACTTTTGAAATCTAAGGTAATCCAAAAAAATATATATATTTATAAACAATAACTTGATTTTATAAGAAAACTTTTAAACTTGATTCTGTTCAAGACAAAATTCAACTAACTCAATCTTTAACTGTAAGTAAAAGAGACCCCAAAAATTAAAACCACTTGAATAATGAAAAATTGCTCTTTTGACAATTTTTAACTATGCTGACAAATATATGGACTCTTTCATACAGGCAAAGACCAAGCCATAAATTACAATACAAAAAGAGACTTATTCTAAACATGTTAAATTGCTAAATTCTATAAGGTCTAAAACACTTACAGAACTTAAACGGAAAAATAATATCAAATTACATAGATAAGATTTTAAAAACTTTTAAAATCTAAAGCAACTAAACAAAATTTAAACATAAATAAAAGAACTGAAATAAAAATCTATCAGCCCCCCATATACCCATCACAACCAATCAAAAGTTGAGCAAAGAGATGGAACCAAAGTCCGACGTCGAAGCCAAGGAGATGGAGAAAAAGCCATATAGAGAAATCGTGGGCAGTTTGATGTACTTAACTCAACATACACGACCCGATATCACGTATGCAGTAAATTTGGTGAGCTGATTCAGTCAAAATCCAGGAAAGGTGCATTTTGGGGCTGTTAAACGTATATTGCGTTACCTGAAGGGGACAATAAATGCCAAGTTGCAGTTCGTAAAGAGCGAAGACGACATCTGTGCCTATAGCAATGCAGATTGGGCAGAAGATCGAGATGATCGCAAGTCGACAACAGATTACATATTTCTGTTTCAGGGTGGTGCAGTCTCGTGGTCTAGTAAAAAGCAGGCAACAGTGGCAAACTCAACGACGGAGGCGTTAAGGATCCGAAAGTTGCTAACCGAAATCGACCAAAAATTGACGGAGAAGCCGCTCATCATCCACTCAGACTACAAAAGCTCGATCAACTTGTGTCAGAACGAGGGATTCAGCCAGAGAACGAAGCATATGGACGTGCGACACAACTTCATTAAAGAAAAGATCACAGACGGTGAGATTGCCATTCAGTGTTTACCAACAGAGGAGATGCTTGCCGATCCGTTGACCAAACCAGTATCCGGCAATAAAATAAAGGTTTTCAGTGAACAATCTGGACTAAAATGGTAAAAAAAAATAAGACACTATAATGTGAGTGATTTGAACAATGGACTGTTTTACTAAGTTAAAGACTGAAAAGTGAGTGACTAAAACAAATGACTGTTTACAAATTTATAGACTGAAATCTTGATAAGTGTTGAAATTGCCATGAGTTGTAAAATGTACTATAAAATGTCTTTTTGTGTTACGTGTTTTAATTGTTCTTGTAATTGCATAACTGCAAATTTAAAGTAAACAATTTTGGCGCCACATGCGGCGGAAGTGTGAACAAACCATTCGACAATTAATAAGATCGCTTCCGGACATAGTGTTAGCTGACTGACAAGAGTTTCAAAAACGTGTCTTGTATACAAGTAGAGATTTTACCAATATTCATCAAATATATTTATTATCGTTTTGTATTGTTAATCGCGTTTTACTGTGTAACCCATCAATCTGCAGTTATTGTTGTTCATCGTTCCTCGACCTGCTGAATCTTTCGAGTTTTGGGCGCTCCGCTGACAATATGCCAGAGACACCAAAAGCAACAGATTAAATTCGAACTAAAAATAAGCTGCTATCAAGCGAATATCTTCAACCGTATCCTACGATGATTAATGTCACTGCCGCTCCATATGGCCGTTGCACTCGCCCTGTTTGAGTGATTCCAACTAACCTCAAAATTCGTTCGGTAACTAGGCCCATCTAACTGAAAAATATAAACTAAAATGATCGACTTTTGTCAGAATCTGTAATGAGCTTTAAAATCATTTATGTTTTATAATTGTCCAATTTGATGACCAACAGATAGAGCTACTTACCGGACGAAATTTTTTGGTTATTGTGCATCAATCGTTCATTTTTGAGTTGTATTTCAATTTTTCAACCGCTAGGGATCGCTAGTTACCGAACGAAATTTTAAGGTTATTCGGAATCAATTTCAACAATGAAATTTAGGCGAGTGCAACGGCCATATGGAGCGGCAGTGACATTAATCATCGTAGGCCACGCTTCAACGGATGCCATAAGTGTCAGTGTCAGTGGCTGTAACACAGAATATCATATACAGAAGTACGACTCTTCCCCTTTTACCCGGAATAACGTTTGGGTGCGCTTGGGGGGCATAAATTGAAGACCAGACGGACAGATTGTTCGTTGGTGTACTCGATTCTAAATCTGTTACTTTATTTTGTCTTACCGAATGAAGTAGTGTAGTACGAACTTACATTGGGGGATGTGGGCACCAGGCTTTACGTTTTTAAAACTCATATATCGTACGTATATCCCTTCCTTTACATGCGCTTGGGGTGGAGCAGAAGAAAACTTACAGAAAAAAGAACAATAGAAAAGGGGAGGAGTCGTACTTCTGTGTCTGATATTCTGTGGTCTGTAATGACACTGTCACTGTGACATTGTAACAATGCAGGATTCAAATAATTTTTAATTCGAATTTAATCCGTTGTATTTGGTGTCTCTGGCATATATTCATCCATGGCATATGCGATGCCAACTTTTTTTCCCCACTTTCAGGCTACCATTTCCAAACCTGTATAAAATAATCTTGATCGTCATAAATCATACTTATTGAAATTGCAGTTACCCTTAAATTTACTATTTTGAAGAATAAACGTTAGGTGGCGGTGAAAGGACTCTAGGTTAGGTTAGATTATGATTGTCAATTTATTTTTATTTGTGTTACGTTTTATTTTAAGTGTTGTGATGGGACTTTGACCTCAAATTTGCCAATAATTAACAGCACTTGCTAACAAAATGGATTAACTAATCAAATACTTGGATTTATAAATGCAACAAAATAATGTCGTCAATACTGCTATCCTTGCCTGAACTGTATAATGCCTACAAGGCATGTATTATTAAAAATCCACAATCTCTGGGCGATTATGAGACTTCAGCTAAGTGGATATCATATTTTATAGCTGGTAATTAATGCTGTTTTTATACTATTGAAATATTCTAAATATTAAAACAATTTATAGGTAGAATCAATAATTCCCATGTTGTGTCCGAACTAATCTACTGTTTATCAAATTTGCTGGTATTATTTAATGACAGAATAATCTACAATTCATTTAACATTCACACAACCAATAATGTTGGAGACAAAATTAAACTGTGGCTAACAGTGTTGGAATATTCGGAAGTGTTTTTAGAGTTATCAGCTAAAAAAATTTGGGGTGAAACTGGCAAGTGGTTAATTGTTGTTGCTATACAAGTATTAAAGTACTGCATTTAGAAACACTATCTCCTCATCCTCCGACACATTTACCGTACTTTTTATTTCAGATGTGCATCACGATTAATATTAATATACCGTCACAAAGAGAATATCATTCAAACACCTCCAGTACCAATGCTGGATCGCAGAAAGTTGCCTAAATCTGGAACACAACTTGCAAATCCAACATCATTGGAAGATTTGACCCAAGCTCATGTTCAATCAGTCTCATTCACCTTAAAACGGTCGGGTAGAGTTGTACGTAAAGTAGACTCTTCGCCCCCATTAGGACTTCGAACGTGGAAACCTATGCAACAAATACCTGAATCAGACAAGACGCAAATTATTGAAAAAGCATTGGCCGGTAAACAGCTAATTGCGGAAACGATTTATGTGACAAAGCCAATCGTTCATTTGGCTACAATTGCATGTTTCGGAGAAACCACTTGGAAACCGTGGCTCATCGCCCTAGTTATGGACTTGGCAAGTTTACAGCTGTATAGTTCATGCAAAAAGAACAAAATCGACTGCTTAACACCAAAACAAAGGCTACAGCTTTCACGCAGATCGGTCGTTTTATTGCTCTACTTGATTCGTTCACCATTTTACGATAAGTACAGTAGAGATAAAATAAATCGTTTACTTGACACTTTTAGTAATAATGTTCCATTAAGTGGCTTAATTTGCAAGCCACTCATGCAATACATTCCATTTTGGCAGTCTAATTATTTTTATATGTGGTCAACATAGTTTTTTTATTAGGGTTATAAGGTTCAATCATCCATTCAAAAGGGTATTTAAGTGGAAAATATTTTTGATAATGTAATTTGGTATATTTTATGGTTCTGAATAAAATTCTACATTTACTCATAAAGTCGTTTTCTATTATAACAATTTTTTTAATTTTTTTTAAATATAACAAAAATACTCAATAGTATATAAAATATAAGTTATTTATAAATAGTCAACTTGGTTGTACGATAATACTTAACAATATAAAATTATTATATACACAACGATATCACAATTTGATTAAATATACCTAATTTAACAAACTTAAATAGCCTAAAAGCAGCACCTTATTCATTAATCTCCTCAAAGGAAATTCTATAATTCCTTTCGGCCTCTGGCCTATAATCATTCTTCAAAAACTTCAAATCTAGATCGTCTTCTGGTGGCTCTTCCACCGTACACGTTCCCGTCCATTCACTTTCCGGATCTGAGAAGATGTTTGACGAATCGCCCTCTAAAATATCCTCCAACGTGTAATTGTCATCATCATACGGTGTCTGTGTGGTCCAAGTGGACTCATCCCAATCATCGTCAAATTGCAAATTCCTATTAACATCTTTCTCTTGACTTGTCTGTACTAACGACGAATCACTGTTGGTAACATCGAATATTTCCGTTACTTTAACTTTATTATTTTCATCCAAATAATAAAAAGTGAGTATTGTCTCTTGTTGTGATGTCACTTGTAGAATGTGATCAAATGTGTCGTCGTCAATTGCATCTGTTTTGTTGATTGTAAAACTGGGATTACGTTTTAGTAATTTGTTTGTATTGAATTGATGTGCCGAGCTTTGTACTAAAGATAAGTCACTGAAAAACAAACTACATATTAGCATACAATAAAAAAATTGCTGTTCGTGTTATTACTTGTTGTCCAAATCTACTGTAAAGCCTAAATTCATTTTATTTTCATTCACGTCGTCACTGGATTGATCATCCGCTCCTCCATACTCGGTAATCGCCAATTGGCATGTCACTTTAGCTCCAACTTGTTGTCTTCGATTCACTCGACTCAAAAGCGACGAAACCTGATCTTTTACATATTTTCCAATATCCCATACAGAGTTTCCGATTTGTGGAGCCGCTACCAATAATCTACAAACAATTAACACTTTCGATACAGTATCATATTAAACGGACAAAAAAAAATGTTTCATGACGCAATTGGACTTTGTAGTGTGTGCTTTGTACTTTGCCATGTCAATTAGCTAATGATTAATTAAATCCGTATGATAAAAAAATGGGGAATAAAGCGACGTATTCACCTGTTGTCTGTGTTGATAGTGTAAAGATGTTGATGTGCATGCATGTTAGATGAGTTGAGAAGGGAGTTACCTATTAACTTGAGTTGTAAAGATTTACTTTCAACCTGATCACCGATCATAGTCATGAAATTATAATCGGCTATTTGTCTGTACACTAACCTAGGGCCTGATTTTATTGTGGGTAGAATTCGTAACCTAGCGTTAGTAAAAGCGTATATTATAAAATGTACTGCATGCCAAAAAAAAAGTAACTCACTTTGTGAATGTGGCCAACATCATATCAGCTGGCACTGTATAGGGTAATGTGACGACGGAAAGTAGTTTCATTCCTTTGTTCTTGAAAAGCCAATTGAATAGGCCTTTGTTAGCGGAATCAATTGCATCTTGGAAAATATTTAGTACGGTTTCGGGCATATTTGAAACGAGAGCCTCCTGCAAACATAAAATTATTCATCATGAGCGACATTATTTACATAAAGAAAAAACTTTGTTCATAGATAACAGAAAATGTGTTACAAATTAACATTAAAATCATAAAAATAAAGTACAATGAAAACCGCCGTATCAAATTAGATTGTTATTAAAATTTATTATAATTTGTTGATAAAACATTTTTTTTACTGAACCCAGCAAATTTCTGCGTCTTAAGTGTTATCGTTTTGAAAACCTTCTATAATAGATCACCGAATAAAAATGACTCATTTTATCAAAGATAAAAAGTACTTTAATTGCCGCCTCCACAAACAAGATAATTAGAGAAAAGTAATTAATTATTTATGAAATTGTTTCTCGTTAAAGTTATCCATCCACTTTGATTAATTAATATTCCGATATTTGAATTCTATATCTTATTTTTTTGGCTAAATTTTTCCATTAAACACTGACCTGTCTGTGTAATTTGCATTCCTTGCATTGTGGATCATATTCTAAATTCTCCTCTAACGTATCAGATACCACATAAGTGGATTGGACCGCCAGACAGCGTGCACAATTAATTAAATTGTTCCTATGCAAAAATCGGAGAGCATCATCGAATCCTTGCTTGCACATATTTGACAAAATCTCCGGTTTCGGTGGAAACAATATCCGAACCATTCTATAAATATTGTGCTTCGACAATTCAATACTCGTATTTGCTACATTTATCTGTAAAATTACAAAGAAATCATTTAATCTCATTGAAATCTCTTATCATTCGCTTAAAACCTACATGGAACAGTTGCGAACTATCATCCCTTGGACAAATATCACTCTCCCCGCAAAACGGACTCACTGTAATGGTATTCTCGTCCAATGTGGGCAAATTGTCACTATAACCACCATCCATATACCGGACGCCCTTGAATTTCGGTGGAATTAGGCCAGAAAAGATTGGAATAAACGCTGAAGCCAACAAGGCTTCAATCAATTCCTCTCTGGTGTCGAATTGCGACACCATCACATTCTTGCCATCATGAACGCGTGTTAATGAGATGTGCAATTTGCCGCTAACGCGAATATGGGCGTCCAAAGGCAAGAACTTTTCCAATCCCTCCATCAGGAGCTGGTTGATGTTGAAGGAGGGCGCAAAAGGGCCCATTGTCCGGCTACGCGCTTCTGTAGCCACACGCAACACATCGCTTGTAATGTCCCCTATAAACAAACAAAAATCATTTATTATTATTAGAAACATGCTGCAAACTTATCAGTAATAAATAATTGTAACAAATTTATTATTTGTTTTCAGATCTTGTGAAAAATTAAACAAAAATATGTTCATTATCTCAACATAAGGAATGTAACAAATAATTTCAATAAAAAAATATACAGAGATACAGTTCATGACCTCTCTCTTTTGTTCAAAATTGATGTTTACACAGAATTTTCATGTAAATATTTGTATTGGGTATAAGTTATTTGGTAATTAAATTTATTGTAATCGGAATTTGGAAGGTGGTAGACAAAATAACAATTTGTTAAAAAATTGGCGATTACTCCGTCAACTCGTCTGTTATCTTATTCTAGTTAGTTCTCTCAATTTCTAGATAAACAAAAATTCTGGATAGTTTTCTAAAATTGCGAAAATTTGGGAAATTTTGTGCAAAAAAGAAAAAATAAAAAACCACACAAAAAAAGAAAATTTCAATTGGTAAATTAACCGGGAAAATGTTGAAAAATCCGCATCCATGGTTGCCTATAAACAACACTTACCTAAGGGCATATCACAAATGAGACAACATGCTGCAACTGCACCCGCCGAAGCACCTGAGATTTTGTTCAATAATAGATGTGGTGCATACTTTCGAAAACAGCAAGCAACACCAACATGATAAATTCCGAGAAATCCACATCCAGCGAATGACAGATTCATAATTAATTAATCACTTAAACAGAAAATTCACTAGCACTGTTTGATGTTATTATTCTATTTGTAAGGGAATTAAAATAGTCACTAGCTTATAAATTATAATAAATAATGAAATCAATGTGACGTAGAACGATCACATTCGAACGGTATTGTAACGTTTAATCGTGAATTTGCGTGAACGAATAACAAAGCACAGAGCACTGCGCGGATCGCAGATCTAAAACTGTACGTAAGAGAGCACAAATGAAATGTATACAGAATAACTTTGCAGAGAGCATTTAAAGAATCATCTATATAAACGTAAATACTGAATAGATAGCCAGAGACCTAGAGGAACACGTGGATTTTGGTGGTGGGAGGATGGAACGGTTCAAATGGGGGCCCACTATTGGGGAGAAATTATGGTGTGGTTCCAGTACCACCAATTACTGCATTGCGTACTACTCATTCATGTTTCTTCGTACCTAACTCTTAAGCCCAAGCCCTCTATTATAATGCTTATATGAAATTTATGCATTTATGAGATCTAATAATTAGCTAATTGAAGCAAATTAGACTTCTTTGTTAAACAATTAACCACTCAACTTTTATTTATAGATTATCGATGCACGAGCCCACTTTTATAGATAAAACTTTATTATTCAAGTAGAACAAAAAATATTTTTATTCGTATTTTTTCATTAACTTTGTTTCTTTGTTAGTTCTTTGCATCTTTTTTAATTAGATTTTCATCAAAACGAAATTTTTGAACAAGACAGAGTTTTTATTATTGTAAAATTTTCGCATTTACAATTTTGATTTGAAGAATGTATAAATATGTTTATATGTATGCATATTTATTATTATTTGTTTTCCAAATAAATGTTAAATAAACAACGTCGTCGATCCATAAATGTGAAAACTGAAAACTTTCCTAATAATATCTATTATTTTTAGGTAGGTACCGGTACCACCACGAAAAAGTCAAAGGTATTATCGGTGTTATCATTAACCCATCATGCAGAGTCTTAAAAAGTTTAATACAAAAACTTGAATTTTCCGAACATTCAGCCAGCTAATTGAATTCTAATGACTGAATACTAAACGTACATGAGTCTATTAAGCATTATTACGTATAATTAATAATGAAAAATAACTTGTTCATTGGCCTTTGTGATCGTTATTCGTAGACGTAAACAATCATTTTTACCTATTGGTAACGATTTTCAATATTCTTAATATAAAATCTATACTAATTTTTTCTCAGACAGATAAATATGCATTCCATGTTGGTCCCTGCAGGTGTATTTGACCTTTGTATCATTCAAATTAAGCAAAATGTATTTTTTTTCTATTGATATATCATTATCTATTTTTAATAAAATAATTGCAATCAATGGATTCATATTTTATGTACATTATATTCATATCATTTATCTGTTTACACGAAAAAATATTCTGATTAACGATAAATTGATTTTCTTGCCCAATATAAAAACTATTATTAGTGTACAGTGTTCTAATTTACGCATTTAGTATACCATCTCTTTATGCTATTCATAATCTACCAATATTTGATATTATTTTGAAAATAATTGCAGAACATAATAAACCGAAACAGTTCACTCATTTTTCTTATCAACAAAATGTTGAAAATATTTACATTTAAATTGGAAAACACGTGCGCAATTTACAATAAAACAGTTAAAATACAATAAGCAAAACGAACAAGCAAACAGCTGTCCGTGGACAAATGAAATGAACCATAATTATGACGTACTTACATTTCCTTGATAACATTTATATTCCTTTGCTGGTGCTCTAAATTATAACACAATTTCATACATGTTATATATTAATATTACAAAACTTATATAAATCATTTAATACTTTATCACAAAAATTTTTGTTAAAATATTTATGTTTCCGTATTTCTTATCGATGTTTTTCAATTTGGCCCAATTTTACCAAAATGAAACACATTTGATGTAATGTTTGATTTTCTAGTGACCTCTGTTTTTGTTACCTCTCAATGTCATGCGTTTTCCAAATTTTTCTCCGAAAATGAACTTGTCATCTTCAATGAACGATCCCATCTACGGAAAAAGTATCTATGTCACTCCTTGTCTTGATTTGGGCATTAATGAATGCGCTTTAAGTCCCCCGTTTCCCATCTACACGCAACCTTGTATCCCAGTCGAGAATATCGATATAACCAGAAGACCTGTAGCCTTCGGCAGATTAGCACTTCCAAAATTAGTAATTAATTTCTTATTTGAGAAAAAATTTCCTCTAAATTGTATTTTCAGCGAAGGGAACTTCACGATAAAGATACCACTGTGGTATTGGCAGCTCTAACCAGTCTCTGTGACCTTTGCCATGATCCAGAAAAGGGCTACGAAGCCATTCGTTTACGAATTATTGACAGACTTGAAGACTTAACTACTCGCCCAGAGGCAGAGGTTCGTGAACGAACATTTCTTCTACTAAAAATTATAGCTGGCTTGGGCGATGGAAAAGAGGCCATTGTAGCGAACACTAAAGTATTGGAGCGATTGAAGCAAGGCCTTCTGGATATAGTGGAGTTGGTCAAAGTCAAGGTGGCTATTTGTTTGGAAGAAGTCGCCAGTTTTTGGAAAAGTATATAGCCAACTTGGTAATACTGTTGGTTCTTGAAATTTTGTAAATTCCAGCTGCTGATGTACTGGTGGAGAACAAATTCACTGAAGCAATACTCAAAATTGTTCTCTCAGAACCTGACAATCTGGCCATTATCCATCTAAGCACACTAAAGAATTTAATGTATGAGCAAGGCAAAGAGATTGCATTCGAATGTGGAGCTTTTAATGTTTTCGTACGTCAGAATTAATATATTTGGCAATTTTTATCATATCAACAGTTTACAGAATAAATTGCTAAGGCGTAAAAATCCAGGTCTTCTTGCAAATACATGTCAATGTTTAATGGTTTTATTATCATCGTTAAAAGCGAAAAAAATCGCTTCAAATGATAAATTTTTCAAAACTATTAATAGATTACTGCACGATAATGTTATATTGAAATAATTCTTTATAAATGGATAGATTAATGTACGAATTTTCTAGAGACCAGAAGTATATGCAAATGCAGCATCGATAATTATGTTTTGCACAATTCGGACAAAAGGAAAGAAAATTGCTAGTAAAACAAACGGTTTGGCGAAACGTTTGGTGAAAATCTCGCAAAATAGTTGCGATGAATCAGCTCAAATCTATGGACTTAAGGTGTTACAATACATATACATAATGCTCATAATTTTCAGCTAATAATACGAAATTTTTGCGAAAAATTTCTCTAACCGGAAAATTGTACGTACCTATTATAAAATCATTCGTTATTATTGTTTTGTAGGCTTTAACAAATATGTGCGAACATGAGACGGTTAAGAAGCTTATTAAAGAAAAATACTACGATTTAATAACAAAAATACAAATTCTAAACAGTCCACATATACAACGTTATAAAACAATCCTATTAGACGTATTGAATTGGACCCCATATCCGCCGACAACTAATTAAGCTCTGACCGCAAGAGATTGTTGTTTTCGCTTGAAAATTATACACTAACAGAATGTATAATAGACATTATAAAAGATCTAGCGTAAATAAACATGATTTTTAATCAGTTTTTAATAAGGCAGTAGTAGATTGAAATTTATTATGGATGTGGAGCATGCGTATGTGTCCCAATATCGCATTGTAATGAATATTTTTGTACTCTAGTCCAAAGATTAAAGGTATTTAGAAGCATATAAGTTTTAGTCATAATATTCCATTAGAACTGTGTACACGTTCCAATGAACCATATTTCATAAATTACTTGAAAAATTTCTACTTGGGATTTTATGGATCGAATATGTTTGTTTTATCGTCCTTGAAATCATCTGATACAATGACTTCAGTTGCCAAAGTGGTAAATATTTATCCTTACTTATTTTTCAGCGATTTTATCAAACAATCTCAGATCTCAATTCTAAACTAATAAAAAAATTCCACAATTGCAGGTGAAAAGTGTCGGCCCCAAATTGGTACCATTCTTTAAAACTGTTGCCATTTATTTTGTCGTGCATACAGCAAAAGATAAACCATCATTATTTAATGCCGGTCTAAAATGTTTACCGATATTCAGTTTAATGTTGTTTGTTGTCCTCCATGGAATGAGTTTGGCAAATGAGTGAGTTTTATTAAATATTTCGTTGAACGCTTTAAAATAGTCACATTTCTATACAGACACAAATATTCACGAAGGATCCTGACAGGATTGATTTTCTGCTCAATTGGCGATGCGTTTCTCGTCTATCCACAATATTTTGATTTTGGAATGGTCGCCTTCGCCATTGGTCATATATATTACATAATTGCATTTGGGTTTAAGCCCTTGAATTTAAGACTGGGGATATTTCTGTACATTATAAGTGTTTTTGGTAGGAAAACGTTACTCTTATCTTAATGATCAATTTAAAAAATATATATTTAGGTATTTGTTACCTGATGCCTGGTTTGCACGGCATTCTAATTCCTGGTGTTCCAATTTACACCATCATTTTGACCACAATGGCTTGGCGGGCGATCGCTAGAGTGCAATTCTTCGACGAACTGTGGACATGGAGTAAATTGTGCTCCTCTGTAGGTAGTGTACTCTTCTTACTCTCCGATTTAATTCTTGGTCTTGATAAATTCAGTTTTAGCATAAATTATGCACAGGTAATTCGACACCTAACGAACTTTTCTTGAAAATGTATTAATTTTTTGCTCACAGGCATTGGTGATGTCCACATATTATGCAGCCCAAATGGGAATTGCATTAAGTGTTGTCGATGGAATACCAACAGTGAATAAAGCCAACCAAAAAGCGAAAGCACATTAAATATACGTAAATTGTTCCCTATATAGACTGACATTTAGATTTTAAGTTTATTACTGTGTAAAAGTCACAGAAAAATTGCATTTACCAAAAAACTAGTTGCACTTGGCATTGATCGTGGTTCATTGATAAAATTATTCAAATTTTTACTAGTCTTCCCCAAAACTGTATCAATGCTCAGAGAGTCTTCCCGTCAGGATTTTGGTATTATTTTTAGACTGCACGTCTGTGATTGTTGTAATCAATGTACTGTGTAATATTGTATCCTATTATAGTGAGTGATTATTTTCTACTGTTTTCAATGTTTCAATATTTGGTGAAAATATAATTTATTTAAAATTTCACATTGTTTAATAAATTCGTTAAAAAGTCTAGTCTTTCACGTGTATGCACTAATGTTTTCCACTCACTGTCTTTAATTGTGACTATACTGTAGCCAAGCATCTCTAAATGTCTTTTCTTCAATTCAAGAGTCCCTTTTAGTTGTACAGTGGACTCTGTGTACGCATTTTCCAGTAATATCAATATTGCCACTCTAGAAACGAGTATTAGAATCTTATGAAAACGAATCAAATCACTTACTTTGTTGAGATGTTTTCTGAATTCGCCGGTACAGGATCCCCATTTCTATTTAGATATAAAACGTAATCAACGTAATATCCATACGGTGTTGAAACATTCTCAATAAAGCAGTCTGAACTGCTTACTATAAGCGAGATAATTTGTTTCAATCCCCCTACAAATTCGTGTTTCCTATCGACTTCATTTATTCTATGGTCATTTACATAGTTCTGATGAAACCAAGGTACGTTGTATTGTGGATATTCGAGACACACTGCTCGATTCAATTTCATTAAAGTGTTTCTAACCTTCTGTGGATAAGAGTCCTAAAAGAAATGGATTTTAGAACATTTCAAATCAAGTTTATTTAACTTTTACCTTTGCATAACAGTTGGCAAGTTCACTATCCAATTTCTCCATAAATTCCACATTAAATATTGCCTTTATAAAAGAGTTAGGCAAGTGATTGAAGTAACACAATGAAAGAGCAGCATTTAAAAACGCTAAACCACTGAGTCGTTCCAGATCTCTTATTATAATATTCGTACTAACTTCGAAAAATTTTTCCGGACTTTTTGGACAATATCCCAATTCGTAGCATAGAGACAGCAATTTTTCAATATTGAAACCAAGCATTAAATCCCTATTTGAAATGATATAATCAGCAAACCGATCTATCAGTTCGGGTATTAAAATTTGAGATGTTCGCATTGCGAATATGCAAATTTCAATTACTTTAGAAGATATTGGTTCAAAGTCAATATAAAAATCCAGTAGTTTTTTTGTCAATTTTGGATCATCTAATGAAACAGATGCTTTTATTAATTGACCTATCGTCTGATAGCCACACTTGAATTTCATTTGATGTTTAATTGTCCGATTAAGAAGGGAAAGAATTTCTTCCTTAAATTTATTGGAGTTGTTAAGATTTTCAAGAGCATGTGATAATTTCAAACTGTCTAAATGATCGAGTTGGGTGTAGTTTTTCTTTAACTGTGTTAAGAAATAATCATTTAAGTCATTTTTATCATCGTAAATAACCGAGAAGCAGAATGCACTACAAATAATAGATGGAAAATGAGAAAAGAGACTAGATTTGATTGTACTTAAATAATTCAGCATTTCCTTTTCAAATAAAGGGTGGCGATAATTGTCCACATCTGTATGGAAACTTGAATAATGGTTACATGCTGTTAGTATTGTTTTGATGTCAGTGTTGGCTTTCAGCAATAGAATCATTTTATCCCAATATACATCACAGAGCTTTTTATCAGATATTTTAACAAAGGTTAAAATTCGTTTTAGTAGGACTAAACTATTTATTGTCTTAGAGGCTTGTAAGTATTTTTCTACGAGTTCTTTGTATTGTTTTCGACGAGGAGGAAACGAGAAAAAAATTACTGATGAGAAAAGTTCAAGTTGAATGTTGATATTTGATGAAAGGATTTCGTTAGATTGTAGAAATTTAGATGAGCATCTTTGTAATGTGTTTAAAACAGATCCAGGCTCCATCAGTCCATGAAATACCTAAAAAATTTCATGTTAAAACTATAATAATATATATACAATGTTTTCAATTTACCCGGTATAAAAGTATGAGTTCATACATGTTTAACATATCAATGTTTTTTTCCATAAGAAAAATGCAATTGGTTATTACTGAAGAACATTTTTGTCTCCAATGAAAATGATTTAAAAAACAAATAATTTGCAACAAGTATAGATGCGCATCCACTGTATCCTCTTTGGTCGCAATCTCCTTTACTTTATCTCTCAACTTAAGTGCAACGTCTTCAATAACTATGTGGTTAATTTTATTTAAACAATTTGCAATGATACCAAGTTCTTCTATAGATTCACAAAAATCTAAAATGGTAAAACATTGAAATAATTTTCTTTTTGTGATATGAATGTTACGCACCAATTCTGGATACTATAAGCGGTAGTAACTCTTCACCAAGTATAAATGGCCTTAAAATACTATCTGCACGAACCGTCGTTAAAAATCTAGAACATCTTATTAAAGTGAAGTCATCCAACAATTTTCTTCGCATTTTGAAAGTGATTGATTCGAGGTATGGATCTCGCAGGTTAACACCAATCTTGTATAAGTAATAATGTATATTATTTAAACTGTCAACATCGAACTCATCAATTGTTTGCACAATTTCCTTTAGCAGTTTTGAAAACTCTTCATGTTGTATCAGGTTATGTGTAAATTCTTGGAAAACCTCTTCACCGCTAACAACATTGCACATTTTACAAAAATCGTGCAATAGACCCATGGTTTGAACAAAATGCACTGTTTTGAATGAAATGCGATTCGCACGAAAGGTTGATAAAACCTCTTCGGCTGAAAGGCATTTATCGAGTTGATGAATTAATGGATCAGTCACATCTTTTAATATAGATTCCTGACTGTAGAAGCTTTCTTTCTCAAATATAATTTCATCGTCTTCTTTAAATTTCTGTACTGTAGTCTTATAATATTTCTTATTAACGTTCGGAAAACTAGTTGCAGCGAAAGAAGTTTCAAAATGCTTTAATATACTTTGGTTAACATATTTAAACTTCCAAAAAGGAAAGAACATTCTAGAAGAACACTTTCTTGTAAACTGTAATAAATGCATTCGCATATTTCTTTATTTATTTAAACATTTTATAACGAATTTTAACACTTGGATTTTATAAGGTTAGGTTATGCACAGGAAAAGTGAGGTTAACCTCTTCTTCTACCAACTACCAACTTTTGTAACTGACTTCATATTTATTTTATTATTATTTTCAGGTTATGGATTTGTTAATTTTGTAATTAATCTTTTTTATTGTTATCTTTAGATAATGTGGTATTAATTTTTAACTCTATTTTATAATTAACAAAACTAACTTTTACAATTAACAATGTGGTCGTTTATGAAAGTTCTGGAATATTTATTTTACGTTGCTTTACTCTGCTTTTTCATTCCAATTCATTACAAATCCGAATATGAAGAGTTCGAACAATATTTAAAGAAATTCAATAAGACTTATAAAAATACCTCAATTTACGAAAAGAGATATCACGCTTTCTGTGTAAGAATTCATATTTTAATACAATACATATACCAATTGAATAACTATATATTAATTTCAGAACTCTTTAAAAATGATTGATATATTAAACAAAAATGAAGAAAACCAAACTATATATGGTCTAACAAAATTTTCTGATATGTTGCCGGAAGAGTTCGAAAAACATTTATCACATAGGAATTCCAATATATTGGTATTAAACAAAAACAACTCATTGGCCGGGTCAAAAATATTTGCTAAACGCGCCATAAGTTCAATACCAAAAGCAATAGACTGGAGAAACATGAGTATTGTGTCTAAAGTACACAATCAATTAAATTGTGGTGCATGTTGGGCATTCTCAGCAATAGAAACAATGGAATCTATGTATGCAATAAAGACAGGAAAATTAGTTGATTTAAGTGTTCAACAAATGATTGATTGTTCTGAAAATAATAATGGCTGTGATGGGGGAGATACTTGTTCCCTTCTTGAATGGATTAAAATCAATAATATTCAAGTTACCACCGCCACAAACTATCCTTTGACGTTAAACGATAATGGTGAATGTAAAAAGACTGCATCTTCTACGAACAATACAGTTCAAATGATGGATTATTGGTGTTCGAATTTAGTTAATTCAGAGGACACAATTTTGACCTTATTAGCAAAACATGGACCTGTTGCAGTGGCGATTAATGCACAAACTTGGCAAAATTATATTGGAGGGACAATCCAATATCATTGTGATGGTAATTCAGCTAAATTAAATCATGCCGTCCAAATTGTTGGATATAATCTTAATGCCAAGGTGCCATATTATCTAGCGCGGAATTCGTGGGGTGAGGACTTTGGCGAGAATGGTTACATCAAATTGGCAATAGGGAAAAATATGTGTGGGTTAGCGAACGAAGTTGCTGTCTTGAAAGTGCTGTGATCAATATGCAATGAATTTTTATACAATTATTTTATAAGAAATATAAACAAATTTACAATTTCAGAGAGGAAAATTCTTTGCTTCCCTTTTTATTAGAAATTTCTTGCCCAGGAGAGTCTACCCTCTATTCCATTTTACTAGTAAATCAAATAAGAGTCCAAGCCATCCCCAAGGAGAAAGGAGATGTAGTGTTAAGTAAGGTAATAAAAGATTAGTTTCAAGCAAACGAAATGCTTTATTAGATACACCACTGCAATAATACACGCTTTTAACAAACTGATATGACTTAATCATCAAATGTTGTACTCAATAGACAAGATAAATAGGTACTAATAAAATAATAAATAAATAAATAAATATATTTTTTTTTGGTAAAATAATAACGAAGAGAAAAGTTATGCGAACATCGAGAACAGTAGTACTGATCGTTCTGTAAAAAAGTATGCTCTATCCGAGTGTCTTTGGCAAAAAGAAAAAAAAACCTTAGATTGATTAATTGTTCGTTAATAATTACAGAATGATCGTTTTCACGTTCAAATATTCCACCACTACTAAATATTGACTAAACAATATAATATTCAGCATAATTAGATTTGATGGAACTGCACAACATTTTTTTCATTTCATTTTATTTTAATTATTAATTATTTCATAAAATTGACCTGAAACTCTATTGACTAGGCACACTTATTTTATATTTTATAATAACAAGAAACTGTCCTATGAAAAATAGAAACCTCCGACAATAAAATGAAAACAGATAAATAATCAAATAATCAGTCCGACTTTAAACTCACACAAAGTCGGATTTATAATACAACGGTTCATTTTTTAAATCGATTTTTAAAAATACTTTTATCATTACAACATATAAATTATCAAGATATTCTTGTAACAGGACCAACAGTGTATACATGGAATGCTTTAGCCAGATAATGTGCTCCATAATAATTATAAATCGAATATACAAAAACACACACGCGCGCGCCAAAACACACACGCACACATATTCAATATTATTATTATTTTTTTAATATTAAATTTAACATCATTATACAAAATAAACTATGTTTTCGGAAAATGTCGATTTCCAAAAGAAAACATCAACCAACCGAGAAGGATTTTATAACATTTTGATTAACAACTTTTCTTGGGTAGTTTTAGTGAATAAATTTAGCCCAGTCAGTCCATTTGCTTACATTTTTTTTTATTTTGGAAAATATTCACTACAACAGTTGTTATTATATTATTAGAGTTCATAGAAAAACTAAGTAAATAAAAAAATTCTCTTATCCATTATATAAAATTTATGTTTATTGGTCAAAAAACGATCATATTTTATAACATTACCATTTTGTTTTCTTGCACAATTTGTTTGAAACAAATAGACTGTTTTTTTCTTTAAATATTTGTTCATGTGTTGCCAACAAGTGGAATATAAATAATTTTTATTGTCCACTTCCTCAAATTATTAGTGCACATATGAAGAGGGAGGATGGTGTAAAAAGGGGGTGAGAGTGTATTGTAAATATAATAATAATAATCAGGCGCATGCAAAAATGTAGGCCAAAGAGCGCAGTACACAATGGCCAATACCAATATAAAAAAGGCCATATTTTCTGTTACATTTCCCTTAAAAAATGTATCAGTTATTAATTAATTTTTTCACTTTTGTTTCAACAATCGTACAATTTTTTAACACTCGGTCGACTTGATTGATTATGTATTTTAACAAACATAGCTCAAAAATAGATTATAAATATTACTCACAATATATTGCCCTTGATTCAAAATTTCGCAAATATAAATTGTTTAAAACTACTACAATAACGCATCAGTCTTACAGTTGAGAGAGAGAGAAGTTAGTAGTAGAGAAGATATTGAGAGCTGAAAGCGTTTCACAAGTGCGTTAAAGCTCGCCCAATTAAACAAACTACTAAATTTTACAAGACACTAATTCCTATTCCTATGGCCGGTCGAAGCTGTGTGTGTGGAAGTTGAATGAATCCAGAAGACGTTCAATATACGCTTATATATATATATTTGAATATATAATAAATGGACGATGAGAATAAGCTATTTACTTTTGGTCTACGACACACTGAAAGCGCAAAGCAGCAGCAGCAGAAGAAGCACATTATCAGGAATTATACCCAAATGGGGAGGATAATTGCCATTCAATATTAGGGGAGAAATGGCATTGTTTCATAATTTCATTTTAGATATGTGTTAAATAACTAACACATATAATGCGTCCTACAACACAGATAACACGCACTATTGCTATCAAATATAGAATTTGCGATTTGTCGGCGCGACCTATGATGGCAGGAACGATGACGGACAAAGCGACTATGCTAATTGTGGCGTGTTTGTATTGAAAATTTAACTTGATTTTTTTTATTTTTCAATTGTAATGTAAATTGGTGCCCGCGAGACTAGCGGCACTTTAGCCCCCAAAGTCTGTTTCCAATGGGGAGGTGTGAGTATGAAATGGGAGCAAAGTGCCGACAGCCGCAACACGTACGGGCCCTTCCGAAAAAAATGGAATGTGCGGTCTTACAACAAGAAACACTTAAATATACTCGTATAATATTGTTGATAAACTCGTTCAGTCCTAACAAATAATCTACAAACTACGTTTATGAAGAGGAAACGTCAGAAAGGGAGCGTTGTTTAGCGCTTCCCGAATAAATTCGAATCCTCCTCAGTATTTTTTTATACAACCATAATAATAAGGACGTACAAAGCACATAAAAATACAATATATATTATTCTGATATAAAACGACTTGACTAGATAATACGACATAAGCAGCTAATTTTTTTGTCTTTTTGGTCCGGTTAGCGCGGCCCGCGCAAGCTTGGTCCGCGGTGTCCAGCCAACGAAAGCAAAGGAGAAATTGGTGTGATCAGTACAGTCAGTATATAAGTTTTTAGTTACTTAACTTTTTTTGTTTATTCATTAGTACAACCACATACATCTATTTTTTTGGTGTTTCGTAACATTTTTTTGTTTTGTTTCTTCTATACAATAATGATGAAAAAGGTGTGATGGAAGAGCTTCAATTATGAATATTGACAAATTTCACAGACCATCTATTCCCTCACTCGTTAATTAGTTTTTCTTTCTCAAATATAAAGTTATTCTAAAATATAAACATCTCTTTTGATTGCTATTATTATTATTATTATTTGATCCAAGTTAAAAAATATTTGTATTTTATCAAAAAAGGAGAAAAAACTGCCTCAAAATACACTACTACATTGTTGTATATTTATAGTCTTGAGAAATGGCTTTTTGATTAAGCTTGTTGGTGATTCTTTTCATTTTCTTTTGTGCATTACAATAAAACATTTTGCAGAGGGGAAGGTGAAAATTATCAAATTCATTGATAGCAATTCGAATTTGCTGTCAGAATATTGTCCTCACATTAAGAATTTTTTTACAACAATATACATATGTATGTCTTAATATCCAGCAACTTAATTTCCAAAATGGTAAAACTTCGTTGTAACAAACTGAAAATTGTTCGTTTATTTTGCTGGATACTGGATTAACAAGTACATATATGAGATACTTTTCAACAAGAGTGAAATGATCGCAATAATAAATGTAGCACCAATGAACCTGGATGATGATAATGTCAAATTTCGAAGGGGAATTGTATAAGAATGTCTCCAACGAGTTGGAAGTCTGTGACTCTGTGAGGACAAGATTGGACAGAAAAAGAGTGTTCTAGAATTGTTCACCATTTTTCGGGTGCTATAGTGATAACATCAGGGATTAGGGAAGGCATTTCCGATAATCACAGTCTGTTAAGAGGTCTGTCGAGCGCAATACCGGGAATAAATTCATAGTATAATTATAAAGGTGCTCAAAATGTGTGGACTTGCGGCGTGGCGCAGTATTTTTCTTCTTTTTTCTTTTCTACTTAACAACAGTGCACAACAACAATCTATACAACATGAGCAAAAAATGTATAAAAAACTTTAATTCTGGAACAACTCATGCAGCAGCGAATAACAATATTTTTCCTCATCATTTTTTCTCTAATTATCATTTTAAGTATTTTTTAAGGGGAGAGGGGGTGGTTCAGATTATTATGTAAATATATATTGTGCAATCGAATGTGGAAGAGATGAGAGAGTATTTTAGAGCCCGCTTTTCCTTCTAAAACTCCGGATGGGGTTGAACAAGAACAACAAACGAAAAGAAATAAAGACTAGAATTTGTAATAATGAAGTGGAGAGAGCGCGCCGGCCGCCAAGTGTACGGGGGCGGTTCTAGAACAAAGAAAGCGAGGTGTGCGCGATATAAATGGTGTATGTTATGTACTACATATTTTTATAACACTCCACGTGAATAAAATAGAGTAATATGTTCCCTAGAGTAATTGACACGAAGGTAAACGTAACATGTTCAAGTGACAGGGCTCCGTGTTGCATTGATGGATCCAAATTTGCGCGCTCATTTTGTCTATTGGCTTGTGCGTATCGCTGTTTTGTTGTTAAAGGACACAAAATTCGATCCATCATCAATAAATAGTATATATAGTTTAAGAAATGCATCAGTTGTTCATAAATATTATTATACAACATGGAGTTCTATTGCGTTTTGCGTTATCACTAAGTTTCGTTACCAGAAGAAATGTGTTGTTGAATCAGTCTTACCGAAAATGGTTTTATGCTTTTTTTCTTATTATTTTTTTTGTTTTCTCTTTTCTATTAAATGATGAAATAAAAACAAGAAAAAATGCACCCCTCACTAATTGTTGAGGCGGCACCATTCTACCTTACTCTCTATTTAATGAAACTAGTACTAATATCTAATTTGTAATACTAATGACTATGATATAAGAAAAAAAATCACACATGCCTATATACCTATATAGGATTTGCTTAGTTGGGCCCAGGAAGATTGTTCAATTATTTTCTTTAAAGTTTTACACAAGCTGCTCCCGTAGGAATAATATCATCACTTACATTTCTAAATTACAAAAAAAGTAAAAGAGGAGAATGGGGCTGTAGTGCAGCCGTGCCGTGCTCGAAGAAGCCGTGATCAAAGGGATCGACAGTGAGAGATATAAGGGATGTTTTTTGAAAGGGGGATGTGGAGGCAATCATCTAGAAATCATTTACACAAAAATAAATAAACCAAATGAAAACTGCAAGAACTGGTATTATTAATTAAAAAAAGCATTTACAACAAAAAAAATCAAAGAAAACAAAACAATTTACATTTTTTTTTCATTAATTTAAGAACAAATTTACGATTAAATTAATATAATAATAACAACAAGTTTAAAAAATCGTAGCAATTAATAAAAAAATAATAACGGCCGAAATGATGTACTAATGTATGGTAATTAGCCCTTACTGACTGATAGCGAACCTTGTGTGAGGGTCCAATTTTTTAAAGATGTCGAACCAAGGACGTCTGAGGAACAATAGAAAAAATATAGAGTGCACTCTGAACAATACACTAAAACAACATATAACACTTGTCGGTGCGACATCTCAAAGAATTCACGAAATTGAATCAATCAGTAAGGGCTACATTTAAGATACAAATTAGTGATCTCCGAAGCGTGGGGGGCTCAAGTAGTGTACGAAAAAAAAAATAATAAGAGAATTGAGATCGCCCCCTTCGCGCGCTCTTAATCGCCTCCGGTTCTCAAAAAACAACAATTATATAAATAAAAATAAGACATAAATTATTACAATAATAATAAAAAAATATTGGTAAAGCGAAATAGAATAGAAGTGATATGGCGAATAAAACATCATTTATATTAGAATGTCACTTCTATTCAATTTGCTACAATAAAAAATAATTAAATCAATGAGAAAACCTAGCTACTAAGTAAATAGTCTTGAGAGGGGGCACTTTTGATAGTACCCCACGCAAAAAAAATATGAAAACGCAGAACGCACGCATGCAATATCGTGCTCCTGTGTCTGCTATCTTAAACTTGGCAGCATCAACAAAAAAATATATTACTACAAACTACAACTAAATAATAAAAAAATAATTGTAATAATAATAATAAAAAAAATAGAGTAATGGTGTAAGGGAAAATATTGCATGCACCATAGTTGCATTACTAAAATTATGTGAATAACAAAACTAAAAAAATAATAATAATAATAAACATAAACAAAAAGCCGTCAGTGGAGATTGAATTTGGGCCCCATGAATCGGCTGGAAGTTGGGCACGGCACGCGGTGTCATACAGAGCGTGGTCGTATTTATATAATATATAATAATATAATCTAATAATACAAACATCCATAGGTAAGGGATAAAGAGAACAATAATGATAAAGAGCTAATTTACAAAGTACAGTTCGTGGGTGACTAGGGTCGCTAACAACGCGGCATCCCGCAAACAACAACGCGCTATTACTATTATAAGACATACACAACATCGTAGACGCATATTAAAATAGATCATATCATATCGGAAACTTGATGCATTAAATACAACAATGGCCCAAGCACCACTGTGCTTGGCTCTTTTTAACATCATTTTTTAAGTGAATTATAATATCCCTGTTTCAAAAAGTGATAGATTTGGTCAATCAACATATTAGATGGTCGGTCTTTCATTTGTAATGCATACTTAATCTTGTTCTGTTTTTGTATGTTTTTTTACTTATTTTTTTTTGCGATGATTATATTAAGATTATATTGAATAGACCGATCAACAAAACGCATCGTCAAAATTGTACAAATATTAAAAATATCAGCATGAGAAGATTACTAAAATACAAAACTATGGTGACGACGCAACACACATATACATATATATTGACGTCGTTACAAATTTGGACAACTTTATCATATTGTTTTTGCAATTAAAAAACGAAAAAAGATTATTGTAAAAAATGGAGACTGAATGGATTAACAGACCAGACCACTCCATTCAAAAATGCATCAACAAAAAGTGTTGGGAATGGCTGCTGGAGACCCTGTCTCATCAATGCGCCTATAGACCTATCGGGGGAACCTGTACGTAACGATAAATGTATAGACGGTAATCTTTGCTTGCTAATACAACGGAACCATCATCCATTAGGGCAACATCGAAGCACTGAGCATGTTTCACTTTACTTTCTAATGCGGATACCAATTGTCCATCCTGTGTGAAAATGGTCAAATTGAAGTTGTTATGATTATCGGCAATCAATATTTCACCATTGGCATTAATACCAACACCAATTGGATAATTTGTGATACCCTCGCCGCCAATTTGTCGTAAATAGACACCCTCGTAACTAAACACTTTAACACAATGGGCGCGATTGTCACTTATGAAGATTTCTTGTTTGTCATTAACGACAACACCGTTGGGAAATTCGAGGTGTTTGGAACATCCGAACTTTTGAAGTACTGCTCCAGTTTGATCGAATATAATCACACGCATTACTTTACACTCGACGACCACAATACGTCCTTTATTGTCAACAGTAACACCGCGTGGATGTTGCAATATATTCGCTCCAAATTTACGTACAAACTGACCATACTGATTATAAATTTGTATTTGGTGTGTTGGAGATCGTTCAGTGACAATAATGTCGCCTGATGTGCGTACAACTGCGACACGATTCGGATAAAGTAACTGGCCATCACGTTTTCCACATTCACCAAATTGGAACTTGAAGCGACCTTCTTTGTCGAATATTTGGATACGATGATTATTTGTGTCGGCTACAATAATATCGTTCTGTGCATTAACAGCAACACCACTTGGTTCAGTAAATTGGCCTTCCATTACACCAAATTCACCAAATTTACAATGATAAATCATTTTCTGCCTTTTGATTTGGGACTTAGGTGGAAAGATTGCTGAAGACATTAGTTTACTAGTTAGATCTAACATTGGATCAGAATGACCGGAATTGGTCAGAAGATATGGATCAGAGGTACCATTTTGGAATATGCTGTCATTGGTGCCACCATTCGACCATTTTTCGTATGGATTGATACCATTGAGATTCAGGTCGCCTATGGTGGTGGAGAATGGTCCCAAACTGTTGGCACTACTAAATCGTTTACTTATTATATTCGATTCGAATGGCGATGTCGATTGACTTGAACCAGATATGGTGAATGGGCAATGTATACCACCATTTAAACTACCAGAACTGCCATTTACACTACTACCACTAGATGAGGACCCACCTGTTGGTCGGGCAATTGGTGGTTGTTTACTTGGCCCAACAACGGCCTCCGAATTTGATCGTACATAACCAAAAGTGTTACGGACACCCACTTGGATCGCTTGATAATTCGATACGAATTCTAATTCACATGCTGATTGTACACTTTGGTCAATATTATAACTTAATAAGCCTTGGAGTTTTGTGTCCAAAATTTTTCTAACCATTAAAATTTCAATAACATTAGCACATTTATTCAGTCTCTCAACAAACTCGCATGCTTTGTAGATTTGTTCAACAGTTTCTTGGCCCTTTTGTGTGGCCACACCCAATGAAATTTGTTTCGCTGAAAAAACACTCTCCAATTCCTTAAGCAATTCCTGTTTCCTTTCTTCCAACATTGATCTATAGAAAAGGAACGTATCATTGATCTCATTTTGGGCTTTATGATATTGGACTTGTAAACGACTGGAGACATGTTCGACATTTTTCAAAATATTCCTAATATCAGTCGCTTTACTTTTTGCTTCAGTAACGGCACTTTGAATTGCTTCAATTTGTTTTGGGGCCGCCTCACTAATATGCTCATAATCGTGTATACCGACTGGATGCTCAATTGTGAGACACTCTTTACATATTGGCACCGAACAAGTTTTACAATAATACTTTAACAATTCAGATTTGTGACGTGGACAAATCATACCCTTCTCACCATTCGTTACATTGTTACCATTCGGTATGATACCATTTTTCGGTTCATCTTTAATATCTGTCAAATTCACTACACGATGGCCCTCGAAACAGTGCATAAATTGGTGGGCCATGACGCAATTCGAGCACAAATAATTGGCACAATCAACGCAGCGTGCTACTGCGTCCAATTTCTTATGTTTACAGCCCGTACAACGTACGGCGGAATGGAATTGTTCTGTACTTGTTACAACTGTACTTGAATCGGTGCTACTGAATAGTATACTATTCAAAATACTTTCAATTGATTCTAGATTACACAATGGACAGACGAGTTTGTTTTTCTCCAAACACGGACTGCAGAATGCGTGTAAACAGGTCAATATTTTTGGATCAGACACTGGCTCTTTGCAATGTTGACAATGTAATTCGGTTGGGTCGCTGTCTCTGTCCACTGAATCGCTAACTGGTGGCGACGAACCACTCACGGACAGAGGTGAATCCGCCGAAGGCGAGAGCGATAAATAGTCCCCTTGATCACCAAATGATCCAATTGAATTTGCTCTAGGTAATGATTCTAATGATGGAGTCGGTGATGCCATTTTCAATTAGCCGTCATCCCTGAAAGGAGAACAAAAACCAATTTAATATAAATCTTTATTTCTCTCTTTTAACGATTCAAAAAATTACGAACAATTTCCCAAAACAATAACTAAACACCGAACATTACCCGAAAATAGGATGCAAAACAGAACGCATTGGACAGACATTAGTTAGTCTGCCCGGCCAACCACCTTGTTGCAGCAATAATTTAAGTCGGGGTTGCAACCCTCACACTGTTACCCTGGCAACAGCATTAGTCCCCTCGGTTTGCACATCGATCGTCTACCCCCTCCGCCCCGCCAGACTCGTCTAAACATTTCGCCCCCACGAATTGACAGCCCCACGGTGCATTCGCTCTGCTGCCGCCTCTGATTCATTGTCGACGGCTGCAGACGTATTGTATAAATAACGAACGGCGGCCGGCCGCTAAATCCACCACCACTCTGCCACTAGGACCCTCTCTCTCTCCTAAACTTTTGGTGTATAATAATATTTTATTTAGCTGAAAATCAATCCAATTATATTGATTCCCAGTTTATTTACTCTCCTAGACTAGACTAACAATCATACAACGCACGGCTAGAGACTAGAAAGTGCATGGAAACTTTTGCTACACCGCAAATCATCTCATCAAATTAAAATAAATAAATACATTCTGATAAGAGGGAGGTTTATCCAGTCCTATCTACTCCTATGGTTTATTGGCGAGGGTGAACCGAGACCAACACACACACATCTGCTTTGTAGTTAAACATCTGTCGTAAGTTAAAAAATAAAAAAAAGTAGATAACACCTTTTTGATAGAATTTCTACATGTATACGCTGATCACGAAAATGAAAGTGCTTGATAAATCCAACGTAAACATAGGTAGCCTTATTTATTTCTAAATATCGAGCTAAATATATAACAATGCAGAAAAAACACAAACTATTTGTGTATACTAACACGTTTTGTTATTTATATAAATTGTTATGAATGCGCAATAATCTCTTACATAAATGAAAATTCAATATCAATGCGGCAAGAAAACCGGCATGCATGTTTAAATACTCTCCATAACTTTCTTTTTTAACATTTTGCAAAATATTTATATCAGCACTTATTATCGCTACGGCTGCCACCAATATATGTGCGATTTCATTTATTGATTAAAGATTAAGTGAAAAAGAATTGTTACCAACTCGAGTATATAGCTAACATTGTGTAATTACAGTAACTCTTGTGAACGGTAAGTGGATGATGTGCGTTTCTGGTGGAAATACAAGAGAAGTGCAAATTTTGTAATCAACGACTGTTTTTTTATATTACCAGAGACGTGCTAGTTTATTGTCAAACAGGAAAACTAGAATAATCAAAAGTTTTTTGCATTTCAACGGAAGAGCAATCAAAAAATGTACGTGCATGAAATATTTTCTTTTTTTTTTTTTTAATGCAAAAGTAAAACACGCAACAAATTTTCAATAAACACATCTACATATTTACTTTTCTCCTAGGCGTCTAACCAGCGAGATATGTTAAATCCAAATTGAATTATCAGTGTAACACAAACACTTATAAATCCGTAACCGTTCTCAGTCAACAAAAGGACACCAAAAAAAAATCTAACGATTTCCCTCGTTTCTCACTAAGAAATGGTACTTACACAAAATTGGAAAATTACGCTAAACACTAGTTGAATTGAACAATAAACACAAAATGTCAACAGTTGAGCACACGAAACACCCGAAAACCGACGCGAAAAGTGAATATTCAGTCTTGTTTCATGTTTTTTTTTTTGTTTTGTTGGAGCCACGACGGACCTCCAACTCGAATCGCAGGCAGCTGGTAAATAAATAAGAAGCAGTCTTTGTAGTTAAGTTTAGTTGTGTGTAGGGTCGAGTCGGGTATAGCGGATAAAGTTGCCCTTCCCCTATTGAAGCGCTCAGTAGGGTCTATATTTACCACCCCTTTTTAGTTATTTTGCAGGTAAAACTGTTATATGGCATGGGCATATAAAATAAAAATTGAAATGACCAACATTTGGCTTTTTATTAATAGGATTAATGCTATACGAAAAGTTGCACTAGTGGCAGTGGAAAAACTTGATTTTGGCGCTAAAATAAAATTACCAGCATTTCCATGCCGGTATATAAACCGTTGTTAACGTTGGGTATCATATACGTTATTAAAATTTCCAATGTGTGTACTTGTTGGTCTTTTTTTGTTCGGGTTCTTTTCAATATTTCGTTGAAACAAAACCAGTTCATAAAATCCCCAAGCCACCCACATCCTCTGATGTTCTCCTAGTTTTATTGCGTTTATAAATGAATAAACTTGAACACTTTCGTATAACACGTGTTGGCGACCATCAACAGTAAATAACAGATGGCGTTAATCGTACACAAAGGGCACATTCTCCAAACAAAGAACAATATAAAGGCGTTGTTGAATTTCTCTATGTAGATATGTTAGCCATGTATGCCTGCATTGTAATTGAATATTGTGCATTTTACATTAATGGATGGAATATTAAATACATTCACGTACTTACACACGATTTTCATTTCAATATAGAGTGGAAAAAACATTGGATTGAAACTGTAAGGTACGCCCCTGACAGTTCATGTGGCCAAAAGAAATGCTTTTGCTTCCCGATAACATAAACAATATTAAATTATTAATACGCTATTTATTATTTCAATCCATTTTTACACTGTCATAAATTGGAACTTTGAATATATATGAATTCTGAACAAAATTCACCTCTCTCCTCTCCTATAATCATCGTATAATATTTCTAAAAATACCACCTTCTAACCCAGTTTTCATTTCATATTAAGAAAATAATCATGTTTTGGATGGTTTCATTAAAAATTTAATTACGCTTGCGGTAATAAACATGAATTAGATGTTCTAACGACGATCGACACAGAACCATTAATATTAACTAACAATAAGTAGATATAATTGTTGAAATGGGAAACGGAACAAAGGAAACGGTCCATAATTTATATCTATCTGTTAAGAGAGTAAGAAGTGAGTGGGAACTTGTCACTGGGATCCTGTTTGTTATGAAGAAAAAACATCATTTCATCCAGTACTTGCCCAAAGAAATTTTCCATACATTAAAAACTCGTAATTAATTTCAAAACTACTTGGAAGTCGTTTATACTTCGAATTTTCTACTTAAGAATAGTTTACAAAGTTAATATTAATTTTCTAAGAAAATCCACAGATTTAACCCGAAAACAATAATTAATGTGATTGCTTTTAAACGTTTAAAGCGAACGTGAACTTTAACTTGGCTCTATTCAAATGGAACTTGATCTTTTCCTTGAGTCCTGCAAAAACTCGTTCTCTTTGCATTTTTCACGCACGATTTTTCAAAATCTCTACGTGATTTTTCATCATGTCGGACTCTTAGAAATTTCCGTTGAATTCAAATCATAAAAACAGCATTGTTCTGACCTGTACCGATCAAAACTTAATCTTTCAAGGAATTCATCTACCTGCTCTTTTTAATACAAAATAAGACAGGGTCTTCAACTATCTACATAACAACAACGGAAAGAATTTCGTTACAGGTAGAAAGACGTCTTTCGTTTTAATAAACTTTCTCATAACGTAATAGATTTTTCGCCGTTTTTCTCTTCAGGAGGCTCTTCAACTCGCAAATAAACAATAAAATCAATACGATAGAAGAACGTTAAAAGCGTAAACGAACGTATTCTTTATGTAGAGGAAAAAACCTGCTCCCTGTACAAGTAAATGATATCATCCCCTCCGTCCAATAATGTGTTATAAAGCTTACAAAAAGGTGAACTGATATTAGGTTTCTTAGAGAAGACTTTAAGGGTGTTCACTCTAAGTAGGCGGTAAAGCATGTGGTGGCCAGAGATCTTGTTTTTACCTCAGTCAGGTATAAAGTTTCTCAAGCAAGGTATATTATAAGTGTGTATTTGGCCGTTGCTCAAAAGAAGAGATGGGAACAACAATTTGTATAATTTCCTAATAACAATATCAAGATGCGTATCTGGCCGTATGATTTATTTGGTTTTTTGTTCTAGGACTTCCACTTCTGACATATCGCTTCTTAAATATCCGATGGACCGGATGTTACGAGTGCTTTCTCAAGACACACATACACACATGGAAATGGACTGTCAACAGTATATCAAAAGTGGTGCAATTAAATAGACAATCGAAAATAGTGGAGCATTCGAACATTTTTCAAAAGCCATCAATTTCTCTTTTATCCTTTGAACGAATTTATTATTTTCATCTTGGAAGACTCCTTCTTTTTCCGATCGTGATTCGTTGATGGGATTCCATTGAAGCGAATGATTTTTTTGTATTGTTTAACTTCACAAGAATATCAATTCAGTGTGCTGTGCGATAGCAGACAGTGTAGGAGAAGTTTACGAAAGTATAAAGTTACAGGAAACAGCCACTATCTTATAGAAAATAAATCCCTCCGAAAATCCACATCTGAAGGACCTTAACGATTTCTTAACTTCTTTTACTGGCCCGATTATCCGGACGACGTGCCGCTCTTATTTACCTGACTACGTTTTTAGTTTTAAGTAATTTTAGACGACGAGAGACACGCCTGACATACAAATTACAATTAATTTCATTAAAATAATGAGCAATTAATTTTATGACAGAATACAGGAAGAGCACATCGTGCGCGTCTCTAATGAACGAATAAATATTTTCTTAAAAAAATTTAATATCATTACAACCCGCTGTTAAGGAATTTTCTAAAAGGGAGCCACTATTACTAATACTACTATGTGTATGGGTAGCAGTTATTAAAAGGCCAACAATTTTATGTGGTGTTGAAAATGGCAAGAAAAACCCCTAATGTGGTTGACAACATAACGATTAGAATTAATTATATGTCAGGTACAAAAAAATTACATAAAATATACTATACTACCATCCAAATATGTGTATGTGTGGTGTAGTATTTCTCACGCATTTTACTTTTGTTGTCTGTGCTATCAACATTTACATTTTTTGCCCACAACATGCTTAGAAGACGTTCCATTCTTTGCCGTCACCATCAGTCAGTCGGGTGTGCAGTGGCGTGGAAAACGGAAAGGGCACAGACTTATACAATTATAAGCACTTAACTTTATTCTAGTAATATTGTTAGGTTGTTTAGGGTAACCG
Organism: Silvanus unidentatus; assembly: GCA_963930825.1. Lineage (NCBI taxonomy): Eukaryota > Metazoa > Arthropoda > Insecta > Coleoptera > Silvanidae > Silvanus > Silvanus unidentatus. The sequence goes on from OZ005760.1 coordinate 5,083,976, forward strand.
TACTTTGTTCAGATTCGGTTCTCCATACCGTTCAACCTAAATGCCGCCTATTGTTGTAGGGGAGTTTTGGCAAAATTTCCACTTTTTTCCATGCACACAAGAATCCAAAATGGAAAAAAGTCATATTCGACGTAATTTTAAAGGGAAATTCAATTACTCGCGCAACATAAAGTAATAATTACATTATGTCCATTATGAATTCATGGAACATGTATATGTAATATGTGTCGGGTGAGTTAGATTAAAGAGAGCTAGTTTTTTAACAGAATTACGTGCAAATTCTACAATTAACGAAATGTGTGCGAGAAAACGGCTTTTTATAAAATGCCATCACTTGCGAGTTTCGTGAATTAATTAAACAATTTGTAAAAATATGCAATACGCTGATGTTGATGGTGCATTAAGGAATGTATATACATTAAATTAACTGTTAAAATATATACCCCTCAGTGAAGTTTTAATTAAAAACATGGGACCATTTATTTGTTTAATGCATTTTGCGGTAATCTGGTTTTAATAAAATAGCATTTTCATGTTTTAAACAGATTTTTATGTCTGATGAAAAAAATAATGAATCTCTTCATTATGAACAAAAATAGAGTTTTTATATATAATTGATTTTGATGTGTACGCATACTCGTATACCAGTCGTTAATACTTCCATACATATGTATATGGAAGAAAAGTGAATCCTGATATTTTAGTGTCTGAAAAAAAATTGCGGGAGTCAATGGTGCAGAGTACCTAAAACTGGTGTGCAATTTCCGACAGGAACCAGGTGTATTCAAACAGTAATAATTTCTATATGAAAAACGTCATGGGACTCGCCACAGTATTGTTTATTACATGTACAGTCGTCCATTAATTTCTCTTGTTATATGTATATACAGTATGTATATAAACACGTACGTACATATACATCTCTATACGTTGCGGATGTTAATAATTTTATAAAAGGTGGTGCCTTTATGGTTTCATTAAATTTCATATATACAACCGGCCGTCACGCTCTTTTTCCACTTTTTCGATTATGGTCAGGGCTTTTTTATTGTTTAATTATGAGACGAGATTTTCTTGAACGCAAAAATTCATAAAATATTTCCAAAGTAATTGGCGGAGGGACCATTTATATAGGCGCACATATACTCGTGTATATCGACAACTTATATATACCAAATATTTGCTTTTCTTGAAAATTAATTATGCATGTACATTCCCCACTGCCAAATTCATATTTTATGAGCTGGTTGCGGACGTGTCAGTTCTCAATGATCTTGTAATATTAGATCAACGATTTTTTTTACCTAAGTATACAAGACTGGCTCCATTCGAACACTAGTTGAGGGTTCGCTTTTCTGTTCTCTGTTTGCCTTTTATTATACCCACCTGGAAATAAAAAATACACATCATTAGTATATTATTGGTTAAAAAGAGCACGTACAAAAATAATTGGCTACATTACGTATACATATATTAAAAGTTCTCTCACAGCAAACAGCAATTTCCGAAAAAACGAACCTTTCATAAAAGGTAAATAATCAATTGTTGAATTACTTTTTAACAAAGTTACCTAACAATAGAGTTTAAGCGTACATTCTTTCTCGTAAATAACGATCCCGAAGACAAATAAAGAGCCATAAAGATGTTCAAGTTTGATAAAGTAAATAATAATTTTGTTAGTATACGGTTATTCATCATCATGTTTAGTGTGTGTTATTCCAGGAACGGAGTGAATTATAATAATGTTGATGTAGGAGTTTACGTTAAGTTGTACGAGTTAAAGACCTTCAACTTGAGATTATGATAAAGTTGTTAGATGATGATACACATACAAAATACGTATTTTATGCGCCCTCAATCCCCCACCCCTCTCGGCCACCCTAATAATTGGTTGCATACATCGGCCCCTGAATGGGACGCCCTCTCATAGATAAATCCCGAAGGATGACAAATGGCCTCCACTCGGAACACACAATTGTTGATCAATGACCAGAAGGAAATTTTGACTGAACATTAAACGAGAGGAGGAATCGGAACACGATAATGGTGCCAAACTACCCGTTACACATTTAAATCGACTGGAGGCTATTAAAAGGAACGGAACGAACTGAAATGCCATAAATATAAGTGAGAGTACATAACGTAAACACTTACAACAATGTTTTTGTGTTCATAGTGAACAATGTCATTCTTTATTTGGACCGAATTATTGAATCAAACAAGAAACATACATACTGTATATGAGAGAGTGTATGAAAAGAAACTTTCAACACATTTCTGTAATAATAATTCTGCAACAGCACAATGCAATTACATCAGTAAATATACAAGTATTTCTTAAGCAGGCAAAGAGTTTTTTTTTTCTAATAACGTCTTAGCCGGTATTAATAAATAAAATATCTGTACATGTAGGTATATTATAAATCCTTTCTGGGTCATTAAATAAAAGTCAGTAATTTCAACTGTTTTTATTTACGTGAAAAAGTTGTACAGCAACAGTAGAACTATTCTCTTATTCTCATCTAATACTAGAAGCAGCCTATTCCTTTCTTACAAGAAAGACCTCAACATCAACCAGTTGGTTTCTCTTACATAATACTCCAATGGCTTCTTTTCCGAACGTAATATTTTGAACTGAAGAGAGACCTTTATATATATTGGCGAGGGAGTGACTTTCAAAGAGAAAGTGGATCATTTTGAGATTATAATATAAAAATGTGTATGATTGTTTTACGATATATCTACACTTTTGCTTTTCAATCGCATATATGTAACATTTTATGATGGAATCACATGAGAACATTGCAAAATCCATAGTGTATTTGTTCCATATAAAAATTAAATATCAATACAACGTAAACGGTGTGCTAATGCGCAATTATCAATGCCAAATATTGCAATCTGATTAAATGTTAAGACTTTTTCGTAATAAACACAGTGTGCGTTTTTAGACCGTAGCAAAAAAAAACAGTGGCAAATCCATTGAAAAAAAAAAACAGCGCCACACAGTCCAGAGGACAGAGACACACAACAAATTATAATTTAGCGACAATTGGGAAGGGTACGAGACCATTTATTACAATCAGGGAGATGCCATTGAACTGGCAATGAACTGATAGAAAAATTAATGACCTCCCAGCCAACAAAGAGATGAAGTGCTCCAGCTTGTAATAAAGCCAATACAGAAGTAACGTAGGCTATAATGTGTGCTAAGGTAGAGTTGTGGCTCAAGTACCTAATTTATTTAAGGTGAAACATGGGCGACCTCGTAAAGATAATGTCATCGGGCGTTTTTCCTATACAATATTATAGACACACAGTAAATGAGGGAAAACACACTGTTGAACGGCAATTCAACATGTGGGCCGTTCAATGTTGAACCACACACATATACATGAAAATATTTCAGATAAAAAATGCTTAGAAACACATATTTTTGGCTTGATTAAAATTTCATTAGGATCCAGAAGTGTAAGTGCGGGGTGTGTAAATGGAAAAATGTTACTATAATTGTCCCCCATCACGACACGACATTATTTAGTAGCATTTTATGTGCATACAAGTGTTTCATCATCTGGTATATATGGAGTAAATTAAATGATTGGCACATGAACTGTACAACACACCATTTCCATAAATTATTTTTGATTTACATCAACTGACATGAATTTATTATAATAACAATGTCCAGTAGACAAGATAGATCGAGCAATCTCCTAGTCGAGAGAGATGTGATGTTGCATTCAACTCGAAGATGTTTCGAGTATTAATGCACGACTCTTGGTCGACTATTAATTCTTCGTTTATACGATTGCTTTATATAGTGTAATAATACAGAGTGAATTAGTTATGAGTTGGAGTGTGACAATGGAATACCGTTGAATCGCGCGTAGGCTTATTACGACAACACCTTCGTTATAATAGATAGGAAATTTATGTAATGAAAATGGATGCAGTGTACATGATAACAGCTTACGAGTGATACAATTAATTACATTTCTGTCCTCTTCTCCCACAACAACATCTATGCATTTATATAATAGTTCAATCTGATTTCGTGTTTCTTTTGTGGCATATATACAAATAAATGCTGTGTCAAATTGTCAATTGTGCACACGAAGCGCTAGAGATGTGGTTTTTCAGTTTTCCACAAAAATTGACCCAACCAAATAACAAGAGAGGAGAATTAAAACAATTCATATAGAAAATAATACCGATTTCGAATGGTTTTCGTACATATTTCAGTTCGTATTTCAGTCAGTTTACGCGTAACAATGCTTTTCCGCTTTACAGTTGAAGCTCTTTTCTTTTGTTCTTCCAACATAAAATAACATTTAATGTTATTTTAGTCATGGTACAGTGACGAAATGATCTCGGAATAATTAAATTTACATTTAAAACTATATGCTTCGTGTTGTGTATTGTGGATGTTTTGATTAGAATTTCGTTTGGATTTCTTATTTTGTATTAACGAAGCGAAATAGGAAGGGCATAGGGAATATACATATATATACAAAAACCAAAAACCGTCATCTGACTTATTATGTATCTGAAAACACAAGTCGGGTGCATCGATTCCACATCGTTGGGGGTAGTGGAGCGTGTCTCTTTCTTTGTCAGTTTGTATTCAACGACCAACCGGAAGTTGGATATTTTATTTCCGGCCTCGACCTTAACGCCTCACACAACCGCGTATATACTGATCTTTCGACAGAAAAACAAACTTTTCAACAGCTGTTTTTAGGCGTGCATAATACGGACCGTTCATATAACAATAAATTACTGTGTATGTAAATGTGGATTAATTACTTTCGGGGACGGTTGCACTTTTTCAACATTTTTCCCCAAACAGTATTCGTTACAACAGATGTTTACACTTTCATTATATCTTGTGAATTATTTAATTATTTTTTTTTACTGTTACTATATAAGTTTGTATAATATTAACGGACTTGAACAAACTGATTCACAACTCTCTGACATCATATTTTAACGTTTTATTTGTAACTTAATATTGTCCATTGTAAATGTTAAACAGAACATTAGTGTCATTATTATTTTTATATGGTATTATTGTAGGGTTCAAGGAGGTTTTTTGACATTTACATTTTCAGATAAATTTCAATTTTATTTTCACCGCCTAATGGAACGAATTTTAATTAATTTAGCGAGAAATAGCGCGAAATCAGGAAAACAGAAACCGGTAAGCTGCAGGAATTTTGACGAAGAAGCGCGAGGTTTTATGTTTATAAACTAAATATACAGTTTACAAAATGTTAGTAATTGTTTAAAAATTCGTATATACTCAAAGATATTTATTTCTGACGTCTGCATATCCGCGTTACATCTAACAAGAAAAACGGATTGCTCATTCATGTACAATTTATTATATGACGAATGGACCACGTTCTGTGAATTCAATAGCCATTAAAACAATTCAATTAACTTAATGATATTTCGATAAGCACACATGTGGAATGTTACCTTGAGAAAGGAAAAAAATACACAACTGATAGAAAAGCGAAATAATTTCCAAGTGTCCGTATGATAGAAAGACACTTGACAGGACACAAAAACACTTAATTACAAGCACTTAACACGAGCACTGAGAAACGAGAAACCGGCAAACGTAAATTGTGAATTTTCGTGGATCTGTATTGTTTCCTATGCATATTACGCAAGTGTGCGCGTAATTCGTCGAGTGAAAGTCTACCTTGATTATTACACTGTTGCATAAACCTATTATCGTACAATCACAGTTCTTAGAGGTTCTCTACTAAGACACACACATTTCTTCTCACTCTCCAATATACAAATGAGAGAGGAAGGATTTCGTATTTCGATACACAGACACAGTCATACAAACACACCGCAAACAACGCACTCTCCTAGTACTTATCACGAGGTTAACTATTCGACTGAGTGTAGTCGGCTTGACCGTCAAGTAAGCAAAACCGAGCCAGTCTCCTCTTTCTTTCAAGCCGATGGAATAAAACGGTTAGAAAAGTATCGCAAATCGCCAGACTGACCAATTCAATGCGCTTTTATGGACGCCCAGACGGCCACCACTACTTCGACGGACGAGTACACTTGAATGAATTATTAAAATCCAACAATCGGGACATCTGTTGACTGCACCCTTTAATTGGTACACGTGAAGGAGGCCTTACTAGTTCCGCGACCGAGACGTTGAGTTGTTTTGCTTAAACTTGCAAAACAATGCGGATTGATTTGTAATCAATGCATCGACGAACTGCGTCATCTGCGAAATATGCAAAATTCTAAGCGACGACCACAAAGCGCAGACTTTTTTCTATTAGAAGGTCATCGCAAGTCTGGCTCAGGTCGGGTACGGTGAGTGAGTGAAAAAACCGTCTAGAACGTATCTAGATTCAGGGAAGAGGAGTTCGTCGTTAGATTTGGGATGGATATTTTAAAGGTCATATTGCTTGCTATTGTGTATTATCGAGATTTGTAATTTCATGCGCAATGGTTAAAATAAAAACATTCGGCTCATTCCATTAGTAAGCATATAAATTTCAATTCCAGGAAAGAGTGGTGTGTGTATAAGATTACAACATTAATTGAATCGTGTTTATTAATTAACGCAGTTTGTATTTACGGTACTTGAGCGTTGGAATGGAGGAAAAGTGGAAAAAGTGCAAGTTTTTAAGGTACCGTGCTTGATTGATGGCCTAGAGGAACGAAAAGGCCGTTTTGTGGCCTTGATCACTTTCGGTTACGTTTGTCTCATATATTGGATTATTACTGCACTGTCCACTGAACCAATGAGTGTGGCCTAGATTGGACATTCTTACGAAATGCCAACGTTGTACAAAACTGAACTTGTGTGTGCTTGTTTGTATTTTAACGAAATTAAATAATACACATAACTGATTACTGATTTGAGAAAGAAAGGGAAAAAAATTACATCCGAGACCATAAATTATATGGCTTTTGAAAAGTTTTCTTTGTTTTATTTTAATGGAATATGCATAGGAGCCAAATAATAAAGCAACAATATCACATTATAAATTATTTCGTATATGCAATGCGCTATTCATGGTCGGTGGAAAACCATCAAACATCAAAGTCAAAGGTTCATGTACATGTATATTGGAATATGCGTTTGTCGTCATTAAAAAAAACAATAACTATTAAACAGTGTGTGTTATAATTACTGTACCATTTCTCCAAATGTTATTTTATTTAGTTTTCTCACTCTACATATGTATATAAGAACAAAGTCAAGTACAAATTCATACATAATTATCATATAAAGCATGTGTAAATATTTAATTATTTCATTCGAACTAGTCGAATACATTTCAAAACCGAAACGAATATGAAATTCATTTGATTACACACGGAAATATTTAAATAATTAACTATGAATGTAGATTTATTAGAAAATGATTAAAATAGTTTGCACTAAATAGAATCAATAGTCTATTATATTGGTTTGGCCGCTGGGCTTATTTTCGCAATAAAGTTTTACTAACCGAATAACATAATACATAAATAACTAATAGGAAAATATCGCACCATTGTCGGTGAACTTTTACTAACAGTATGAAAAGGAAAAAAACCGCTCATTCTTCTCATATGCGGTTTGCACGATACTTTATTAAAGGGGTGTAAAAATATTGTATAGAGCTAATGTTCTGATTCGGCCAAGATATGAATGCCATTAATTTTAATGACACTAAAGTGAACTAAACCCTAATTTATTTCATTAATAAGTCATTACGAAGTTTCGGGAGCCATCGGGACTATTAGAAAAATGTTGTGAAACCTTTTCAGTGAGAGAATTTTTACTTGGTAAACTTAACTTGTGCATTTAATGGTTCACTTCCTGCAAATTTGATCGGCACGGCAATAAGTCCCCCAATGGCTCGAAGACAGAAAAATATTTAAATAATTTGTAACTAGTCAACCAAAACCACATTTGAAGTGCACACAGTGCAGAGTATGGAAAAGTTGTAAATACTAATATGCATTCTTTCATGAGTGTAATATACCTGAACAGCAAGTTACCGCGAATATAAAAAACTGATCTCAGCACCAATTAGTCTTAATAAAAATTTCAATTATTTTATATATGTATAGCAAACAATTACAATAAGTCAAATTAGTGCTGACCCTGTTCACTTAAGATAAATTAAAACTAATAAAAGCTGTGCCCCTATAAAATTTTAATAATTGTCGAAAAGTCTAATAAAAATGAAACGGTTTCCTTTTGAAAGCAACACTTTGTTACGGCATCATCATCATCAACTTATCACGCGTCAACACAATGACTACTATTATTTTATTTATTATTGAATTTATTTTGTTGTATTCGTCCACAGTTAAAATGCTTTTGTAAAAATTACCTTCGGCTTTTCAACCATAATTTTTATTTGACAATACCAGTTTCCAAACATTGTTGTTAAGGAAGTGAAATCACCACGGAGAATGTAAGTATTATTATGAAACTGATACTACCTACTTTTAATCAAGGTTCAAATAAAAATTCAATATTCAAGTAAAACGGTTCTTTAGTTGTATTGTACAATAAAATTTTGTCTGTTTCGATTCCGAAGCGAAATTATATAATTAAATTGTTGGTGTTGCGACAAGGTGGAAGTGCTATTTGGTTTAGCACCCCACATATGCGGGTGCCAGTGGCAATTCAACACACACAAAAACTGATTAAATGATGTAATTTGGTCGAATTATGAGAGGGAATTAAAAAAATCGAATTGTACCAACAACTTTTCGTTGATTTCTCTTTTGTCGTGTACAATGTATTGGTGATGGCTTATTGACGGCATTAAGGGGGTATATACCCACCAAGGGGATTTACAATAAAACGTTCTCCGCTAAAATGTATCCATGGGAGTTCGAAAATATCAGATGGGATCTAAAACATGCCACCACATAGGAATAAAACATTGAAAAGATTTTACACACATCATATACGAACGTATAACGTCTCGAAGTTGTTGCAAAAACGATCCAAATCACAAACAATGTGCAAAAAGGGGCGTGAAAGCGGGTATAAAGAGTGAAACATTAAATTGAAAAAACTAATTTTAAGTTTCTTCGAATGAGTTTCCCTAACATAAAATACAAGAGGGGTTGTGAAACTTTTTTTGTATTGTTTTTTAAACTTTAAGAAACTTGTTTTCTCGTTAATACGTTTTTGTGTTGTTTTGCAAAGAGAGGGGTTGTTGAATTTTGCCTCGCATAAAACAAATAATTTTTTAATGGTGCAATTATACACGTTTGGTAAGCAGGTACAATAATCCTTGGATTTATGTAAAATATGTTAATGTATTTTTTTGATTCGCCATACATTTCTTAACGGAAATGAGATCACTATTTTTACAATATCCTGACCATAGAGTTTTGTTTGGTTTTTCGCGTGTATTGTTTACACATATCAAGATTGTTCCGTTTCAAATTGTAAATTTAATTGATAATTACTGTCAAATAATTGCTTATAGTCGTTGGGTCCCCGCCACACAACTATTTATAATGTAAATTGTGGAATACATCATCGAAGGAAGTGAACGTTTCCGTTAATGAAAGTAGAGGTCAGTCTTTAGGATTGCCTAAAGGTGTGTTATATAACATTACAAAAGTCCCCGATAGAAAAAAATCTACAATACAGTTAAAACTTTTCTATTTGCATTTGCAACATTGTAAAAATCTCAACTTGATTTGCATATAAGAGCATCGGTTTGCAGAGTCAATTAGAAAAATTAAACAGTAATTTGTTACACATTTAAAGCATTTATGTAATTATATAAAAAGCTTCTTTAAAATGTACACAAACCAGTGAACCAATTATTTATAAACAAATTGTCTTAAAAGTATCGCAATAGAGCACCTAAAAGAATACATGATTTCTACCATTACATAACAGTTCTATAACTGAATATACATTTTGCACGTCCAAAAGAAAGTTATAATGTTACTTTCAATGATTAACGAAAACGAAAGTGGTTATACTTCTTGGCTTGTGATTATCTTTGAATAAATTTATCGCATAATAAATATTATACACAACACCTTAGTATATGTATACATATATAAAATCTATAATTTTCATTATATTATTTCTAATTATATTTACACGTGTTATTTTCGGTAAATTGCTTCATAACTCCTGTGTGTTCTGTGATCTTGATCACACTTTAATGTGTAAATAATCACTTTTCTGCTGCATTATAATTTCTTTATAAACCAGTCGGCTTCTTATTTCGTTCTAGATTTTTTTGCATACCTCCACAAGGGTACAAGGATTATAATTAGCGACATGATTCATTTGGTTCGCAACTTTCTAACGGCCCAAGTTCGTAAACTTGCGGATTTTATGTATGCGGTCCTAGTTTTGTGTACATAATTCCTGATGTCTTGTTTGTTGTTTGCTACTTGGCTGTTAGAGACGGTTCTCCAATTATTTATTACACTAACTAAATTTGCAAATAGTAAATTTCTCGTGTATGAGCATAATAATGGGATAATTTTAAAGATATTGCCTTTTTACTGCATCTATTTAATATGTTTATGGGTTTAGTAGAAAAGTCCCATTTGCAAGTTAATTGCTTGCTATACAGCTTCTGCGGTAACAAACTTACTGCAAATTATTATTCACTCTGATCCGTGTTCCGCATTTTCTGCATTTACCATTCAAATATAATATCATTTAATAAAAATTGTAATACCTTTTTTTCTCACCCAAAAACTGATTACAGTCTAGCTATAGACATGGATTATAATAAAAACGTACCTGCAACAAAAGGAGATACAAACATTTAGTCAATCGTCTTCATAAAAGTTCTTAATTCAATTACATCAGAAAAGATACAGTGGATACGAAAATGAAAAAGTCCTTCCTTTCATAAAGTGGGATCTTTTTGCTATAGATTCTAGTGTAGATTTTAGATTTATTTATATTCGTATCCCTGCAGGAATACCGGAAGCTTATACTAGAAAAAGATATATGTATATATACGCTTGTATTTTACGGTATCCTATCTTTCCACAAACCAGCCTCCAAAATAAAATAATATATTATGTATGAAATTTTGTCTTGTTATTCTTCGGTCAGCATCACAACGGGAATACAAACAGAATTACCTTCACAGTGAGTCAGTTTATTAATTGGACCCATTCAAAGATCCACAGTTTACAGTGACAAAGTAAACTTATGTAGATCCTTTGTCTAATTAGATAATGAATGGTATGGGGCATTAATTCCTGCATATAATTGTGGCACCACAATGAGACGTGTGTGTTTGTATGTGTTGAATTTGGAATGAGACAGAGAAGGGCTCCCGACTGTGAGTATGAATCAATGTAATTGCTTGATATGTAATTGTTGTTGTCTCTCGTTGCTAACGGAAACGGTTTAACATAAGCATATCAATGATTGTTGTCGGTTACAGCATACAAATGCGAGTGGTACTTTCGTTTCTATGGCAATAATAACTGTTAGGGATTCTTATTACCCCACTTGGATCGCTCGATCTTTATGTGGGAGTCGAGTTTTATGAAACTGATGATGATGATGATGATTTCTTGCATAAGCTAAACTCTCTTTATGTCGACAATCACGCATCCTTTCACTTTACTTAACATACAGGGTCATAACGTTGGTAAGTAATTGATACATTTCGTATTTAGAGTTTTTACGTATTGCAAAATTACTAATATTTCTTCAATATTGATTACATATTTAATGTCATCGCAGAACGAATTAAATAGTTTTTTCTCATAATTTCACGTAATCTTACTAATACGATCTTTATTGTAAGGTTTGGTGATTATATAATGTTAGCTGAAACTTTAAATTGCTTTCGCGTGCATTTTAAAAGCTCTCTAATCTAATTATTTTACGTTTCATTAATCAGAATATAATTAAGACTTATGGCTTTGGATGGATCCATCTTTAAAGCTAGATATATGAATAACAATTGAGGAAGTTTTTTCATTTACGTAATGTATAAATTTTTTGCAAATCCACATTAAATGAGAGAAATATCCTGGTGCTCATACTTATTTGCAATGATGTCCCTGAATCGAAACTTATTCGTTGCATGTTAATTAATCCCTGTCGCAAAAAACCGCATATTATATGTATGGAACTTCATATGTGTTCCCCTTATGTGCATATGGTCGGATTAATTAAATCAAACGACGATGTTCTGCAGTGTTAATTGAACGTGTCTTCTGCAGACTCGAACATTTTCTCTTGGTGCACACTAAACTACAGCATATTATCATTTAAATTAAGTTTCCTTTTGTGCGGTTCTGTGTGTGTTTATAATAGTTAAAAAGATAGGCAGAAAAAAGGTTGTATGTGCTTTATTGTATATGAATATTGAAAAATCTCTATGCATTACAATTTTAAGCCCCATCGATTGAACACAAACCTGAAAAAGGCTAAATGGAATATGTTTTCGTAAAGTGCTCCGTAATACCCTCTAATCCTTCGTTAAAAATTCCGTAAAGCTCTTTTGACACTGATTGTCCACATTTGAAAAATCTCAACAAACACTTCAATTGGACCGTACATTTTATGTATCATAAAAGGGGTTTTTTCCTCTCGGTACGGTGCCGGAAAGAAGTATATATGTATACGTTTGGGATTAAAGACTCACATTGGACGTATATAGTGTGTAACCAGTACTTTAAAACATTTTTTACGAGGCAACTGAAGAACGTTTTGTCTTGATAAAGTTTACAATAAAATTTATTATTACTGAGTTATACTGTGACCTTTTTTTAAACAAATAAACTATAAATTATCGCTTCCATGCCACAACTTAAAATATAAAAAAAACGTACCTATAGTGCACATTTTTTGTATTGTTGTACATATGCGTGATAATGTTATATAAATGATTGGTTTTTAAAGCCTCCGATAATAAAGCTGATAGCTGATACTATAATGCTATCAAAAGCTTAACTGAACATTCCCCATACAAAATCCATTGTATCGCCCCCGAAAATGCTGGCCCATTTAGAGCGTTTCATGTGTGTTTCGTTGAAACAAAAAAAATTGTTTAAATACAAAGTATGGGAAATCTGTTTCGTGAACGCATCAAAGAGAAACAAACATGGTTTTAAATATATAAAACGATTTAACGAAACATCTGGTTTCCATATAACGAGACGATTATATCCATATTTTTTCGTTCCATCTCAGAACACCAATGGATAATATAATAGGAAAAAATTTCAACTCGTCTGCTTGTGTATCTGTTTATATTTATCTGTGCCTCAAGTATATTTGAACGATTTTCACGTACAGTTATAGACGGGAAAAGAGGTCAATATTACGGCCCATATACAAATTGAGCGAATTACGTCCTCGAGTACATCTCATTGGAAAGATTTAAGAGTGCAAATTGCATCAAGGCAAACGATTAACCGACTTATGGTGGCCTGTTAATTTATTATTATATAAATGCAAATAGGCCAATTAATAAGGCCAAATGGATGATGTTCAATATGTTTGAGTGGTTTGCTATTATGTGTGCATGACAACCAAACTTTTGCAGTGTATGCGTATTTGCGGGAAACCATATTTTATTGATTGATTAGAGTTCACAATAGTTTTGGAAACGTATATGTATATAATACATTATCTGATCACGTTTCATTGACTTCTCATACAACACACAAATCCTATAATAATATCAATAACATTGTATTATATTATTATATAAAATGATTTGCTCTCAAGTTAATGTTAGTCAAATTAAAATAATATTAAGCCACAATAATAAAACAATGCTGCACTTTTATTCGATCCAGGCTCGTATTACTTACTTACCTTGTGTATAGGTATAAATAAATTCTAAATAATAGTAATAGTGTATAATTTTTCTTGTAGGAAATCTGACCTAAATGCAAACAATTAGGTTACTGATTACATGATAAGATTTCAAAAGACCTCGGAAATGTAATAAAGCGTCAGATGAAGTTGTCGCAAATATATCTGGAAAAACTCCGAAATAGTACAAAATTAAGTTCTTTGTGAGAGTGAAATATTTGCAAATATTTGCTTCAATAGATTACGATGATGTAAGAGAGCGTGTCGCTCTTCAACTGTGATGAGTTAATTAAACAACAATTTCAAAGAAATTATCCGTCCAAATTAATTAGAAAGATAACCTAATAACAGCAGTTTGTCGTTATTCGTTTAAATATTTATACACCGCTTTTGGATGGATTGCATTAATGATATTTGAGAAGAACAGTATATAGGAAGATACACCTACACGATTTTACAAATTCGTCTTAACAAAACGATAAATTTATGCAGTGATTCGCATTTAATAAATGTCGTACCTACAACAGAAAAGTGAGTAGATCCACATTTCTTTTGTGTCTCACATTTATACGTGACCTTTTTGTAAATTAGATCACTCGTTAGATCATATTGAAAAAAAACTAATTTATTCATTCCGGGTCTCTTTTGCAATTTATATTTGTCGACATCTTTTCATTTAATTCAAATCCTTTCTTCTTTTTGCCCATCAGCTAACCCACACGTCTATACGAGTGTACTATGTACCTACTCGTATTATTGTACTTCAAGTATTAAACATATACAAGGAAACATACAATTCGCAAATGTTTAATGGAAAATAAGACACTGGTGTATATGAGATGTTTTGTAAAAATTCCAAATGTAATTTTTCTATTGTATGTGTCTTCTTTAATATGCTCGGCACGCATTTAAAATCCTTTGAGAATTACGTGTACTTTATAACATAAATGTCTTTCCATCGTGAAAACGTGAAAAACCATTACGTTTATCTTTTTTAAACAAACCTTTACCTTACATAGGATTTAACTTCACCATAAATAAAATTAAAAGCATGTTTCTCATAATGCACCCCTGCAGACATTATTTTTCCAATAAACTAATTTATAAAATAGGAATATCGAATAGGAATTGGTTGAAAGCTAACAATATATCTATAGTGAAAAGGTGAAATCAGCTTGAAGCTTACAATTTATACTGAGTGTGGATTCCGGCAAACCATCTCCCCATTATTATGCGAGAGGGAAAACTTTACGTCTGAAATTATTTGAAAAGTTTTTTACGATTTGAATGAATTTCCACAGGAGCGCGCGTCTCTCCCCTTCATTTCTTGTATCTATTCACTTGGTTTATAGATTTTTTTTTTAATCCAACAAGAAAATAGGCCCTCTGCTTGCCTAAAAGCTTTTCTCGCAATATTAGTTTCGGCATTATATTTTTTAATTGAAGGGAAAAGTTTCCTTTATCTTAATTTGATGGACGCGCGAGCGCAAACGATCTGGAATTCCAACTTTTCGCATGTTACAAGAAACTTGTTTGCCCATCAAGAATCCTTTTTATTTCCGTATACATATACACCGTATACAACGGACAACGTCAGCCATCGCATATTCAAAAGCATATTCACAATTTCAACAAAGAAACTAATGGCTTTTGTGTACCTAAACAGAAAATCAATAAGCAATTATTGACCACGTTTTAATTTACGTTGATGGCTCAATCGGGGACTCGTAAAAGCAAATTAATAACTTAATAAGCCATCAGGAAACTGAAAAATGTGAACAAGTTCCGTTATTGAGTTTTAGAAGGAATTTTCTTGAAAAGTGCAACACTATGCTATATAAGTAGTTGTGTTTATCATAAACCGTGACTGTGTACAAACATACACTTTTATAATATTACACAGAACATGTGCACCCGTTTTTCGAACCAATAAACAAAATTGAAAAACCTCCTTGAAAGTTTATTATTTTACACATTAACAAAGTGCAGCTGGAGAAATAAACTGCTTGGTTTCTTTTTCTAATTCAACAAAATTTTACGTAAAACAATACGGTACGTCATGGATGCAGCTGGCTAATAGATGACGAAATATGGGAATCTTGTTTAAGTCATTGACACTGTAAAATTGTAATTAAATTTAAATCCCATAAAGTTACTATTTTCTACAAAGAAATATAAGTGCGTGTTCACATATTCTTGAAGAATGTGTTAAGCGAATTTATATATTTATAGTAAACGTTATCGTCTTGGATATTAATAAAAAAGCGCGATTCGATAAATATAAACAAACATTTTTAATAAGTGATAGAGAGAATAATTATTTTTATTTATAAAAATAGTCAAGTGTATTATCTTCAATAAATACAACAATGTTGGCTTTTACGTAAGCAAGAAAACAGTCGCATTATAAATTCCATAAACAATAAAACAATATTTAAAGCAAATATGAATATTAATAAATTCACAACATTATTTTTAGATTTTTATTGTACGTAAAAAATGGTTTTTACTGGTCCGAATGTTATATAGTAGTAAGAAAGGTTAACAAACTGATGATGTCTAGTATTATTGTTATTAATGTGAATATGAAATTTATTTGTTTGTTTTTGAATAAGTACTATTGTAATAAACATAGTGCTAAGTGCTCATAAATCTATTTAAAGTAATCTAACGTTGTTTTTTTTTGAAAAAAAAAATAAATGCCACAACCACAAGGTCTCTGATCGGTTTGAAATTTTCTTTAAGTTTTCAGTGCACACGGGAAGTTGTCCGCCTTTTCATAACGTTACATATAAATTTCTAATGAACTTATCCAGCAACTCAAAATTGAATTAATAAAATAGAGTATACCTAAAATGGTGAAGCATAATTAATGTATTTTAAGTTTACAAAACTTAACTATGCAATTATCCACGAAATGTTACTGTTATATTGGATAACAAAGGGAATTTATAATCACAAAACAACTTTAGAAAAGTTTCAAAGAAGCGCCATTGTGTTTCTCTGCTGTTCTATTATGTTCATTGAGCTCTTCATCCTCGATTTTTTTTTCCTTTTTTTGAGTAAAAAAATACTAGAATTTTCACGAGCACATAAATAATTTCCACAGGGATAAATCAAAGTCAAAATAAAATTCATTCATTCTCTCAACAAATAACAGCTTTATTAAAGATGATAGAATGATAATAAAACATTTCGGGTAAAAAGATATATAGTGTATTTATTTTTTTATATATAAAGTCTATGTAATAAAATATACGGACAAAAAGTATAGAAAATTGCTTTTGAAAGTTCAAGTTCCCTCTATAAGCCGCCACATGATGTGTGGGATTTGGCTGCGTCAAAATGAAATATCTTAAATCAAATATCAAATGTATTTCTCCATATAACAAGCCATCAAATGTGTAGTCATACAAACACACAACGCGGATCACACAATGGCAGAAAATTTGAATTGAAAATTAATTATTCATTTATAAATAAATTTGTTGTTGTACAAGTAATTATGCCGATTAAACTCCAAATATACACTCATGCTGACTATGTATATAATTAAAAAATAATACAAATAAAATTAAATATCAATTCTCTGTCATCGATCAAAGGGCCAAACATCAACAGGATCGGCTTGTTTTCACAATCAAATAGAACTTGTTAAGTTGTTACACACACATGCAATATACCAAACATGAAAAGCACGCAAATTGAAGCTTTGCAAGCCACCAGACCTCAGACTAAATTTATCATTTTTCAAGACTTACAACTACAAATTTACATTACGTCGGCTTCTTCATCCAACTTAATTAGTACACACTAGAAATTAATTGGACCTATTGGGGACTCACGAAAGTTCCTCAACACACACACACACAATATACTCGGGATTACATTTTACTCTCAAACATATACCTACTATATGTATACATATAACGCCTCAAATTATATTAGATTAGAATTTATGGTCGAAAAGGTCGTTGATTCTGGCAGTATTACAAGGCAAGACAATTTCACGCACAATTTTCTATGGTATATTCGATTGCCGACAAGAAATCTACTTTAATCAGAAAACTTGCATCACGTGGACCCTGGAATTCGCTCTCAAAAATTGTTTAACACGTGTGAAGATGGAAGCCCCTTCACGAATCATTTCCACCAGAGTAACACATACACATTTCGAAATGTTTAGCGACAAGTTTTTCGTTTTTGTTGCCGTACAAGTTTCTGCACTTTGAAAGAAAGCACAATCGATAATGCGTCTGATGTGAACCGAAAGCATTCTATTGAAAGGGCACTTTTTTGCCGCTAATCGATTAGACGGTTCAATATTTGCACGAAACACTGAGGACATTAGGATATGGGGTCGGCGAATAAGAGCGGCACAAAGACACCAATGTCACCATCATATATCAAATCTCAAGTAACTTTACGTAAAAGTCGTTAAAGCGACAGGTTCTGGGATGTCAGTCGGCAAGAGAACGGGTCGGATGTTATATTTTCTGGTAAGCATCCCCACATATCAAACACTGTTAATGAAGGCACATTCCCACCGGAATAGGTTGGAACGGCCATCAAACCAAACCAAACCAAACAACTGTGCCGTAAAATATGCCATATGGATATTTACGAGTGTTAGGCAAACACAGACTTTTCGGAAGAATTTCGAAATTCTTTTCAAAACATACACTTTCCAACATTGCAACTACCTATAAAGGATTTTGCAAGTAATGCCACTAAATTTAGATTAAATGGATATTATAATCAATTTTTGTTTACATGTTTCATTTTCATCATGATTCTATAAAAAGATACATGCCAATGCACATGTTTTCTTCAAACTACGACTGTGTCTACGACAACAACATATGCTGGTAGAGAGAGGCATTCTTAAAATATGTGTATTTTTGGGGCAACCTTGAACTTGTTCGCAACTAGTTTTAGATCAACAAACTCCCCAAATTGTGCCCAGTACAACGATTTAAT
Organism: Silvanus unidentatus; assembly: GCA_963930825.1. NCBI lineage: Eukaryota > Metazoa > Arthropoda > Insecta > Coleoptera > Silvanidae > Silvanus > Silvanus unidentatus. Next base: position 5,102,787 of record OZ005760.1, read on the forward strand.
TGCAATTTTATTATTAGCATGCAATAGAAATATTTCTGATGGTACTCGTATATGGTGTTATTTAGAGATTTTTAAGCTCGTTTTTAAGTGAACGTGATATCAAATGCTTCTGGATAATGAAAGTAAAATCGAGTCTTGAAATTTTGCAATAACAACAAGGGGCTTCACGCCTGTTGAAGACCCAATTTTATTAAATATCATGTTGAAGGTGCAAATACTTAACTTATAATAATACTACTTGAATAGTGAAATAATTCTGTGGTCATTAAATTATACATTAATGATATTATGTATATGATAGCGCTATATATAGGATGGATGTGCAAATTAATGAGAAGAATAACAACATTTTGAATGTTTGATTTATGAGAAATCAACTAAAATGGAGCCGCGGTCAATGGTCTTTTTATTATTGTTTAGTGAGCATTAAACTATGGTACACATTCATTTTGTTCTTTTCCCTCTATTTGTTATTCTTTTCTGTACACGAAAATTAGTTTAAAAGCATTTACATGAGTGTAAAGTAAAACTTTTGTCTAGAATGTATTTACTGATGTAATAATAAGTAAGTAACGTGGTAACGTAACAACATAGGAGCTTGTTTGTGAATGGAATTATTCGGTACCTTTAAAACTTCCAAGATAATTCGTCTAATATCTGTACGGTTTTGTTTGGAAAAATCATGCAAAAAAAAAGTCGAGATAAAAATTAACCTACCTTTAATAAACAAAGTTTCGAACAAAAAACATCAAGTCAAGGTTGAATAGTGTAAAAAACGCACCTGAAACACACAGAAAATAACCAAGTTTAATAATCGAATATATCAAGAAAATAACATTTCTAAGAAAATTCAAATACATGTTTTAAATTTAGACAGGATGGGATGTGTGTATACATTGAGAGAGGCACGCAAAATTTTCACATAAATAAATCAGTTCAAAAATATTCTCTCTCTTCATTTTGATGCCAACAAAATTTCAATAAAACACATAAATCCCGACTTTGATTGTCTTTCTAAACGAAAATGAGTCCCCCCGGACGAAACGATGACAAATTGCTGGAATTACCGATTTTTTTCCTCCCATAAGGTAGAATCCGTGCACGTTTTCTGTGATAACATGAGCACGTGCAATATCATAATCGATAAATGCAATTAATTCTAATACGAACTTGTTAAAACAAAGAAGTCCGACATTCTCGACTGATTGCGCTCATCAATGGTATGTGAACGCATTGATGGACCCCATCGCAGGGTTCACAATCCAACAACAACCTTGTACTCACGCAGATCTCGTGGTTGACGAGCCGTAACAGCGAGCATGAGAACAACACAACAAACAACACATTCTATTACCAGACCTCAAACAAAGGATCGTTATAGTAAAGAGCGTTTTTCCTGTTTTGGGCGAAATGTTGCTGCACTTTTGGGAGTAATCAAGAAACCACAATTCCCTTATGCCAAAAACGGAGAAAACCACCATAGATGGGAAAAGTGTTCAATATTTGACGAAAAAACGCCACACACACATACATCCCTCAACCATTCAACCGACCAAATTACATTTATATAAACAATTCAAGTCGGAATTGCCCACCTCAAACACCATACAATTTGTAAATTGGTTTCTTTATTGTATGAGCCAATGATCTAGTGTACTGGTGGAAAGAGGAGCTTGGAAGGATTTTCGCTTCTGGAAAGTTGGTACCAGCGATCGTTAACCCAGCGCCGAGTTGAAGGTGATGGTAATATTGTGCGATACTCATTTGTTTGCACGTTGTTGTGGCCTTGAAAACGTACCACGAACCTAACACACACATTCACGTACACACAGCCCAACAAAGAAATGCGCTGCTCTTTTTCAAATATCTTATTAAAGAGAGAAAAAAACTGTACGCAATTTTAAATGCCGGAAATTCTACAAGCCATCTCACATGTGGAATTATTCATTTCACTTTATATATTTCTGAACAATTTTTGCTTTTATTGCTTTTAGTAGTATTAGCAGGCACTTTATGCAATCGACATGTGTGTGTATGGTTTAGTTCCCATGAAATTTCATATAATTACTCATTGGATGATCTTTACTAATTAACACTTTCAACTCGATGGTTGATGGTACCCATTTAAGTTAAGTGTGCGGATTGAAAGGGAAAGTACCAAGTATTTAACCCATTATCGTTGCAAGGTTGAGGATGGCTCCATACGAAAAGATTGTGTTGTTCTAAACAGGTAGGCTTAGGTTAATTTGTAAGACAATCAACCAGTCGTTGAGGATATTAAAGGGCGGTTAATTAAAGACACTGTATCGTATGTTGATGAGACATGAAAACATTGTCTATTATTGCAGCTCGATGTAAATTTTATCATATAAATTTATAAAGTTTTAATTATACAAGTTTGTTTAATAGGTTGTTGGTAAACATTTACAGGGCGATTTAATAATAATGGTTGTGTGGAAAGTTAGTTAATTAAGTTGATTTTTTACAAGCTTGTCTTATAACGCTTCTATGGCCAATTTTGAGCTAGGATTTATTTATTTTTCCATCGGAAGATGTAATAAAGAAGACCATTTCCAGGCAAGTAAGCTTATCAAATTCATCTCACATTTAAAAGAAACAATACTAACTACACACAGGAAATGCTGTACAATGAAACACATAGACAAAGGCAATTAGTTTTCATAGTAAGTACACTGTGCTTCAACAAAATGTATTATAACTCTTGGTAAGCAGATGTTTTCCAACCACTTAAAATCGTTTCAATGTTTTATATATAAATATAGAACACAGCGAGAGGGAAAAACTTTTCACTTGTGCAAATATGTTACAAGTCCATGTACACATATCAAGATTTTGTCCAGGGACCGGAAACTGGGCCCCAAAAACGCACAGAATCATTAAATAACCAAAAAAAGTGTACTCTTCAGGTGGATGGTCAAGGCTGTTGAAAATTTAATTACAACACATGCCAATCATCAGACGAACGATTGTGATTTAAATTAAGAGGGTTATTGGTCGACCTTCGTACGATTTGTTTCCAGAGAGTAAAAAAGAATGCCATTCTATATAATATATAGAACAGAGCATGTTCAATAACGAAAGTGATGGTAAAATTGGTTAGTACTTAGTTTGGATATAAAAAGTCGGCTAACCAGTATTAATGCGGATCAATGTGCTAAAGCTCGGGTAAATGTCCCATGATTATTGTTCTCAGTCGCGGACCAAGGTCGACCTTGGTGTAGAACCTGCTTTACCTGCACGATTTCTGTTAAAAAACGCCGCACTGAGATCTCCACCATCACGTTGTTCTTCGTGCCATATAACAATTTAGTGGAGAGAAAAAAATACAACGAACGCTCTTTCATACTCATGAATACTCGCATGAATACAACTAGTTGTCTTTTAATGGAAAAAGCCCAGACGAGGATATACAAGAGGTTATTATTTCGTTTCTATCGGACGGTTACCTCTCTCTTGTTACAAAACAATCCTCCACTCTTGTGAACATGTTCCGTTTGTGCCAATATGTATACGATGAAAATTCTAATGAACTTCACACAGACTTGCCTAACATTTTCCATGCATGAATTGATCAGTTTACATAGATAATATAGCTGCGAGCATTTATTATAATCTAGTTATTGAATCAATTACACTGTACGATTCCGATTACTAATCTGTTCATTTCCAACTGAGAACGAACAAAGAATAAGCTCCCATAGTTAAAGTTCTTTGAATACCGACTTTTAATAAAGTAAATGCATTACATGTCAACAAAACATTCGAGAAATTTATTTTAGGATGTATATATATTTCCGTTCCAATTTTTTCCCCATTTCTGCACACTGTGAACGCATTTGGTTTATTGTGGTGCGGTGCGCGGTTTTCGATAATATAATCCAAACACTACTATACCAATTGTTTTGTTGCAAGTCACAATTTTTAATTTACAAAAGTTTATTATGCAATTAAATTGTAGTTTCTTGATGAATTTAGTTATTTGAAAGTATAATTAAGTTCAAAGTTGGAACTGTAAACAATTAACAAATTTGCTGTATGTTAATAATTCCCGATAAGTTTATTGTTGAAAATCGTGTACAACGTTGTTCTATGGAGCATATAAATAATGCGCGGTATAATTTATTTAACGACAATTTGCTCACGCAACAAACATTCAAAAGATTTAATTTATTCTGGCTGGAAAGTATTTCAGCAACTAGTGGTCAAATCAATATCCAAGTCTAGATCTGCAGAAGCGCGTTTTCCGCAGCACATGCCGGCCGGGGTGACTGTACTTGTGTGTTACAAGGGAAAATTAAAAGCGTGCGCATATTTACAACAAATGGAAAATGATTCATAGAATTTTCCCGCTGATAATACAATTTGATCCTATAATAGCTGGAATGAGCGCTAATAATAAAAATGAGAACTTTATGGACAAGGTCAGTGGAGATCGACAACTTCTTTGAAGGGCATCAATAATTACACCATAAAATGAACCACTATATGTTCCATTGTGTGTGCTTGGAAAAAATGATTACGTTGAGATAGTTAGATTATAGTGTTTTTTATTGGATTATATTCTTTCATGTCCAACATTCACACAGTAAATCAATTTCATGAAAATAACAAAAGGAATTTTATAGAGAAATAATTAATTCTCTCAAGTGTTTCGGATATACTTATATTATATCTACACATTTTTATAACATTTCCTAGATGCGATTACTAAAGTGAATGTAAATATAGTTAATAAACTCATAGCTATACCTAGTACATATTATATTTACATTAATTTTACAATCGTACTTATAAGAGTTCAACAAAAGCTTCAACATGGATCTCAAGATAAATATCAATATTTATTTAATAATGTAGCAAACAAGCGTGCACAACAAAAATACCGACCATATATATAACAAAGAGATAAACTAGATTTTAAAAATATATGTATAATGAAAAAGAAACCAATAAACGTTTATCTTGATTAAACTTATATAACATCATGACTATATTTGTGGTACGAATTATATTTCCATAACTTAAATTAATGAATGAACATCTCATGAGTATTTTGAGAATACAAACATTTTGATTGAATTTATATTAAAATGATAATACGTTTATCTCTTCCTAACCGATAACCCCTTTGCGATGGTTCACTGTTTCAATTATTATCATGAGGCTCAATAAAACAAATTAACTCAATACTTTACCAAAGTCTCTCTAGGTTTTTTAAAGAGCAGTTCCCTTCGTTAAATGTCACTTTTTATTAATTCCCCATTTATTTGCGGTAGTCGATTTATTGTTCGAATGGAAAACAAATGTTAAAGACTTAAACCCGAAAACTGAGTCTACTTCCACTTTATCAAATGGGCGCTAGTTTAATAATTAAATTTCTCTCAATTAGTTGAAAAATGTGAAATAAAACGATGGGGAGTGAGAATCAGACGATCAATATGAGAATAAAAGTCCCTTCCAACAACATTCTACTCTCATTTCGGTGTAAATTTATTCAAAAAAGCGCACCAAGAATGATTCCCAGTATGGCTTGTGGGCGATTCTATAATTTTCTCCTATATCGACAAAAATAAAAAATAAAAAAAATACTGTCTACGGATATATTTACGTTTATACGCGTATGCATGATATGAATGATAATATACGACAGTTGTTGTTGATACAAGGAAAATAATCAATAAATTTATCAAATACTGAATGTACGTATACATACATGCACAGTGTAGAGAATATGTACAAGTAGGTATTAATATTATCGAAAAATGTTGTTTATAAAATCCTTTCACTACGAACATTCAGCCTTGTAATAATAAGTCTGGCACATATTTTATATTCCTAAATTTAAAAATTGTTTATGATCTTATTTTGGAGATTTTTTTCTTGATACTACTATTTTGCACGCGAAAATATTTTAAACAAACATCATTTCCATTCGTTTCCTTTTAAAGAGCACAATTTAAAGGGAAATGTTACATATAGATAAGAACCGTTCACGATAAAAATATGTAATAAAGCGAACGGGAATTTCCTAAAGTTGATTTTTTCCTCATAGACAATTTTCATGTCGATTTTAGTACCTGTGTGTGTGCACAAATAAATTCATATGCTGGTGATAATTTAAATTTCTAATATATAAAAGCCCGTTTTACGATTTTACATGGAAGGGTTTTTAGTATTTAGCTGCCATTTGACGTCTGTGTGAAATGTAGGCGAGATGATAGAACTTTCTCAGTTATGACCTGATTATATAAACGTGTCATGTAGCAGGACAATAAAACAGGTTTTATAAATGATAAATTAAAATATCCTGTTAGTAGTACCTACCTAAACATTTACACAATTTCTTGTGGGCAACTTCTTTTATCTGTTTGACACATTTATAAAGAAGTTGTGCACTAAATTAATTAAAATTCAAATTATGGGTAGTTAAAAAGAGTTTAATAGCTGCGTACAGTCTTAAATGCTTCCTGAAATAATCTAATTATAAACCCGAAATTCCCGGCTAGTCCGAAATTGCAAGACTTGCAAACAAAATTCCTCTCGTTATGAAATAATATCATTGCTTATTTTCAACACCACACGTTTGGAAAAGCTCTAAAGAGAGGCCCAATAAAAACATTTTTAAAACCATGTTTACAAATATTCTCCACTTTATGGTATAATAAATTTGAAATTGAAATTTTTATATCGCAACGAACATAAGAACACATAATTTATTAATAATTTTTTTCGGTAATAAAACGGCATCCGTTTGTGTGCAATCAAAAAATTCATAATTAATTGTAATATTTGCTAGGTCAGAAACAAAATGCTTATTTAAATTTTTATTACTCCCTTCCACTTTTTATAATAGTGTCACGCATATTACATATATTTACATAATTCTTCAACTAATTAATTACGAAAACAAATTTTGTATTTATATTGACCACAATGGTGGCAATGACAAAATAAAATTACTTGCTAATTGACATTAAAAATGCATCTAGTTCGAATTAAAAACCACAACAATCTCTGTATAAAACGATTGCTCCAATAAATTGTTAATAACAATTATTTGGAAACATGTGTTTATTATAGGCCAGTGTGTGAGCATATATAATTTTATTAAATACACTGAAATCATCCTTCTAGCTCATTTATTTCAATATCTCTTTAGTCACGACTACTTTCACCATTATTTTGTATTTAGTTGGAAGTTTTGGCCTTCGCGAATCTAATTAAGTCAAGTCATACAATAAAAATAGCATTTAAATTCTTATTAGTTTCAAACACTCTGGCCATATTATAATAATATACCATCTAACCTTATATAAGCTCCTTATTTAGTTATGAATAATTTTTCTTACTCAACACCCATTAAATACACCTAATGACTGCACTGAAAGGAAAATTATAAGAAAAAACGTGGAAAAGTATTAATTAATCAACCATACAGGAGCTTAACCGATGGCTTTAAAGGTTTTACTTTTATTGTGTATGTATGTATATGGCAGAGAGAAAAGAATTTCATATTTTTCAACATAGATTAAACAAATAAAACAATTTTCATAAAATACTGTCGTTTTTTTTTTGAAGCCCTTGACATATGTCTTTAAAGAAGAATTAGAAACATGTTATATATTGTTGAATAGGCCTTTTTATAATGTTTTACTGCTACTGGCACTGACAGTTTTCTTTTCTCTTTAGAAATGTATTATTTAAGATATTTGTACAGAAATAGAACCGGCCTTTCATTCAAAACAAGTCAATTCTGCGAGTTATTCAAGAAAGAAAGAGAGACAAAGAGAAGAGGTGGTTTTTAAAATGCAATTACACCAACTTCGGTCTCTGTGATCCTAGCAATATTAATAAACAATTGCTTGCAGTGTTAACAATAAAATTGTGGAGTAACAATTTCAATAGGCATCTAAATGTCACACTTTCATTTTAAGATTGAAATGCTACAGTGATGATACAATGGATACATAACACAAAACAATCATTACATATTATAATGTATCTCTGGATAATATTTATTTTCAATATTAATTGGAATATCGCAAACAATTAAACAGATTCATATTGGATGCTTTGAAATGGAAAACGGACCCGGAGGCGATTTAGGGAAATGTGTGATCAATTCACTAGAATCACGAAATGGCGACATAGAGATATGTGCCCTTGGCCTTTAATTGAATTTTTTTTCAAAATAAACAGTACGATGTCATAGTCAAATAACTAGACAGTTTTATATTAAAAGTGAAAGTAGTTTTTGCAAAATATGAAATATAATTCAAACGAGTGTGGCCTTTATATATCCTATCCTATATGTCTTGTCTACACTCTACATTCTCTCTTATACATATGTTGACGTAAAGGAGATAAATTGTAGCTAAAAGTCCAATCTATGGTGGGACAGAGCCCAAATTTCAAAAAACATATACGATTTTTGAGAAGTTTTGTACGAAAAACATGTCATAATTGCTGTATTTGAACTTACATTTATTGATATAATTTATTGAAAAGTTAAAAAGCCGGCTCTGTCCCACTATGCATTCACATTTTATCCTTATTTTAAGAGCTGTTTCACCCAAAAGTATGCCCAAATGACTTCAAGAGACTGTTTTTGCGAGGCGTCTATAAGCTGCGTAAATTAATAAAAAAAATTTTCCCATGCGATGTCTACACGTTCTACGCACGTCCCTCATTTACTTAGCACAACATGCTTCTCTCTTCGAACTTTATTGACTCTCTCACTCGATGTGCTAGAGAAATCTCGGAAATATCCCCTTAAAATAGGGATTTTTCAATAATCATTATAAATGAGATAATTCTCGTAACGCGTTCTTTTGTATAACATTTACACCTGATTTAATTGTTGAATGTGAAAAAACATAACTGATTCATTGTTAGCCGTGTGAAAATGAACTCACTAGAAATTTTACACAATTCCAAGTAAAAACCGCAGTATAATTATATATACATATACTGTCGTCTAATTAGGAAAAAAATCTTGATTAAGTAAAGTTTCAAGTGTTGGAGTTGAGAGATGATGATATTTAAATTGCACGTAATTAAATATCCAATTGGATAGTTGTAGGTACACACGTAATATTAACGGTAAAGGCGGAAAATGCGGGAATTGAAAGTGAAATTTTCTAGTGGTAGTGGATTGATTTGCTTAGTGCTGTTGACACATTAATATACCGTGCAAAGCTTTTATCTCATGCAATAATTAACTTCACTTACAATAGGCGCTTACACGTTCTTGGCAATAGGACAGAAAACCTAACCTAGGTCTCATAAACGCACATTGCGGTCCGAAAAGGAACGAATTATTATTTGTTGATGTGTGTTGATTGTGCGAAAATAGGATGGACTATTCGAAATATAAATCACTTGTTTATCTATATGTAGACCGAAAAGAAAAACAAAAAAGCAATTCAAGAGATGCTTCATAAACATTCTGGAATTGGTAATTGTGTAGGTAGTTTGTGATAAAACGAAAAAGATTAATGATAAGAAATGAAAGGAAGTTATTCCCCACTTAAATTAGATTAGAAGGCAATCTGAGTTTGGAGCGAAAACGAGTTGAATTTTTATTTCGAAAAATTACAAAGGAAATTATCTCTTTAGAGAGGTGCGACAATAATTTGGTATAGTGAATTTATTTGGCACGAAGAATGGAGCGACAATGCAGGAAAGACGTTCGGAAATTTCGGAATGCAATTAATTCAATTTGGTTTGCAACAAAATGAGCAGACTTACTATATGACAACAAATGAATTTCCTGTTTTGCTATATATTCCGTAAAGGATTATTAATTGTATGCAGAGTGTAATATGTTTGTCCTTAAATTTCTTTAATTGACCTCGTATTCGCCACACCTCTCCCTATCCTTTCGCATATGTCGTAGGTATACACGTAAAAGATAACATTTCATAACGTATTGTGCTATATTGTAATATAATACCGTTTGTATATTGCAAAATGCTTGTATTTCCTTATCACTTTTATTATATTTAAGTAAAGTTGAGAGTTTTATATTTTATTATTTCCATATACATAATAAATTCCCCATATTCAATTTTTGACGATGTGTGGCCTAAATAACAATTTTTCAAAAAAAAACATTTACGTCACAATCAAATATGCTACATCAATCAGAAATAAGTTTATTATATTGATTTTCGGGTTTTATTTTCGGTAAGTGTTTTGGCATTAGTTCAAAAATATTACCATAACATTGGACAGGATAATGTAAGTGCACTAAACTGCGAATCAATTTCATTTTTCCAGACGATTAAAACCATGAGGAGAAAAGTAGCGCATTTAATTTTAAACAAATTACTCATAAGTCACATAGTCGTGTACCTTGTCACGTAAATTACAATTTTATAAACATTTATTGAAAGCCATGAGTAATAATCGCCAACAAAACAATTTTTATTTAAACAGTGGATTAAATGCAGCCTTGGATCAGCCGTATTTTGATTAAACTTCCTCGGCATATTAAACTATACTTGCATTTGTACTCGTCACATAATTGATTTTCTACCATTGCAATACACATATAGCAGCAAAAACAAAGAAATCTCTTCAAACGACCTCCCTGAAAACAGTGTCAAGGGAAATCGTTTTCCATTGTTTTTCCATTTATTTCCACAGCTGGTAAATATTAAACTTATATTTAGTGGTGCATACGACGAGTGTACGCACCATATGGTGATGGTGTTATTAATAATATCGTGATGATATGAATAAAAATAGTGGTGCCGAGAGAAGAAAGAAAAAAGCGAACGAACTGAAAATGTCCCCCAGAATGTGTCGACCTTGACTTGAAAGAGTTAAAATGAAAATCTGTAGAACCCGGCTGTGGCTACGGCTGGTGCTGGTGAACCAGCATGTGTCTCTTTGTTCTTCGCCTCCACTGGTGGCGGACTTAGTGAACACAACATCTCAAAACCGAAATTCACGTCACACACAAATGTGCTGATAGAAACACTAAGAAAGTAATAATAATGATGATGGTGGCGATGATAGTACAATCCGGTAAGTGAGAGAGCACAAAAAGGAAAACAAAACAAAGAAGCAAAACTGTCACTAAAATGTGTGGCCGCTTTTTGTGCTTACCTTAAAGTCGCCATGCGAACAATGCAATTAAATTTAGTAGCCTTCGTTTTAATAAATAAGTACACAAATTAATTGATTTTTAATAAATATTTGAAACAACTGCACCGGCTACAACACACAATTTACTACTACAATAACAAATGATTCTGTTTTTTTTGTTTGTTTGTGACTCGGTGTCTTGATAAATGCACGATACGTACTCGGCAATGGTACACGAAACAGTGAAGCGAGCGCTTTGGGTTCGCTGTCGCGTTGCGTTCGCCGGCCGCAAGTGCGCGCGGGGAGCGGGCACCACGTGGGGGATAACGACTGCGCGGGGGCGACGCATAAAGTACGCTTTTCCGAGTTTTCCCAGCGACGCAGAGCGCGCACCCCACCCCGACTTTATGATCGTATGGATAATTATACCTGGTCAATGACGGGCGCCGCGACGCCTCTCTCTTCTGATGTGTGAGTGTGTGGAATAAATTCACCAAGTCTATAGCCTAGACGCTTCGTTCTAATGTGCGCCCTTTGACCGGCTTTTGACCCGACGTCGCACCAACACGACTCCGAATTCCATCTATTTATTTACTTTATTGCACTAATACGTTCATTATCAACAAGTACACATCGACATTGTAGCGATGTATAAACGGCCATACAGCTGCGTGACAATTGTCTCAGGCTGTTGTGTGGGGGCGCATAAAAACTGTTTTTTTTTTATTGAGTTAATTTCAACCCCAACAATTCACAACATTTGCTTAACAATTCCTCTCGTTCTGGGTCTTAAATAGTCTTAAGTACATTTGCCGTCTATTTGTGGAAATGTGTGAGGCAATTGATGCAAAATCAATAACAAATTCTTCCCTACACATCCATTGGCAGTTTTCCCACTATATATGGCAAATAATCAGCAACATTTTATACAAAAGGAATAGGGATGGGGAATGAATAGGATGCGTATAGCTTGGAGATATAGGGACGCATTACCTAATATATGTATGTTTTAGCGTTTATATAAAGAGGGAGGAGATTATAAGACAAAAGTGGTTGAAAAAGATTTTTATTATATTTTGTTTGCGATTTTTTCTACCTAAATTGTTTACTTTGACATAAAAATCGCCCCATACCTCAAATATGTCCATTAAAAAAATCATTTTGTAGCAAAAACCCTTTGACATGCACGCCGGATCGCTTACAATAAAATACCGAACGTGATGGAATTGATGCTAAAATTGTACCTACATGGTTAAATTTACCACAAATTTAAATAGAAAATCAACCAGAGATAAGAGCCAGCCATTAAAGTGTGAGTAATATTTAAAATATTTTTCCTCATCACACTACATTGTTTAGATAAGAGTACTTTTGTTTTTACAAATTTCATTTAAAATGAATTTGTTCGTCTATTAGAGGTGGATTTGTGTATGAAGTCGTGATGAGCACTATAGTAGAATGTATAAAAACCTAAACACATCATTTCCCTTCATTCGAAACTCTGTTGAAAATTGCAAAATCGATAAAACGGTAGCAGTACTAAGTATATTTAGCGGAAATACAAGAGTAAATTGTCTTAATTCGCCAATTAATTAAGCGAATTTAAATGTATTTCCATAAAGTAATGATAATATTTACATTCCATGATTTTATAAAATAGGAAAAGCATTGAATGAACATCAATAAAGATTATAAAGATTAAAAAGTTCGAGACGAAGGGGATAATAAGAAAGGAATAAAAGTTGGAACGAAGAGAGAAGCTCGAGAGAGAATAGGCAAAAACGAACCGACGGGATAGCAGAGAATATATTCCTTTGTCTGCAAAACTGTACGCAGAACTCGACGAAATCAATGAAACCTGGCAACCATAATCCGAACTGCATTCCTTTTTCTATCCTGTGACAAGAACAGCTGGAAAGAAATGTTCATTTCCTCGACAAGTTTCATTGTTTCTGCACGTAGGTTTTTCAACGAAAAGTTCCTTCTGTCGGCAACATCAACTAGCCAATCTTGTTTCCACTTGCACAGCAATTTAATAACCAAATGCCTTGATGAGGTGCAATAACGTAAAAAACAAACTCTTATCAGGGCGGAAAAGTAATGTGGGGGATATTTAATTTGCACTCCATTCCGACGAATGTAAAACGCTATGTTAAGGAGATTGTGGTGGTTGCTAGTAATGAGAACTGACTTGAATTCATTCATATCGACTGTACGATATATAAACTCAGAAGAGGCTTCACCGTGCCAGAGCGAAATTGCCAGGGGAAAAGTTTACAGAACTGTATGTATCGCATTCAACTAAATTTTATATACTATCGTAAACATTGAGTTGAAATTTTTCTTCATTAAAATGAGTACACAGATTTACGTGTGTTTTTTTCCTGATGGTGTATAGTGCAATTAGTCCTGCGGAAGTTAATTAAATTGAAAATAGTACATTAAAATTGCATTCGTTTTATGGGATCGAAATTTTTTATGTCAAATATAAACTTAAAAACTTTGTACGTTAATAATTTCCTGAATATTAAAAAAAATATGTAGGTACACATTAGTTGTAAAATAGTCAACTCGATTTTGTGGATTTTGTATTAAATCTTATATCTAGAAATAAGAAAGAGTACATGATAGAATGAGGGAGAGAGAGGGGAAAAAAGCATTTTTTTCATGAAACTTTCAGATCAGGGTAAACTCCCATAGGCTGAATTTCGGGACACATGTTCTTTTCATAGAAACACATAGGAAATCACCTTTCAAACTTTGTAACACACTCTTTAGGCAACATATCCTAAATTTATGTAAATATACGACTTTTGTGTGTTACCTTACTTATTACCTATGTTTTTCTTGTTACGTAATTTCTTCGTACTTCTCAAAAAATCGACTTTATTCTCCACACCCCTACACCTAATATTCATATAAGAAAAACTAATTACGTTCCTAACACTTGGGTCGGATTTCAAGCATTCTTGAAAAACTAGTTTGCTTTTTATCAAAAATTATACTCTACTCTCCATGAAATTCTCAGACTTGTCAGAGAATTTTTCTATTACACAAAAGCGCATTTCTTGGCATGCTATTACCAATCATAGTTAAAAAAGTGATATAATATAAAAATTTAATAATATTAAACCATCAAACTGAATATTCAATATTTATTTATTCGAATGAGTCTCATTACTGCCCATCTGACTAAAATTACTGGCAGACTGGCGTTAGAGAGAAAATGTAAGGTACACATTGTGAGGGTTTCATATTCGCACAATTTTCCAGTGGTTATATGTCTTCACCTAAGAGAAAGAATTTCTCTCCTAGTGCAAACAAATTACAAACAGTTACATACATATATCTATTTGTTAAATAAATGCTCAAGATTCGCTATAAGTTGGTTCCCAGACAGTTGAACACAGGAAGAAGGGAGCATGGTTGAGTGGATCAGAGAATTTTGAAAAGTTTGATATTTCCACACACAAAGTTACATGCAATAACGTCTCTTTATATTAATACAAGTTTAATTAAATGTCTCGAAAGGAAGCTTTTAAACGAAGATAACTTTCTCCTTGCCGGTAGAGAATAGAGCACATCGACCGGTGAGATATTTTCATTAAATTGTGTTTCAATTACACAACGTGAACATTTACTTAATTCCTCTAGCAAATATTAATTTTATGTATCAATTTTAATGGTGTTTATTTTGGAAAATTTGTCTTAACACCATTTCCCTGTAAATAAATTAACTTAATTCGCTTTGTTAAAGGAGAGTCTTTTTTTAGGAGCATGTATTTATTGGTATATGAAAAAAGCTCCCTGTGGAACGTTATTTATCAGCTAGTTGGATTCGTTTTTTATTTGATCGCATTATGGTAATGATAGAAACGTAACAAAGGCGATGTTCTAGGCCAGTTTTTCTAGTTTAAATGGCGGCAATAGTACAATATAGTGCTCTAACCGCCTTTCTCATTTAAACAAAACTATTTCGACCCCACAGGGAGCCATGAGAGGATGTTTGAGTCCCATTATAGGGGACCCCTATTGCGTCACGTCGTTTTTTGTCTTTACTTTTTTATATAATCGGTAATTTAAAGAAATTGGAGTAATCACCAAACATTCTTTTAAGTCAGTCTCCATCGACAAGTCAAATAATAGCGCAAAAAGGGACACATGTCCCCATTGTGTGAGCAAAAATTAAAATGTAACACATAAGGCATATTTACGATGCAATAAAATGTAACAAAAGGAATAAAAAGGGTACATATTTGTGTTCAGGTAAAATCTACCTTTTTTAGATAAAGTGAATGGGATTTGTTAACTTTGAATTAAATCTCATGTGGTGGTGATGGATTGTGTGTATATATTATGAATGCAAACAGTTCACTTTGGTTGAAATTTAATGAAAAATTACAGAGAAATTCAAACATGGATATTCTCACAAATCTCTTCTAATTTTGAATCACATTGGGACGATTGTTGACATCATTAACGTCTTGTTCAAGGTTTTCGTTCATCACCAGTGAATCGGACAACTCAAAGTAGATGTTATAACAAGCCAACAGATTCCGACTGTTTGTTACATTGAGCTCCATGTAATACTTTCCTGAATACAAGTCTGCTAATGTAGTGAAGAGGTTAATTGGCGGGGCAAAAGTGTAATTCCCCTGTAATTGTCTATATTATGTACTCAATTCACTTATGTAATTTCACAAAATTCTTACTTTCTGTATGGGACATCGACATGGTACATTATTGTCTAAAAACTGTTGTGGGCAAGTTTTGTTACTTGGATAGCCGAAATTACACAGATCGTTGTATGTACAAGTGCCGAAATTTTCATCACAGACAGGCACTGGTACCCATATTCCCCAAACTTTATGTTCCAATTTTGTTACAGCCTAAAAAGGCTGCGCAATTGATTTGTTTGACTCATTTGAGTACCATACCTTAATAGGGGACATCAAGTCTACATTCGTCTCTAATGTACCACTAATTACCATTTTTGATGAGATGTACTGAATGGTCACGTTAAATACATTCAAGGAATAATTAACATGTGTACTGCATTTACTAATGCTTGTTAATTTAATTCTTATATTGGCCTGTAAAACGGTTGGGTGTTGGTATGTTGTTGAATTTAATAGATTAATTTGTACTTACTGGAATCAGCAATTTTTTGCAATAAATTATCGTAAATAACCAGACGAGCAGAAATAAGTGTCTCATTCTGATCTTAAATCACTTTACAAACTGTTCGTTTTTGCTTCGGAAATATTTAACGTTTGCGCATCCATATCTAATCAAATGCAATTCGACAGTTTAACTTCGATATTCTTAATGAAATGAGGGTCAAATTGCTGATACATATGTATATAAACAAATAATTGAATACATATTTCATTGATAATTAAAACAAAGGTTCTAACATAAGTGAAACGATCATATTTTTTCTGAATCTCCATTATGAAATCGTTCAATATAAATCCATCAAAAAAGGTCTTTGTGTAAATATCTATGTAAGGTATACATTTCGATCACACCCTGTGCTGTTCAAGGGGCGAGGCAGAATGAAAAATTAATGTCCTGTTGGCCAGGTATAAGGTCTTTAGGGAATTTATCCACTTTTTACGGTATACTTAAGACGTTTACTTGTAAGAATTGGTTTAGTAAAAAGCTACAATGAATATTTCTTCCTAGAGAAATAAATAAAAAAGCAAAAGGAGCACGCTGATGGTTTGCGTGTTCGTCCTGTCTAATTTTTTTAGACGAAAATTTGCTTGATTAATTCGGTGTAAACAAGCGATTATATTTCTGGGTGACACAAAGTACATAATTAATTCTTGTATATTATTTGTGGTTGGATAACAACCTGGAGGTACAAATTAATAATATTTACGATCCACATAAGGATCAATATGGACGAACGAATATATACACTAGATTTGAAAGTGTAGTTGCAGCAAGCAGGAGGGAAGTAGAGGGTCTGTTGCTACACGTTTCCCCCATAGCAACGCGCCCGACTCCGGTGGTGTGGGTGTCTTCGGGGTTTGTTTGGCCCGGGCGTTAGGGCAGGCCATGGATGATGGCATCGTCCTACGCATTGAACCCTCCGCTATATCGATCTAGACCCTAGTATAAGAAAAAATACCCTCTACTGGGTTTCGGGTATGCTTCATTCAATTTTCTGCTGAATAATCGGAAGGAGAAAATGTATTGCAATGAGGAAAAAAGAGCGCAGATTATTTACCAATACGCACAAGGTAATTTATTATGATTATTTGTGTTTTGTTCAAGTTACTCGTGCTCGAATTGCTTGAAAGAGGACTTTTTTAAGGAATTTTCGCTACGTCGGAATGATGAATGGAAGCGAAATATTCGTTCTTCATTTTTAAGACGCTGTTGAACGAGAAATGTACCTACCAATAGCAGACAA
Organism: Silvanus unidentatus; assembly: GCA_963930825.1. Lineage (NCBI taxonomy): Eukaryota > Metazoa > Arthropoda > Insecta > Coleoptera > Silvanidae > Silvanus > Silvanus unidentatus. The sequence goes on from OZ005760.1 coordinate 5,120,326, forward strand.
TTTTCTGTAGTGTAGGGTTTAATTGAAATCACAATATAACCTAATTTAGTACTAAAAATATACATATATTCAAAACAACAACATATATGGCCGAGATGCCGGGACGTGTTTACAAACATTGCAGAAAATCCAGGCAATTTATTTCCTTAAAGTGAGATTGTTTCAAGTTTCCTATATGTATATAAGTTGAGGATTTGCAAATCAATTTAAAAGGAATAAATTTATAATGTGTAAACATTTTTTAATGTAATCGTGTTCATATTGGATGTGATGCGCGAACTATTTATGATAAAATATTAACAGTTTTCATTAATTTCTTATTATTTAAAAACGTACATCCCTATGTGACGATAAATAATGGAACATGAAAATCTATAAACAGAGAGAAACTTTTAATCTTTAATTATGCTTTGACATTGTGTAAAAACATTTAATATTAATTGTTAAAATTCTGCACATACCATTTTCTTTGTGAAACTATAACAAATAGAATTAAATTTTAATTAGTAATGTAGACAGAATATTAATTTAGATTTGACGCCAGCTTATGGAGCTGGCTGTGTTTATGGATTCTTGACTGCATTATGTTATGTGATGACCGAATTATATTTCTAAGCGTTTATTGAAACATTCATATACCTATATGTTGGATATAATATGAAATTGTGTAATAGGACATTCTTTTTCTAAGATTCGGTGTTATGTAAATGATGTAATTACATATTGTGTGATGAATGGTTCAATTATTGCATAACTGAACGTTTTGAATAAGTTCACGAAACCTATTCGTACATATGTGTAGAATAATAGGGAGTTTTACGTAATGGTTTCATATCATTGTTAATGCTCTAAAACAAATCTAATTTCATTGCGTTTGTTGGATAAATACACTTTTTATTATATTGTATTGCACTCTTATCTAAACGTCTCTTAAAGCTCTACCTTGGATAAAAGAGTAAAGTAATGGCATTACAGAGTCTATTTCTCAAAAATTACATTTTATATATATAAAGCTGCTCAAAAGTACGACGATATAACCTTATCAAAAGAGAATGTAATAAAAATCTAATATAATGGAAAAATTTCGTGCCATCTTTATAGAATGCTTAATTGAATAACATTATTACCAAAGTGATCACAATTTATTTTTGACAATCACGCATATATGTATACGTTTAATTTAATAAATAACATGAGTCAAATTAATGTTGCAATAAATATTAATATGAATTGTCGGTAATTTATTAAAGCCTTTTACTAGCTTACATTGTATTTATATAAATGTTATGGTTTCCCACTTTTAATACATATTTAAAACTGCCTATATGTAAAAGCTACAAAACTCTTCGAGTTTGAATGTAAACTTAGCTTTCATAGGCACAAGTTAAAACTTTGTGACCTAAGGGCCTAAAACGTTTTTAACGAGAACAATTAAATGAAATTGTGGAGGAAATCCAAAAGTGTATAACCTTTATTAACTTGTACAAAACACCAAATAACAAAGAATCATTTAATTCGACCGCGTAACGTTTCGAAGCTTATCAAAATCTGGCAGTTTATAAGTCTGGTTCGCATCTAGCTTAGAAATTAAAAAACCACCGCATGTTTGAACTATTGTCTGTGTTAGACACTTTTCAATTCCAAGAATTTATCTTTTATAACAGACATAATAATAAATATCGCCTTTTTTATTTCCGTTCACTGAAATAAATAAACAGAATAGAGGAGAATTAACACAGCTATAAATGTATTTTCATTGGGAAGTAAAATGTGCTCGTTAACAAAGTGAAGTGAAAAGAAATTACTTTTATATTTAATGTGTCTGTTTGCTGTCCACACAACACCGCAAATCTAATTACGTATTTTATATTAGTTTCATTGAATTTTTCAAAATCTGTTTCTATATATACGTGCCTACCACCTACACATCAATCTCATCGATTGAAGCATGTCCGAGATGGATTCATTATTAAATGTAACATCGTTCTCTGTACAATATCATTAAACAATATTAATTTGTCCCGTACAAATAAGATAGACATTCAATAGGGATACCGTAAAACGATCTATATTTAGGAATCGACAAAGACTTGGAGAGAACTTTGAAGTTGAAAGCATCCATCCAATTTGGTAATGTAATAAAAACACAAAACGAACATATTTTCCGTGTATATATCTATATTGACTTTGAATTTGTGGATAGGATATAGATGAGAATATAGGTATGTATTATATATATAGTAAGGATCTAAATCGAAATTAAACAATATTATGAGCACATGAAATTCTAATCACTGCTTAAACCTCACTTTATCAATGTTCTATGCGAAGTTTCTAATTTGTTTCAGTTAGTCTACAAAAGCGTTTTCATCCTTCAATGCACTTGGTAACCTTTCTTCGAAACTAAAATTAATTTTATTCAAAAAACTCGTAAGCCGTGGAGTTATTAAGAAATTGCCAATTACTTTGTATAGAAAATTTATAAGGGTTTAAACGCTTCAAAACTTCATCAAACACACTAATCATTCGGTGGTACTAATACCAAAGCCACATATAAAGTTTTTCCCTTTTAAAACTCTTCCATCACGGTCTGATATATAAAACATGTAATCGGTAGCACTTAAATGTTTGTTGATAAATTAATGGAAGTCAAATTAACCTTAACATAAATAAACATTACTCAAAGCAAAAAGGAAATGTGTGTACTAAATAGTCACTGTTTCAGGTCAGCGTATCTTAAATTATGAACGCATTTTGTTTCTTGGCTATTATAGAACAGTCACTTGAAACTTTACACATGTTCTCTTTTATCTCACATCGTGATGTAAACATCCACAATAAAGACAATTTACATATATAAGAGAAAAAACATTATTGAACGTTATGAGACGAATATTGTTGAAAAAATAGCAATTAATTTGGCGTTGGCACAAATCTAGCGAAAGTTATTTTTTTTACATAAGTTTCGGTGATAGGCCACCAAAATTTGATCATAATAAATAATTACGTTTCGATGTGTCATTGAACAAAATTATAATCAATTTGATTAATGCAATAAAAATTGTGTAAAAACATTTACGAAATGTCCGTACAATATGGTATGGCCATTTCATAAACTCTGATGTGTTAGACAATATTGCAATTTGCAGCAGGGACCCACAAACATAGAAACTTGGAAAATTGCTCGTTTTGGAGATGAAGCACCTGAAACGAAATTGAGTAATTGTTGCCTGGAGGAGGGTTAAATACGAGTATAATAGTCACATAATGCATATTGTTGGAAAACATTTACCCATCGATTGTTTGAATCATGAAAAAACGAAAAAAGTATATGTTGTATCATGAGTCTATGGTCCTATCAACCGTAAAACGAAGATCAATCCTAATGGCAACATAAACATATTAAATTAATAACTATTTACTTGTACATTAAAAGCGAAATGTGGAAATGTATAATATTAGCTTTCCAACTAATTATTAAAATTAATACAAAAATTTCATTTCATTTTAATTAATGCAGATTTTATTTCATTTGATTTTCCTTTAGAATGAAATTCATGAATATGAAGTGCTATGCGAAAGAGAGACGAGAACAGAATAAGATTATCTGTTTCGTATTCCTTTTAGCGTTTATACTGTCTTTTAAATAATAAACGAAAGACAACTCATTATATTAAATGCAAAAGTGATATTGTTTTGAAACGCGTCTGTCTGATTGTTTTTATAATACTTTTATGTAATAAATTTCGCAGACAGCCAAGTATTAAAATGAATTTTATTCTATATTTGCATCACAATCTGCAAAACCTTGTGGCAAACTGCAAATAACATGCTATTATATCCATACAGACAGAAAAACCAATGCAATACTTTTCCTTCAACGGCCAAGGGGCTCTCGACACAGCAATGAAATTATAGTGCTAAGTCTTTTACCGCAGAAAAACACATAAATCTTTAAATCAGATGGTCAACGGACAATCCTTCCGCAATTGGTAACTAATTATATTATTAGTCCCAATAAATATTCATAATATTCAAGCGATTGAATAAACAAAATGTTCGAATTAATAATCAATAGCCGAATGTTGGCATAACATTCGGAACACGCGTCCACTTCGGTTCATTCAAAACCTACCGTAACGAATTACATCAGTTGGTCCTTGAAAAACCATTTGGCGGGTTTGCCTGAACCCAGTGGAATGATCATCTGTTTAGGAAATTAAGTAAATTAACAGCCTAGAGTCTACGCCTGTATGGTACACAAGAAACATATACTGACGTCCATTGGCGTACAGGTCGAAAATTTCGAATAATTCATATATCGGTGCCACCAGATGATGCAAAAAATGGCGTAATAGCAGCTGGAAGGCCATTGTTTTAAATATGAGACAGCTGCATTCGAAAAAAAACACCTTTAACTCTTGAACCGAAAGCGAAATTTTTAACCGCAATCATTCGAACTAGCGCCGCCAATGTGCCTTCTCTCTTTCATTCCGTAAAGAAAACGAAGAAAACCAGACAGTTATCTCAGTCAAGATATGTGCCGCCGTGTAAGTATGTTAATTATAATGCGTGAGAGATGAATGCGACTACCTAAAGTGGAAATACTTGATTTTTCGTAATAAACAGACAGTCTATTTACGATATTACATATATATACATATATGTATATATTCGTTTAAATGCGATACCATTAGATGTCACGACTTGAGAGTGCTGGAAAAATGGGCTTAATTTGTGTCGGTTGCAGAGTGGTAATGTTTAAAAAACACCGTCACTTGGCTTGTCTCAAACTCTTAGACACTCAGAGACGAAGAGAAAAAAAAACGATGAGTTTTCCGGAGAGTTGCGGTGCAATAAATTACCAGTCTATATGGACTGAGATCTTCTTGCTGTGTGGATTAAATTTGAATATCATTACAAAATGCTAGCGCGTTAGACACTCTTTTGAAATTGAAATATGTTTGAAATTGTGTTCCTTTGTGAATATATCAGAAAACAAGTTTACTAACGTACTGAATAACATACATTTAAATATCTATTACAAAAAAATACATTCTTTATGAATAAATGAAAGACTTAGAGAATCAAAATGCAACAAAAATATGCGAAACGGCGAAACAAAGATACTTTTCAATGTGTCACTGTTTGTAGAGCACATTTCAAATTATGAAAAAATATCCATGCATCAGTAATCTCTACACTCTTTAAGCTACTGAAAGATTCTGTGTAATATAGACACCATCTTTGATGGACTACAAAGTGGGTCAAAGAATTCGGATTATGGCTAATACGAATGCTGTGGATTGTTTAATGCCGGAAATGTTGAAAATCTAACTTCACAAGATGCAAATTCGCCAGTCGTTTTTGTATCTGTTTGCTGGATTATTGCTACAAGATTTGTTGTGTCTAAGTGGCCTACATGAGCGAATGAAAACGAACAGTCTTCTGCAATGTACACACGAATTGTATATGTAACCTTGCTCTTTTCTCTTCTCCGTTTCCAGTGGAATGCAGTTCAGCGAGAGTGGCAGAGCAGACGGGTCAAGGGACGGGTCAGAAGAAGGGGGAACGGGATGTTGGCGGTCACTGGCCGCTCAGCTATTGTCTTCCAATGCCACCCCCATCACTTAGCGCATGCCATCATCTGTGCTCGCATCCTTTGTTCAAGTGGATTCATTTATAAATCACTGTGGAAAGTGAATATATAAAATAATGCACACATTTTTCCAAGTTGCCCATACCAACATCGAGACAGTGTTTCACATCTTTTCAATGTATGTAATTACGGTGAACATACATTCCTACGAGGACCATTTTGGAATCCATGAGACCAGCACACACTGTTATGATTAGCTTTAAAGCTTGTACAATTGAATTTCTACACAGCTTATTATAATACAAAGAAAAACTTTTACAATCATAAATTGTATGGTTTGTTTGACAAAAAATACATATAAACGAGACGAGAGACGGACATTTCGAAATGATGCTAGTCATCGATGGGTCTGGCAACACCCTTGAGAGAATAAACCATCTCTTTGGGCCAACATACACAAAGAGCGCTTTTCATATATCTTAAATACGAATCAGTGCTCTGTCTGGCCCTGTTATAAGATTTCAATAGAAGAGGATGTCGTAAAATTTTTAAATCATGCATCAAATTCTTAAATAGCATTCGGTTTATAGGCACCAGCGATAGGGTGCCGTTCCTTTCGCCTTTCAGAAATCAAACGAAATATAGGCAAAAAAAGTATTATTATTCTCACAAAAACGACCAATATGATTTATTATGAAAGTGGGATTTTATTGTAAAATTGTTGCAAATTAGTCGCTTGTATATCTTTGTACGTTATATAAAATGTAATAATACGTTTTGTTACTTTTTCATGAAACCCAACATAAAAGCACTTCGCTTCAAGTATACAATTAAATGCATTTAGATTACAATCGTTCATATTGTTTTAGGATTTTATTGTTTTTATTGTTGCACTGCAGGTAAACCGCCAGTGTTTAGTAATTAAAACATTTTCTAACTAACTAGTTGTAGTTGGCATATATCAAAACCGTTTTATTGTCCTTTTAGGTAAATGACTTGGATTTCGGAGAAAATTAAAAACTATTCCATTTCAGTAAGGTAATACTTTTTCACACATTTACAAAACATAAATTTTACCGGCTGGTTATTAATGGTTCCTCTCTCTATTATTCGATTTATAACAAACGATATTAATGATTGTGCATTTGTCACTAGTATTATATACTGCAGAAAGATGTGTCGCGATTATGCACTGTAGATACATATATATTGTTATAAAGAATTACAACAATTAATTTATCAGTAAATTTGGAACATGTTCGTTAATAAGTTTGATCTATTTTGTTATTTTGAAATCATATATTGATCATTATCGTTCTGAACTGGCCGCCAGTACACGACGATAATGAATATTATAATGCGTTAAAATGTAGTACATTTTTTAAATTAGGATTTGGTAGATCTGACCTTTGCCATGGTGAAATTCAAAAATTTGACGGTAAAATAACCTAACTATCACGTCATTTTAGGTAAGCCAACATAAAAATTCATTTACTAAAATAACTAGATTATTTATTTAAAAAGTAATGTTTTTACCAAAATATATAAAATAGCGTCAAAAATCGTCGCGTAAGGCAAGCTTAAGATGGCCATACCCGACTTCAGTGCGCAGGAATGGAACGGGCCGTTCCACCGTTCCAAATTCACCCTAGAAGTGTTGGTTAGTAGGGGGGCACTGTAGTGCCACATTCACAAAAATCGGAACGTTCAGAACGGCGTAGAAATCGCAAATGTTGGAATGTCGATGCGCAGAAACGTAGGTACACAATTTGCTCATTGACACTTATGTATGCTAATACTTCTAACCGAAAAGTTTTCCGATTTTCTAGGATGCCTCACGCCATTTCAAATATATGCGATTTAAGACGCTTCTAATCCACTAACATGATATTTTTGAGCGTAAAACTCCAAAGTGTTGGCTAAAATCTCGTGAAGTTTTTTGTCGTTTGTGGGAACAGACGCTCCCAGCCTGTGCCGTTCTAGAGCGTCACTTTGGACACGTAACAAGTTTTCGCGCGTTCTGAACTCTTCATGTATGGCCAGTTATTTTATTGCAATCGTTCCTTATGCGACTAATTTTTTAATATGCTATCTTTTATTTATTGGTTTTACAACAGTTGAACACATTTTATATTCTAAATAATCCATTTGTCAATGGGTTATTTAAATAGTAACATTCATTTACAAATGTAAACATGCATGGGTTAATTATTTAGATACTATAGTGTATATACACATAATTGCTAATACAAAATAGGAAGCGTGTTATTATTGTAAATTGGGTTATTCGTAAATAAGCCCGGATTATTGGTTTTTAATGTAAATTAAAGTGGTCATGAGTGGGAGAGCACAATAATAACCAAAATTGTTACAATTGTTAAAAATATTTTTTTTAAATTTGTCTTACGACTCGTTTTCAGCTTCTTCCCATCGCTTCGTTCAGATAACATTCCAATGATGTTAGTCAAAGTTATTCCATAAGGTACTTTAACCTGAAGTGATGAATGACCTTCACAATTCACTTGTAACTTGTAACCTCGCTTGTAACCCTTTAAAGTGCGTCCAACTATTAAATATACGGAACCCCTATGCACGAAACAATTATTTTCGGACTAAACTAACACTTATAAATAATCGAACGGAAGACCATCCGGAAATTGATCATCTTAGCCTGGAGAGGCCTTAAGTTGTCGTCGTTTCCGGAAACTCAATGATGTAGTTGCACCTTTTCTATATAATGTGACACCAAATAGGCATATCAGTGGCCATGTTTGGCTTCCTAACTGCATTTGCATTCGAATATTCGCTCTAAAAGCCTTTTCATACAGTAACCAAATCATTCTATAATACTTGAAACACACTTATTATTGCCATAAACAAATTCGATATACGTTTGAAGGGGCGCATCGTCTCGAAAATTCCATCCATCCTCGAGAAGAGGGTGTGATAATGCCCGTCTGCTTAAAAACTGGTTTCGAACAAGACTTGCTCCAAGTTTACTGTGTCTGTGGGTTTTGTTTGATTACTGGTAAGGTCAAGGCAGTAAGAATAAGGTGCACACACCGAAAATGTACCTACCTGTAAACGAAAAAAGATACACTGGCAACGGGGTCTGGTTGGGCATTCTTCTCAATAGTGAGAGTAGAAAAATACATTTCAAACAAATTGGAAATCCATGCACCAACGGTGTGTTGTTAGTGTTGAAGTGGATGATTGAATTGAATGTTAATATGCGGAATAAGTTTCTGCACACCGATTTGATTTGCAATTCAAATTTCAACAGAAATGCTTTTAAGATTTATTTCAATCTCGAATAAATGAACAAATTTCAGGCATCGATTATTGTACGTTGTTTTAAAAAATGAAGAAATAAACACACTTTTTTGCCCGATGTGCGGACGAATAAAGTCAAAGTAAAAGGATAATATAAGATATTTAAAGAGGTAGAAGGTCAGAGAGGCGTAAATAAGTGATCGAAATCCCAGCAGATCCACGATCCACGAGAAAATTTACTGGTATCCATTTTTTTACGAACAAACACAAAATGCTTGAAATGCGAAACAATCTCCCATACAAACGGGTCTAATGTGCAAAATAACAGCCTGATGCAGAGATCATAAAATGCACACGAATTTCACGCTACAATATCTTAAAGAGAGTCTACAACACGAACTTAATTCAAAATGTTCTCATATTTTATAATGCGTAGAATATTATGAAGAAATAAGAGAAGTGACTGTTTGGTTGGTTGTGTGTGGCTTTGCAAGTGTACAATTTTCTTGGAATCGCTTCAATTCACATCCAAGCTTCTTGGAAATACGCCCACAATACAAACCCACCTAGCCTACGTCCGGTCATAGACATTAAATGCCTCTTTCATTTCCAATGCACTCATTAAAATCGCCTTCATTACTGGATTGTTCGCATTAGGTACAACAATATCACCGTAGTTAATTAGAATCCCATGGTCTCGGCAGCGTTTTCAAATGGTACAATTCGCATGAGGTGCCCTCGCTGACGGTTGAATATCGAATAATTCGATACGCGTCCTCCTCCTGCCTGCTGCAGTGCTGCCTGGCCACCAACCTCGTAGCGAGACCTCGAGACGGCGACATAGCCACAGAGTATGCGCGATTTGTAGCGCTGCCGACATTTTCCTGGGCGACATTTTAGTCTCTTTTCTTTAGTGGTGCATCATCGACCCGTTCCTCATAGAAATGGCCTCACCGAAATTCATCAATTTCAATAAAGATCTGTTCATTGAACAAGTGCGACATAGACCTCAACTATGGAAACGGAAGACAATGAGAATTGAATTCAAACAGGTCAGAGAGAAGGCATGGGACGATATAAGCGCAGTATGCGGACTAGCTAGTGAGTATTGCGAATCATACACACACACTGTAACGGCTTTTATATACACGACCAATTGATATACTATAATTCGTGCATTCGTAGATTTCCAAGTAAAAAAGTTATGGAAGAACCTACGGGATCAGTACAGAAGGGAGTTCCAGAGGTCCCATTATGGGGGATTTCCAACTCGATGGCGGTACTATGAGGCGATGAACTTTCTGTCCACCGAATTGGAGGTGGAACAAGAAGGCGAACGGGCTGGTGATGAAGTTAAGGGCGAATCGAAGGAAGATGATGTGAAATTGATGGCGAAAGTAAAAAGTGAAGTTACGGATGTGGACGATGTGGATGAGGAATATGATAATGAAGACATTGTACAACCGGAGGATCACTATTTGTCACCGTTATTGTTGGATTTGGACAGTATGGATGCGAGTAGTTCGTCAAAAGCGTCGAATTTTAATAGCAACTCAAATAGAAGAACTGATACAGAAACTAATAACAATGAGGATGAACAGTATGTGCCCAATAAAAGAATGAAATTAGAACAAGAGTCAAGTGGAGATAGTGCCGATCTGCAGTTTTTTAAAAGTTTATTACCGTATATAGAGTCTTTCGAGCTTTTAGACCGGCTGGAGCTTAGAAATAAAATTCAAGCGTTAGTTTTAGAGAAGTACAGGGAATTAAACAGTAAACAGAACAGAAGAGGTGCTAGCTAAAGCTTTGACTTTATGATAGCGCTTTCATAAATAGTGGTAATTAATTTATAAAAAATACACACTTGTTTGCATTCCCTGCATAAAATTATATGTATATATTTAAAAAATATTGTATTTACAAATAAATTATGAAAACAAATTTTGAATTTTAATGTCAATTTTAATTTATATGTAAATTTGTAAATTTTCATTTATACCGTACATATAGGTACAAAGGCTGAAACGTTTTTATAGTATAGCAATTTAATTTTTCTATTCAATTAAATAGAGAACGGGGGGGCGCTTTTTGCAACAAATTGACAAAAGGAAAAATTCACAGTAAACTATTGATTTAATTAAACAAGTTAAATTTGCAATTAGCATTTAATCAATTCGTTTGGAGTTTTTGGTATGCACTGCCAATATGTATGTCAGTTATACTCTAATTCAATTAAATCCAATATTGGAAGTGATATTGAATATTAGAAAAACATTAATGCTTTTATTGGGCTATTTTGCTAATACAGCTCACTAAAAGCACTATAAAACTTGCTGGCTGATAATGGTATATGTATACGGGGAAGCTTAAAGAAAAAGAAATTTTTAATTATTGAGTTTCTTTATTATGAAGGACTTATTTAGTATTGTTGTAAAAAACTAATAAGGAAGTACTTCATTGAAAACTCCATTACTGTGTAATTTACGGAACAATGTGCCCCTATACGTACAACTAGAGGCCTTTTTAAAAGTGTGATAAAAAAGACCACTTGAAATTCTATATTGTGAATTGTGATGTAGACTAACAACTGCAAGCTTACATACACAGACGTTGGAATATATACATATAGGGTGGAGCAAAATCAATTTTATACATTAAACAAATTCGCAATTTTCTCCCTCAATTTGTATATAAAGTTAACAGATCTGGAAATGTTCAAATGATGATTAATTTTATGAAATTTCTTTAAATATAAACTCTCGTCAACTCAATTAGAATGAAATTAAGTAAACCTGATGTAAAATTTACGTTTAAAATAATCGTATAAATTAAAATGAGTTGTGTATTTTAGTTATTTATCAGGATTTTGTGCGGTAATATGCGATTTGTGTGTTTTTGTTATAAATGTAGAATTCAGTGAATCAATTGAAATTTCCAACGAATAGCGTTCAGCAGGGTGAGTCAACATTTACCGCATAAAGCTTCCTAAGGGTTCCACTTTTCAATAGTCGTCGTTAACTCTCATAAAAACATTTTATTAATAGCTGTATTACGTTGAATGCGCCATTCCTGTCCGATAACAATTTTTTCCCAGAATTTTCCCGGGCACGAGTTTTTTTCCTATATCACAGAAATTCAAATTAATAACTTTTCCACCAAAAATGTATCAGTTCTAGTGATTATTTTTCACCTGACTGACTACATATTTTTTCAAAGGTGCACAGCATTGCGCCCATATCCTATAAACTAGAAAAAATCACTTTTCCCTGTTGGCTGTTGGGCAACAAAATCACCTCTCGATTTCTTATATTATCATTTATATGTTCTAGTGACAAAGTGAAATTGATTGCATCATTTTTCGTGCACCAAATTCCTTTCTAAACTATCACCTATACTCGATAAGTATAGGAATTGCGTGCGGGTGAAGTGGCCCTAACAATCCCATTCAAGATTCCCTTTGTCCATTACAGCGGTCATCATTTGATTAGTAGATTTTGTGTGATATGTGAATTGTCACGTTTTATTCTGTATGATTAATGCATCGTACTATTGGCTAAATGTACCCTCGGAATGGGAGAATCGCTTTACTGGGTCTGCTCTCTAATCGATAACGAAATTATATTTACTGTGTTGGTCGCTTTCATCCCCCAAAACATTGTCCATACGGACGTAGAGGGACAATGTCAGTCGGCACGCAATCACCGCACATTATTTGCGATACATTCACCAATTGTGGCATATTTCCGGGCATTATATTATATATTTCGCTGATGTCGAAGAGAGAACATCACATATACAAAACCATATAGAGCATTTTTTAATAATTCCAGACAACATTGTGCGATATAAAACTTGCACGATGTGTGATGTGTACATTTTGCATTTTTCGAATATAATTCATGTTGGTTAGAAGATGATTTTCCGCATATAAGAGATTGAAATGTCTCTAACTGCGCTCTACTAAATTCAAATTTATTTACTGTAATATATCATTCTATGTTTAATATCATTTTGATCTGAGAAGAGAGAGAATAAATTTTTCGCCGCAACCAGGTGGGAAATTCATTCAAAGCGATATTATTTGTACAATAAAGTATTCATCTAATGTCTGTTCATTAAACTTCATGCACAAACTGATTAAACTTTCCAAAACTTCTGAAATTCAAATATGTATGAATCCTATTTGTAACTAATTTCAGAGTCATCAGATATTGTTTGAGTGTATCACTCAATTATTAGTCAACTTTAATTAAAACCGTTAATTATGTCGCCAGTTTAAATTCAATTTTAATACTAATTTATCGGCAACACTTTATACACCGAGTTTGTATACCTATACGAGTGGGAATAGCAAGCTTTTTCGAATCCTCATCATTTTTTCATCATTCCAATTGGATAATATTAAAGAGAAAAAAAATAAAAATCGTGTCGTCCTATTAATCGATATGTTCCCGTTTAGCAGTTGAGCCTATGCATTTGTTGGACGTAGAAATTGACCGAATCACGCAGCAGACAGACCAAAAAGCTCGCAGCTTCCAACTGTACACACCATCAATTCATATGAAATTTTACATAAAATGAACATATAAACTTTTAATGATATAGGAGTTAGTGGTCTTCCATAAAGCATTAGAAAGTTTAATTCGTCAAACTTTCAACAGAAATTCAATTTTGTTTGTGTATTAATTACGTTATGACTTCTAGTTTGTTGTAGTAGAGAATGGGTGAAGGGTTTCCGGCTTTTCCTGGGTTTAATCAAAATTTTCTCCGGGTCAGGTACAACAAACATATATATCTACCAGTTTTCAGCAATAGTATAAATCGTTTGATGTTTGTATTACGTCTAAAATAATTACAGTCGTTGATCACAATGGTAAAAATAAGCAATAACTATAAAAGGACTCAAAGTGCACCATAAATATTGTTTTAATCTATTTAATCTGGTATAAGGATGATAACGTAAAATGTGATCGTTAATTTTATGGCATTTTGTGAATTCGATAACCTGAAACACGTAGATATATAAAATGAGCTTTAATTTCCGTCGTCAAGCGAAAGAAAAACTAAATTGAATGTTTAAACATTCATGATGGTATTTTATGTTCGGTTTTACATACATTATTATTTATAAATTGATGTAATGATGAATTCAAAGGGTCGCATATGAGAAAACTCATCAATGTTTTATACACTAAACAATTATATTGTCGTTATAATGTTTATTTGATGTTTGTAATTAACGAAAAATGCCTGTTCAATGATTTAAAGCAAGAAGTAAGTTTCCAAAACCATCATCAAATAATCAAGTACCAAGTGCAAAAAGTTTTCATTATTAAAGTGAATTATTCAAAGAGAAAAGGACGAGGAAGTTTTCTTGTTATGTGTGGCATCGTATTTGTAATTTAAGGGAATAAAAGTAAAACTTACAACTTGAAAAACAGAAACATTTTTAATAAAATTTATTAATAAAACCTCTCTGCTGTTTCGGTCGCACTTATAATTCACCTTACCAATTCACATTATATTGAGAAATAAAGCTGCGAAAATGTTATTCAACAAATTATGCGGTTCTCGGAATAAATTACCTCAATATAAATATTCTATGTAAAACTCTGGAATGCATATTTGCTGTCTTATATCTGATGTTGGATCAAATTGTTTTGTTATTAAAATTCCTCACTAACTATAACATAAATTAGCGATGTAGGAAGGGCTTATCAGGTATCTAATAGTTTCAGGTGCAAAAATTTGTTAAATATGGTAACACTTGACTTATTCAAGAGGAAACTGCTCATGAGTTGCTGTATACGGTGGAAAATGCCATCAAGCCGAATAAAATTGTGTGTAATTTATTTTCAGTGTGTCTGAAAAACAGGATGCAACGGAACGTTATAGAAATTACTGTCAATGCTAGTGTATAATTTATGTTTAGGGTGTTGAGAAAATGCTGTGAATGAAATAAAAAATTTAATAAAGGTCGCACACACGTTCAAAAGCTAGTAATAAAAGGAAATATCCAATTTTTGTGCAAGCAGGAAATGGGTGAACAATGTAAGGCAAATCTGATGCATACATGAAACGGCATGGATCAACAGGATTACAGTTTTTAATTGCGCTATAAAAGCGTTTTTCCGTGTCTATATGTATTTGCGTAAATATTTTCCAAAGTATAACGATCCGCACAACTATATTTTGATATATTGCACCAGAATTGATTCACGGTTTGTGTGGATAGGCGACGTTCCCACATCCCCCTTACTATTCATGTATGCATCACTGAGACACATTTCAGGTTTCAGGAATGGGAAAACTGTGTATTATGATTATGTATACAACATACATTACATCCTGCAAGACAAGCAACCCTAATGCCGAAAACAAACCGTAGAGAAAGTTGGGTATACACATTACAATTATGAAGTTTTTTTACTAAAAAAAGAGAAGT
The DNA here is from genome assembly GCA_963930825.1 of Silvanus unidentatus. Lineage (NCBI taxonomy): Eukaryota > Metazoa > Arthropoda > Insecta > Coleoptera > Silvanidae > Silvanus > Silvanus unidentatus. The sequence continues at coordinate 5,135,643 of OZ005760.1, forward strand.
TTCTCCCGAAATTACAGAAAAAGGGGAATGAAAAGAAATAAAACCGTGCTTCCTTCTGCACACACCACCAAGTTCATATGCATTTATTTTCGTCAAAATCTTTTGAAATGTCGGATATATTAAAGTTATTTACATTTTTCTCTTTTATTTTCTTCAACAACTGCAAGTTTCATTTTCATCATCATTTATGATTCTATTAGGCCAATTCATATATTTTGAAATCCCCTCAGCGAAAAAATATCGCTTACATCCCAACGCACGTTATATAACTTTGTATTTAGCATATTTATCTTCATCCCCATAAATATTGTTGACTGAATTCCTGTTTCGCGTATAATTTGTAGTCATTTTATAGTGGGTTAAACGACTTTTTAAATTTTCCCCATTTATTACAAAGCGTATACCCACTCAAAAAGCATCCAATGATAAATTATCGAAACAAATGGGAGGACGGGGTATAATTCGAAAAAAAAGTCTCGCAATTCTCCTCTCAAGAAATTATGAATTTCATCGTCTAATTTCTTCTCAAACAATCCAAACGGTAGGACGAAAGCAGAGAGGTGAATTAAAAAATTTTAATTGAAAATTATGCTATGCGTGTTGTGTTTACTTTTCCTCCATAATGAACAAATTTCTCCCCCTAACTAATTATTAATAACAATTTTCTTCTGGAATTAACATTGCGTGACACTCGTTCATGTTTTATAATTTTTTTTTTCGTCAGCCTATAGCGCTGAACATTTTTCAGTCCTAATGAATTTATTAAAACGATAAAGTTTTTCAACAAATAAACGCGCACAGACTCACACACAGAGGAAATGACAAGCGGGAGAATATAAATGTGCTAAACGATTCCTATCGTACATTATGAATAGAAATTCGGCAGCTCTATTACTTGGAAAGCAGATGTCGGCTCGAATTGAGCCATTTTTTGAGAATTTCGCTATCAATTCAATCCAAGCGCGCCGTCATCCAGCAGCTCATATGTGCTGCGATGCTGCGATGCCATACTGCTGGAGCATCAGGGAAACCTCTCCCCGTTCGGGACAAGACGCTGACGGCGACAAGATTAAGTCCCACCACCACGCTTTAATACTGAGCTTAAAAGCTCAAAGAGATCCCATCATATCAATTCAGCTTTTATCTCCATTGTAATATTTGTACAATAATAAAATCTTTGTCGGTCATCTCCCGAATTGACTATACATCTCTGCAGTCCAGTTACTGTATTATAGAACATAATTTTCTGGTGAATAATAATGGCGAATCCCCGGGGCACACAGGACAGAATCATGCTCTAATACAACAATGTCACAAGTAATAGTCTGTTTAATGGAAAGCTGCTCACGTTCCTCTGTTTGTCCCTACTTTGTATATACAAACCAACCAAACTGACCATATAGACGTTGCAGTTAATCATCTTCTATTTCAATTAATCTCATTTCAGACAGTCGACGAAAATTTACGTTTTATACTCTCTAAATCATTTATATTTGCATATACATATGAAACAATACCAAGAAAAATGGTGTTGCATATTTAACACGATTTTAATTGTGGTAGGTAATTTAAAATTCGTACACGCATTTTCATTATCCAAACTATTGATTAAAATCATGCAACAACAAACAATAATTAATTAAATGTGTGTTACATAATTTAATGAACACAGAAATAACTATGAATGAATCAATTATGCAAACGTAATTTATTTAATTGATTTATTGGGTCAGCTATTGTTTTTCGTTAAATTCATGTTGAATTATGGAAACTATATAAACTGGTATACTGTATCTAACACACAAGTTCGTATATATTTATGTTGTTAATCTTGTTTTCGTTTCAGCGGATCCCCACATCTCATGTGTTATACATGAAATGGATTGGCGATACCATGCGAAACTGTCAGATAAGGCCCGTTTCTTTCCATTCGAAGATTGATTGTCCACCACCCACAAGTCCAGGTGCTCTACAGGAACGCTGATATACAGATAGATTTAAAAAAGTTACGAAAATCCAGTTTAATTAACGTTAACTAAAGACATGGTGACTCTTTGGCTATTTTATATAGAGAGCGACACTTTCGAACATTATCACATTTTAATGAAATACTTGGATAACGTAAACTTCAGCAACATCAGCATTTACTCATTAAAGAGTCCGTGGCTGCCATTAAATAAAACTTTTCTGATAGAAACATTTTATATTAAACTGTACCAATGGTGAGAGTTTCTTGCAAATAAGCGCACTAATAAATCGTATATTTCGACCCGTTTTGCAGTGTGTGTGTCCTGTCCAATACGAAAATTGCAAAACTTGATTAGACCTGTAGGCCGTTGTCGCCTTTGCGCGAATAAAAAGAGCCAATTTATTATAAATTGGTGTGTGAATAGAGGACAGAGGAGTACAGTTTGGGTGCAACATTTATGTTACGCATGTATCTCGCCCTTTGGGGACACTTTATCAAGTGACAAAACCGTGTACACTCCTCCACGTCTCCGAGTATATGGAGTTTTTTCTGGGGAGATTCGCGTAATTCGATTGTAATATATAATATAAAATGTTGGCATGATGGATGTGTCACTGGCAGGAGAGCGTTGATGGCGTGAGCGATTCCGTATTCTTTTTTTTTTCTATTTGCGCAAAGTGAATGGCGACTTAAATCGGGGCGCTTCATGAATCATGTATGCGATAAGCCGAATGGGAAAAAGGATGCAAGTTTAGCGATATAGTCACACAGCGGGAGGGTGAGATCGAACGACAACTTGTGGGAATATTCCGATGAAAAAGTTACGCAACACACACATATAGAGCGTCTGCGTCTTTTTCGTATCAACGTTGCGAAAAAGGCGCAGATTGGGGCAATTAAGGTGTGCTGGCCCAAAAATAATTACATTCATCCCGTGTCCGTGTTTTTAGGAATTTATTGGTACTTTTCGGATGAAATACTGGCGCCCATAAAAACGAGTCCTCCTCTAATTTAGGCAATATTCAAACACACCAACTGTGGCTGTCCGGATAAATTGGGAATTTGAACAAAACTAAATGAATCATTGTTTTCTAACAAGTTTTCACATCAAACTGTATATGTACCTGTGCTGTCTGGATCAGACAGAATAGAGAACTTTTAACTAGACTCCAAGTCGTCACAATGTAAACGGAAAGCCGCTTAAAGCTTCCGGAAAGTTGACCAGTCACTTTCTAAGCGGATTCCATTTCCACAATTCAGACTTCCGACACTGAATTGAATGTTATTAAAAATAATACAGATCGATTCCGGTGCGCCTTCAACCTTTGTTCAGCGATGATAATTAGCTTCGTTCGCGTATAAGACGCGAGAATCAATTAAGTGTTCGTTAGAAAAACAGACGTGAATATAAACCACACATGAGAGCGCACACATCTCGAAATAGGGAAATCTTTGTAGTTTATCGAAAACACAATGTGAAATTGGCAAAGGAACGTGTAGGAGCATGTAATAACCTGTCAGAATTAATTATTTCTCTAATTCAGCGCAAATTCTCATACAAACTACATTACCCATCATTATGTGTGTGTTACCTTATAAGACCACTATATTGCGCTATCGGGTTTCTGACAAAGCAACTTTGACGTTACGAAAATTCAATTGAAAATTTCATTATTCCCGAGTACATGCATATTCCAATTTGATTGACGAATCATTTAGTAATCTTGCAGTTTATGTAGATGTGTTCTTTCCTTTGTTTAGAGCAATAGTGTATCAGTTAATGAACAAAACACACATAATACTGTATTTTCTGCCATTAGAACAAACAGTGGAAAATAATTCCGGGATGAAAGTATTTGATTGCCAATTTAATTATATGATGATAAATCGATAGTTGGCAGCATATACGAAGTAATTGAGAGAAATTCGAATGTTCAATTCAACTTCTAGTCCGCTAGATCCCGTGAATAATGCAAACTAATGAAATGTACTATTTGAATATAAAACGAATTCACCAACTTAATCGTATTGATAACAAGCATAAACACGCGAAAGCGAAACAACAAGCACTTGTTAATTCGCTCGTTGGATTTTCATTTTCGCGTCTCAAATAATCAAAAGAAAAACGCCTCATTTAATTTGTGCAAAGAAGTGATTCATAATTGTGCCCCGTTTTCTTGTACGCACAATTTTCCTAAAGAAATGATTAATAAACCAGTTGTGAACAAAACGTAAAATACAAAACCTAATTGCGCCTCCTCGTTCCCTCCTACAACACCCTCTTATGTATTATTTAAAATTGTTTCAAATTTCCAACACATAACATTTAAAAAGGGGAATTATGCATTTGTATTTGAGAACAGTTCATGTATGTTGTCCTTTATATCAAATGAAAATGAGGAATAAATTGAATCAATTCTATTTATGACCTATCAATTAGTATTGTGCAATTAAACAAAGTGTTTCCCTCGTTGTTCATTTTACATGAACGCACAAAAATAATTGAACACCTACCGGGTGGAGATTATGCCTTTCCAAGATCAACAAAAAAACAACAACATAATACAGATATTTCAACAAACAAAGGGTCCCAAAACGGAAGACAAAAGCAGACTCGCCCGTTTTGACTTCACCGTCAACACTTGTCTAAGGTGCTGTGTCCTTTGTACGATCACAAAGTAATTAGGAAGCAGATTAATGTCCGTGTGGCTTTGTTCTTGACGTCCAAATGACTCCCTAGTTAAACTGCCATGTTTGCTTCTTGTTTCGTACACGTTCATGTTGATAATCGACAATTCTCTTTTTCCATCCTATACATATATGTATACTGTTAATTCGAATTGAAAACTTATCCATAATTATATGCACAACATATTCGAAATGCAATCCATCAGATAATGAACAATGCCCGATTCGAGTGTTAGAACCCTTTATTTGTCCAGGTTTATTTGTACCCCTCTAGTAGGGCAGTATGTCACGTGGAATTGCACACACATCTGCTATAGAGCAGATGGCTTAAAACTGGTCCACCTAAACGCACGTGCGACGACCAGTTTTTCAATCAAAAATCTGTCACGATTAATAATGACGCTCTCTGTACTCGCGTTTTTTATTTTCAGCTGTTTATGTTCATTTCATCTCCTATTTTATGTCGCACTTGTGGTATATTTTGAATCTTCTTTTCTCATTTTAATAAAACAGGCATTTATTCATTTCTGGCTATGGTTATTGGTTGTAAAGAAAGCGAGTCTTTAGGTCACGTTTTATTAGTTTCATGCCACCCCGCTAATCATAACCGTCTATTATCCTCGGTCCTATGTAAAGATTACGCGGCTTATGCTGGATCACTTGCAATGTGACAAGTCGACGATATCAATCTATCTGGCACCGCATGTTGCATAAATTCGGCATATAACAAGCTCACCAACAACCCTTACATTAGCCACCCATCGAACCAGCTATAAAAGGTGGTTCGAATTGCAAAAACTCTAAGTGGTGTTGTTCAGTGTGGATGTAACAATGCACGGTTAGCGCTAATGAAAATGTGACGTCATATATGGGTGGCAGTGGAACGACAGATGGCCTAGAGGGTTGAAAAATACACACCCCATGACGCGTGTCTCGTCATCGCAAATACAGTTGGTTAAGTTTTTCATACTAGCTGTAAGCTGCATTCGCTTATTTAGATGGGGTGCATATCGCTCTATTGAAATACACTTTTTGTCGCCATTGTTTGACGACTATACGTGTTGGGGTAGTAATGTGGGGTATATTATGTCGATTGCAGTTGCAGACATATGGGCTACAATTGATTTGGTATCCTGTTAAAAATGTACAATTTTGTTTTGTCGGAAGGCTCATCGATGTATTATATCGTTCCTCGCAAAAGGATGATGAGTGGAGAGAGAAATGATTAAAATGTTCGTGTTTGGCGATTTAATAAAACATAAACACGGGGACGTGGGAGCAGTTCGGTGATGTGAACAGTCCAACAAATCCAGTTTATATAATTAATTCAGGGAAGCGTGTAAATACGCTTGTATTATATGTGCTTTGCTCTTTCGCATCAATTCGGTAGGGCTCCAATCAAAATTTCATCCCCATAATGATTCAATGTTCAATTTCCAATTAACTAATAATCTTTTGGTGTGTGAATGTACCGTGTGGAGGGCGGGGGAGAGGTTTTGAGAGTATAATTTTCCGAAGGAAAAAATGCGCCAAACTTATACACTAAATTTCCATAATTTTGGCATGTAAACAAGACAACAGGAAATATCACACCTACAGGAGAAATGAGGCAGTTACTAAAAGGAAACGTGACATTAACCATCCAACATAGTAATATGCGCACGTAATACAATTCGAAAAGGTTGAGTAAGTAAACTTTACCAACGCACGGATTGTGTTTTGGTGAAATTTGTTGTTTACCACCTAGGTTCTATTAATAATTGAAGCCCCTAAATGTAACAGTTTCATTTTGTACAGTAGGGCCCCATATATTGGATTTGTGTGGTGTTGAATTGCTTTCGAGGACGAAACTTTAGCTGGTTTGTAATTGTTTTGACCATATCCTCTCCTAGTATATTCATGTTGTTCGGAGTTGCTATTTACATAATATCGAAATTGGATGTGTGTGGTTTAATATGTAATGTTAAATTTCATGTCTTGGAATAGTTTGTGCTTTCTGCTTTGATGTGAAAAATTTTCAATTGAGTGAAAGAGAGATAGATAAAAAAATTAATAAAATTCCGGAACTAGTTCAAAGACAAATTTCTACTTTATAGCAAAGGAACTGTTTGAAATAGGTATCAACTATATCAAGTGTTTGTTTTTGAGAGAAATTTAATAAAACTGCAATTATAGTTTCGAGTATAACGGTGTTCAACATACTCTCATATTGAAACTGAAATTTACAGTAAACAAGTTCGCGGAAATTCCCATCCAGTGAAATTAAGTACTTGCGAATATTGGTGGAAATGTATTTTGAGTGAGAGATAAAGTTGTTTAGATGGATACAGAAGTATATTGCACAAAACAGAGCAGTGTTTGTTCCAAACATTAAACACGACAGACAAAATGAGACAATCAGGAAAAGGGAAACTGCGGCATATTAATAAGAGAAGATACAATTCAGATTGGGACCATTCCGCTATAAGCTGTAATCGAATGACAAAAGTATTAATTTGAAATTCGATCAAGTGGCAGTAGAGCGGAAGCTCTTGAAAAACAGCATTCAATTCGCAACAAAACGCATACACTTCCATAGTAATGGGAGCGTTTAAGGACTCGCCCCCAGTTTCTCAAAGCGTTGCACCACCCCCCTAATATGCATGTGTGTGCAAAATGAAATGAAACTGTGTCCCTAAATGCAGACTGCATATTGCAAAGCACACACGATTATGTTGCAAGTTGTGGGAAATGGAAGATCTATCAAACAGTCCATATAAGCGTGTGTCAATTGTTCTGTACACGTGGTTTGCTTAATCACAGCACCCGTGTGTACCCCACCCCATATATAGAACAAACCGTGTAAAATCTGTATGCGTCATCGTTAATACGAACGGCACCCCATTTTCATTCACTTTATCATCATCATCTGCAATTCAATTATACGTCGTAATAATTACATTTATTTTATTTCGTATAATTTCTCGCCTTTTTGATTTCCATTGTGTCCCCGATTCTATTCTGATGCTCGATGTGATTGCCGGATGGTTTATTTCAGAGTTCAGACTGTAGAAGGTTTCTGAATTTTATCATTTCATATATATACATATCTAGAGGCAGCAATTCGATTTAAGTAAGGTCCGAAATTTACAATAGTTCACACCTTTAGGTTGCCTATTTGCATATTCTATATTTACCTACATATGTATAGGTATTCGTATTCTATTAAAAGAGAAGAATTAATTATAACGTTTCCGAGTCCCACAAAGGAAATTAGGTATTGATTTTGCTGCTTTTTTCTAGATACAAGCTCGAATTTCATACAAAAGGACGGAATTCGTGAATAATTGAATAGGTACTTGACTTTTGTTCAAGTGATCATTATTGTTCTTTCTTGGAACATTTAAGTACCGGTACCTATGAACAACAATTATTTCCGATAATAGTGCATAAAGTGGGTTTTTTAAGGATGATTATGCGGCAAAGAGAGCCGTATATGTATGTATGTATGTGTTTGTATAATAAATACAACATGATCACGAAACTTTGCGGTAAATACGACAAATTTGTAATAAAACCGCAAATTATACTGCAGGTGAGCGTAAATAACTTAGTAATGTTTTAATTTAGGTATAAAATCGAATTAATTATTGTTATTACCGTTAAAGGGAGCATCATCGTTTTGTCCAGAATTTAACCCTCCAATCTCCAATCCGTTCGTTTGAAGTTGATCGCTTGGCTTGTATTAAATTACCCAAAAGTGGGATATCAATAAAATTTTAACTCGTTTTTAGGATCCAAACAGTGACTGCCTAGCTTAACTCACTTCAAGTACACAGACAAATTTTAATCCAGTAGCGATGATCGTAAAGTGAATAAAAAATGAGAAATTTTTCTATGTTCAAGAGGATCAAAGGTAAAAAGTGATGAAATAAATCTTGTGCATTTATCGTTCCACAAAACTGTTAAGAAATGAAACTGAAGAGAGTTTAATGTGATGTGGTAAACGCGGAAACGCTTGAGATACAGTTTAATAAATGAAGTTGTTTGAGAATTTCTGAAATGTGTATTGTTAATAATTCTCTTTATATCTCTCCATTAAGATAGTATACCTAGAGGAAAGTTTATTATTTTACGGTGCAAGGAAACACTATGTTTAGCGCTTTAAACGGGCATGAATTTGTAAAATCAACATTGGATCGGTATAAGTAGAGAAGACGTGAAAAGTAACAAAACTATTTCTAAAGTAATTCAAACTTGACGTAGACGGGTGAATAGTACAGTCGCTTTTCGAGACAATACCGTGCCCGTGCCGATGTTATTGTTAATTCTCAAGATGATTCGATGATTGAATTAATTTTTTATAATAATAAAGTTTGAACACCTCACTGAGAATTTTTGGAAAAAGGTCTTTAATCAGTTTAGATCGATTTTTATTGAAACATTTTTTTAATTCTAAGTTTACTTATATTTTGCAGTTGGCACAATAAGTTTACATTTGTGATAAGCGGATGATAAATGAAGAAAAGGATGGAAAAACAAAAACCGTTTTTCCTTAAAGCGGGATAAATTGCTAATTTTTTTTAGAAGAATGCAATTTAATAAGCAAATATTTTCATTTTTCAGTGATTCATTTTATAAATTCTTGAAGAACCGTAAAAAATGTTGGTTCTTTCTCCGCTGCTAGTATACCTATACTCTCCTTATTCTCTGTGTTCGCAGACAAAAATGTGTTTCATATTTTATTTTTGTTTAAGTAAAATGAAAATTTTCCAACAACATATAAATTATGTTGAGACACATGTTACGTTAATGAAATTCCCCATTTATCAGAGTAAAACCTAATAGTGTCCATCAAAATTTATGGGATTTGTACGATTACATCGATATTGTAATTTAACTACCTACACACAATATGCTGATATATTTATATTTTACGTACCTGTAAAGGTATATCTAAATTAATGACTGTAGGGAAATTAACAGCGCGCTTTGGGTTCCTCTCCCATTTATAATCTAATATCGGCGCATTCACCAAAAATAAAAGAGAGCACATTTTCCAATCGAACTCTAAATTCAAAATGTTGGCAAACATTTTACATTTAACAACAGTCAATTGTAAATAAATGAGTAGACTTTAAGATTGTACTGTCTGCAAAAGATACATTTACATCGATTAATATAATTCGCCCTCTCTAAAAGAATGAAGAATGAACCCCACCATACTTACATAACCATTACCGCCGATTACAAAGTCATTAGAATTTATTCCAAATGGAAATAAAATAATTTTATATGAGAATTGAATAGTCGTTGACCTGGCAAGTTTATTGTAGTTCAGACGCATCGATCCGAACCTTGAACTTGGAATGAGAATGCCGACGGGAGAGTTTAGTGTACCGCCGTTTGCAGACTACTACTTTTTGGCAAAAAGGTTTTTGTGTAGAGTTTAATGTCCTATCCCGCAGAACTTTGCTGCGATTCCATTCACAACCCTACACCCCATTATAAATATTGCTAAATGGAAGTTTTCGACCTATCCATTATGATTAAGAAATCGTCGTCCGTTTTTCGTATAGTTTAAGATAACGCCAGTCTCAAATTAAACAAGAATATTTTCATAAAAAATATATTAATAACAAGATGTAAATACATAGTTCATTTGTATATGTCTCGCCTATGTTATAATGGATAAGATTTAGTGTATAAAACAGAATTACAAGGCACTTTCAATCTCCAAAAGCTTATTACATTCCGTTATAAGCCGGGCCGCCGCCGCCTTCTGGCACCACCCAATTTATGTTTTGGCTGGGATCTTTAATATCACATGTCTTACAGTGTATACAGTTTTGTGCGTTTATTTGCAGTCTTTGACCTTCTCCACTCTCTAAGGGGACAAACTCGTACACTCCTGAAACAAGATTAATCAAATAATCACATATTCCACAAAATGTCCACATTTTACGTACCGGCAGGGCAAAACCTTGCTTCGGGACCATCAAATACAGCTAAATTCCTCGTCACGGGAATAGCGTCATCCTTTAGGGTTAAATGTGCTGGTTGATCGCCTTCGTGATTAGTCCCAGTGAGGGCCACCGAGGAGAGCAAATCAAATGTAATCTTACCATCAGGTTTCGGATATTCTATGGGAGTACATTCTTTGGCCGGCAGTAACCGTTTGCTATCAGGGTCTAAAATTTTAACAAAACTCTAAAATCAAATAAATTCTATCCAAACTTCCGTCAATTCCCCACCTCCATGCTTAAAAGTCCAAGGTTCAATTCCACCAATCATATAAGAAATCCCACTGTACATAATTCCACCATAGAGTCCAAATGGATTATGAAAACTGGGCCTAATATTCCTAGCCGCTTTTAGTTCCTTGTACACCCAGCTATTTTTAAACTTCCCTTCATAACTCTTCGGTTCGTAACTTTCAGTTTCCTGTTTCTCGCCATTAATCGTCTCGTAAACGCTCTCAGCAGCTAACATGCCGCTTTTCATTGCATTATGAGTGCCCTTAATTTTGGGCACGTTTAAGAAACCAGCTGAATCGCCAATGAGACAACCACCCGGAAACGTTAGTTTCGGTATGCTTTGAAAACCGCCCTCCACCAACGCTCTGGCCCCATACGAAATCCTGTTGCCTCCTTCAAAATAGTGTTTCACCGAAGGATGCAGTTTGAAACGTTGGAATTCACGGAATGGACTTAAGTACGGATTACGATAATCCAAACCGACAACAAAGCCGACCGCAATAAGTGGCGAAGTGTCGCTCAAATGGTAGAGGAAAGAACCACCGTATGTGTGTTTGTCCAGAGGCCATCCTGCAGTATGTTCCACTCTTCCAGCACTGTGCTTTGATGGATCTATTTCCCAGATCTCCTTCAAGCCAATACCATAAGTTTGCGGTTCGGAATGTTCTCTTAAGTTGAATCGATTTATGATCTGTTTGGACAAATGTCCATGACATCCCTCCGCGAAGATGGTGCATTTCGCGTGCAATTCCATGCCACGTTCAAAGTTCTCCTTAGGACTTCCATCCTTGGCGATTCCCACATCGTTTGTAGCCACACCTTTCACACTGCCATCAGGATGGAAGAGGATTTCGGAGGCCGCATAGCCCGGATACACTTCCACACCGGCTTCTTCCGCTTGTTCACCCAACCATTTTACCAAATGGCCCAGTCTTACAATGTAATTGCCATGATTATACATTGGAGTTACTTAAAACGCTAATTAATACAATTGTTGGCATATTTATCGACAAACTTAAAACCTACCACGTAAAACGGGAATCGGTATTCGACCAGTTGCAGTGAGAAATCCGAATTTGTCCTCTTTTACGGGGGTGTTTAGTGGAGCACCTTTTTCTTTCCAGTCGGGAATTAATTCGTCTAATGCATTCGTTTGTATAACGGCCCCTGAGAGGATATGACCGCCAATTTCAGAAGCTTTCTCAACAACGCACACTCTCAGCTCTTTGCCATCCTTTTGGGCAAGTTGTTTGGCACGTATTGCAGCACTGAGACCCGATGGTCCACCGCCGATGATTAGGATGTCAGTCTCATCGCCGAAACGTTCCATATTCACATCTGGAAACGATTTTTTATTTTTATTTGTTAATGTAAGTGATGAGGAGACATTTATTACCTTTCCATCGAGGGTCATTCTCCCTCGGGTGAATGGTGTAATGGGTAGTGATTTTTGGAAGTTCTTGAGAATAACATCTTGTTGCTTTATGTAGTTGTTTGGCTGAAATGATTTTGTAATTGTAAATAACAGTTTGTACTTTGCTACTTCACCTAGATCAAAGGTCATTCGGTGGAAAACCAAAACAAACGGGCCGCCTTACATATGACCACAGAAATATTTTTTCATTCACAACAAATAAAGTTTATTTTAATAAAATGAAATAAAATGTTAATGATAATCAAATCATTGTGGAATTCAGAATTTTAAGACTCTTACCAGCTCTAAGAGAACCCAATAAATTACAAGATAAAGCCATTATAAATTATAACTATTAAATGCAATTTATACTAGTCTACTCTGTAATCAAGAATAAGACCATCAGTAATTATTAACAATCAATATAATCGAATTCAATCTCGATTGTCCAACATAACACGACTAATCAAAGTACCATTCGCAAATACTGACAGTTCAAATAAATAATCCCATGAATCAAGATCATGCATTTTCTTCTCTCTCAAACCAAAGGCGAAAGAGAGAAATACAACGATAAAGGTGTTATGCAAGCATTTATACAGTTTCCTGTAAAAAAGATTATAAAAGAAATTCAAAACTACAAATACAATTATCTTTATTCATGAAAATACAAATGCAACAACTAATTTCAAAAGTTATTTATCAACACTTAAAAAATAAAAACATTACTCTAAACATATTCAAATTAATATCCTTATAAGCAGTATTAACAGTAACAAATCTAGAAACTTTTTACGCTATATTAATCAATAATTAATTTATTTTCTTTATGATAAATGAGGAAACCTATAAAAATATAATACATATTAAATATCTAATAAACCTCAGTCAGCCTTAAAACAGTTTTTATCCTTTTAGAATTTGTTATTACAAATCAATCGCTTTATAAATTTTTCAAAGGCAGTCACATTTTCCTATATTTAAACAAACAAAAATTAGTCTGAACTATCAAACATTGCTTTTAAAAAGGGCGGTCCACTGACTCTTGAATCGGGAAATCGTTGCATATAGCGTTCTAAACGTAAATATTTAACTGTCACCAATTGACCAGCATACCTATAAAAACAATTAATCAAAAATCAATTTTAAAACAGTCCAAAAGAACTCTTACCACCATCCGTGCAAATTTCTGTAAGCAATTGCAGCGTCATTTTCATGGGCACACTTCAAATAAACACAATTCGAATTCGTCTCAACTGAACAATGTAAGACACGACATTGTAGACCGCATTTATTCAACACGGCCTCTTTTATCATGTGAGTATTGCGATCACCATCTTCAACCATTCCACGAATTTTTAAACATGGTGTTGGCGAACAGGGAAGACTATTAACCGATCCACTTTGCGTTTCGAATGCTTGCCCTTGCCAGCTCTTGTTTCTGGGCGACCTAAACGTAACAAAAATCGGACACAAGGTAATAAAACTAATTCATTACAATTAAATTTATTCTTATTCAATAATTATATGATCCAAGTATCAAAAAATCTAAACTAACAATAAAAAAACTACATTTCTCTTAAAATTTCCGGTAATAAGTATTTAAAATAAAAACTTTTCAATTTCGGTAACATTTTCATCCACAAATCAACATCTTTATAAATAGTCTCATAAATCAATCCCTTTGGTGTCCAAATCACAAAATAACACGCTTTTCTATTAGTAACAAATAATTGACCCTGTACTTGATAATAATACTTATGTGTTCGCTTTAAATGCATTCCTGTTTTATCAAAAGTTGCAAACTTTATTAAATTCCCTTTGATTGCATCTTCTGGCTTATAGTTTTGTCCAGTAAATGGACATTTTACTTCAACAATAAACTCATCTCCAATTAAACCATCTGGTGTGGCTGCCAAATAAGGTTCATCTTTATGTATAAACAATCCACATGGTTCAACTTTCGCATTTATAACACTTTCAAAATCCCGAAGAGCATTTCCTTCATTTTCAATTCCATACTCTGTATAACGATTTCCTTTGAAATTCGAATACAACAAATTATTAACTACATTCTGTCTATTTGTTGAGTCTCTCATACAGAATATTGTACCGAAATTCGATGCAGTCAATCGTTTCTTTCGTTCCTCATACCAAATTGGCTCATTTCTTTGATTTACTGTTAACTGTGACAATTTGTCTATCTCTTCTGAACTTTTTTTCAAAGCATTCAAAAACTTTTCTTCCTTATTTGGCAAATCGTCACTACTTTCATCTAAATTCACCCCACTATCATCTGACTTTAATACTGACATGGAAATATCAGGAAATTCAGTTAAATTCGATGTTGTACGACGATAAAAATCTAATAACTTCTCTTCGGCCGCTTGGAACTGCTCGAATTCCATTATTGGTAAATGTAAAGAACTGCACAATTCTTTCAACTCAATATATCCTAATCCAATGCTATTAATACCAGCAACTAGTGCCAAATTGGCATCCAACAAATCGGAATCGGGTTCCTCGCTGTCTACATTAAAAATTTCTCCACATTTTCGACATTTCATAACAAATACCGATGTCAGTCCATTGACAATCTCTTTGCTCACTTTAATATCATTATTGGAGCAAAAGTAAAATTTACGATGCGGAAATTTTAACACTCCTTTTATTATATAATTTACATCAACGATCCTTCTGCCGTGCCAATAAATTTGCTTTGACAATTTCCTACAAAGTACTTTGTTTATTATCTTTTAGTATTTCATTTCTTTTGTTAAAAATTCATGGTACGACAGAAAAATTGTTAATCACATAATTTTTTTTGTACAAGGTGGAAGGAATTTTAAATGCAGTACTTACCCTCCCAAACTTAAATTGGCGTTTCCAATCCATCTCCAAACATCGAATGGTTCTCCTTTTACAATTTGCACTTCCGTTCGAACGCGAGATTCATTTTCGTTTATAAATTGTACAGCTTTTGCCCAAGTCTTTTCTTTACCTACAAAAAAGAACAATGTTTAATATCTAATCACATTAATCGAGTGTTCGCGACTAGTCGGTACAATAAAATACCGCACAAATTAAAATAGGCCCCAGTCGATAGTTTAAATGTATATTGCCAGTCGGAAGCCACAAGGAGAGGCGATTCAAAAATAAACTTACTTTTTCTATTGGTTACTGGTAGAATCATATCTCTGACATGATTAATAACAACGAAATTGTCAGCATCTTCTTGTGCATTAGACTGCAATATATCGATAATTTTTTCAACCATAAAACCAATTTCGTCCTTTTGTTTTTGTTCGTAATGTTTATAATATTTGTATCCCAAATTAGAGAAGTAAACAATAACAAAAATCGCAATAACTACGATTAAACTATTAAAAATTGTTGATAATGTCGAATTTATAATGCATTTCCATGGAAGATTTGGATTTAGTATAACTAAACTAGTAGTTTTAAGTCCACGATTAAAAATCACTTGTTCCTGCAATCAAATAACAATTAATTAACAACATTTCTATAAAATACTAATTGAAATTTACCATATTTTTGCAAATGTCCTGTTCCACCACATTCCCATTATTATTTTCAGTTTGTACAACACTAATACCCCATTCCGGATTAAAAAATGTTAGAATTTCTAAACTATGTAGATGAGATTCAACAATATTCCTATCCTGTAAGACAATATGCATATTATTCAGAGAAAAATTTAATTCCAAGTGAAAGTCTTTTACCCTTAAAGCGAAATTATTTATACAATATGATATAATTTCATCTTCCGACATGTGTGCTTTTATTTTCATATCAAAACATTTATTTGCTACAGATCGTTTTTCTAATTCAGGTTTTAAAACTTGTAATAGGTGCAAAGCGCTGTCAATATCATCACTACGGACACAATTGACGCCAGGCTTTGCTGTCGCATCCGTGTCTGAACAAGTTGCTTTTACAAAACCTAAAAGGACATCATTTAATTACAAAAAAAAACATTCATACAATTTTTCCCAACATTTCTTAATAAGCAATAAATATTTTGACTAGAAAATATATACAAAGGTAGATAGGACAAATGTACCAATAAAATAAAACAATAACATGAAAGCAGAGCAAAATATTTATTGATTATTAAAAAAATAGTACAAGATAATAAAAATCCACATCCACAATGAAAACCTTTTAAAAAAACTTGAGAGAAGAAATGCAAATTTCATATTCGATAAAAAAACAATAAAAGCAATAAATTAACAAGTTTTGTTTTTTTGTTAGGTGGTGTAAGGATTTTGCTTACCGGCTGGAATAATTGTCGTGTCTGATCTCATTCCCAGGTAAATAATTGCAAGAATTATGAAAAATAAGGCAGCACCGGCCAATACACTGAACGATACAAAATTGTTACGCAATGTGCTCTTCTGATTTGTTTTATAATCGTATGCTTGTTCTCGGCCCCTGGAAACCCTATAACTAAACAAATATTATAGTTAACAACTTGTAAAATTTAAATAAATTGACTTACTTGCTCAAAGGACTCCGTGTGTACAATGATGACCCATTTACATCATTCTCTTTAATAATGTCATTCTTCAAATGATAATCGTTACGTTGCGACGATAATGCGGACAAACGGCGAGTAAAATTGCTCAAAAACGGTGTCTCTTCCTTCTCCAATTTCTCAGTTGACGATGAGCCATAAGCAGGTTGTTCGTAACCTAAAATAGCAAACTGTAAGTAAGGAATTATTTTCTTTTTGTAGAGATTTATTACTTGGCGAACCAAGACTGAGCCTGGATCGGATTTGATTCAATCGCTCCTTAGCATAGTCCGAAGCCGAACCTTCTGATGGCAAATAACGACCTGGAGATGATGTTGTGCTCGAAAATGACACATTCCGTCTAGATACACCAGAATCGAATGAAACTTTGGCTGGTGAACTCCTCTTAGGGCTTGCATTTGTGTTGGAGAACGATGATCCTCTGGTGAAATCCACATTTCTGCTCATCGAACTGTTCAAATTACTGTTACCAACAATGTCCGATTCCGAATCTGATCCTGTATCGAATTCATCACGTGCAGAATTGACGATTTTTTGGGTGCGCGTTGTTGTTGTGACAGTGGAATTACGGATTTCCTTTTTGGGAGGACTAGGCGGTACTTCTTGAGGGGAATCATTGGATTTTTCGATTCGGGCACTCTTTCTACCAATGCGACTGGATGACGGTGGTTGCATTGGTGGTGCAGCCATTGTAACCCGTCGATTTTTCTCCCTTTTTGACTGTTTTACATCCGTGTCGCTCTCTTCTTCGCTGGAGTATCGACCTAACGACATTCGTCCATCGTTGTTTGGCCGATTTGAGTTTTCCAATAGTAATTTCAATTTTTTAACCATCAGTTTTCTTGTTGTGCCTGTTATTGGCATTACAGGGTAGCCAAATTCGAGTAATTTGGTGCGGATTTCAGCATCGCTAAGCTTGTCCACGTCTACCATCTAAAAGAGATGTGCAATAAATACCACATTTATTAACCTCGTCAAGGGTGCCTGATAAGAAATTTATAAAAGTATGTATGACTTACTTTGTTGGTTGGATTGATTGTTTAGTTTGGTGCAAGAAAGAAAATAATGCGAATGCTGTTTCTAGATGAAAATACAATCACATTTGTTTTTGGAAATGGGAAAGCGGCAAACAGTGACCTTGAATTATATATTGACTAATATACCACGTAATTTCATTAAATTACACAATAATTAATAAAACCGATTAACACAAACGTTGAAACTGATATAACCGAAGTAATTCGTTATAAAATAAACACAATTTTGATAATATTACATTTAACGGACGCGCACCACTTTCCTTAAATAGAAGTGATGGAATGAGTTTTTGTTACAAGATGGCAGCGGGCATACCCGGCATACCGGTTTAAATTTGGTGCCTAAAGTAACGATGCAACAAATACAAAATATTGTGTTCACACCAGTTTTTTTATTTAGAATTAAATTGTTTGTTATTTATTTTCGACAATTAGTAACCGAAACCAAAGTTAAAGAAATGGTGCATAAAAAAACCGTTTATTATTAGTTTGATTTTGAATGAATATAAATACTCGCAGTAGACACTTCTTTCATAGGTGGTTTTATTTGAACTACCTATTACAATAGTTCAAGTAGACCATTTCCAGTAGTTCCAATGATTACATAACCTAAAATTTTTGGTAAATTTGAACAATTTTTGTGAATAATTCTGTTAATTAATTCAATGTAAATAAAATTTTAATCTTATCTAATGAGGCCATTAACAAATTTGTTTCTTCGTCAGATAAATCAATTTTCAATTCAAAAGTTGAATATGTCTTGCAAAGTTGCTGTCTGCCAGTTAACAGCCACTAATAACAAATCAACTAATTTAGAAAAAGTAAAAAGATTAATAAACAAAGCTGTACTGGAAAAATCACAAGTAAAATTGAAATATTTATTCCACCACACCCAATATTATGCTGAGACTGATTTTTAGATTATTTTCCTACCGGAAGGTTGCGACTTTATCGGAACCAGTTTTGATGAATCAAGAGAATTATCAGAACCCTTGAATGGCCCAGTTTTTACCGAATATAAGAATATAGCGAAAGATAAAAACATATGGTTATCAATTGGAGGATTCCATGAAAAGTGTATTAAAGTAGTTATTGCAATATTGGATCCGGAAAGCATTTCTTCTAAATGAATACTACATTTACAATTTACAGACCAATCAAATATACAACTCACATATTGTTATAAACAACAAAGGGGAAATATGTTCAATTTACCGTAAAGTTCATTTATTTAATGTGTCTTTACCAGAGAAAAATATTAATCTAAGAGAATCAGATTTAACAACCGCTGGTACGGAAATAGTTCCTCCATTACTAACTCCCTTTGGAAATTTATCACTTTCTATAGTAAGTTGTAAAAGTAGCGTTCATTATTGCTTACTTAACATATATTTTCAGTGTTATGATGTAAGATTTCCAGAACAAAGCTTGTTGCAACGTCGATTAGGAGCTACAATTCTAACTTATCCATCGGCTTTTACAAATATCACGGGTGAAGCTCATTGGGAAGTATTATTGCGGGCACGAGCTATAGAAACTCAATGCTTTGTCATTGCCGCCGCTCAGTATGGAAAACACAGTGAAAAACGAACTTCTTATGGACATTCTATGGTCAATACGTTTAATAGTACTCTCATTTCTAACTGACTGAAAATTAAATTCTTATAGATTGTGGATCCATGGGGTAAAATATTAGCAGAATGTCCAAAATATTCGGAATCCTGTTCAAGTGACGAAAGTATCGCAGTTGCAACACTTGATACTGCTACTTTGAAAAAAGTTCGAGAGGAAATGCCTGTCTTTAGCCACCGTCGAAATGATTTATATAATCTGTTTCTCGTAGACAATAAACTGCCTATTGATGAGTCAATTAATTTCAATTTTTCTAATAAGACCATTCCGGGATCAACGGTGTTTTATCGGACAGAATTTAGCTTTGCATTTACTAATATTCGATGTGTGGTGCCTGGCCGTATCCTTTCATATTTCCATTTGTTTTTTTCTCTTTAAGATGAATTTCCTTAACGCCTTTTAGATGTTTTAATTTCAAGCGTTCGAGTAGCAAAACGCTTAGAGGATTTAAGCAAAGAAGAAATAACAGATTTATTTCAAGTGGCTGTAAAAGTGCAAAAAGTTATGGAACAAGTACATTTGACTAATTCGACAACAGTTTGCATTCAGGATGGAGTTTTCGCTGGTCAAACTGTTCCAGTATGTTCATGTTACCTAAAATGAATTAATTAAAGACACAAGTGAATTTTTAGCATGTACATATACACATTCTTCCACGAAAAGAAGGGGATTTTGAAAGGAATGATGATATTTACGATTGTTTGGCAAGACATGATAAGGAGGGGAACGAGAGTCCTCTCAGAGATATTAGTGAAATGATTGCTGAAGCTAGACAGTTAAAAAAATATTTGTATTGAAAAATAATTAAGTGGTTATAAATCTTACTCTCAAAAGGAGTAGGATATCTTATCGGTTAAATAAATATAAAACTATAATATCTGATAACATAATGAGTTTTATTTAAAAAAATTGTATCAAAACAAGATAACGTGGGCGATGTGAACATAAAAACATTGCAATTTGCTAACAAAAACCTCGGTGGACTGGTACGAACAATTTCCTCAATTTAAGTTATTGCCCAAGCAACACTCGTAATTATCTAATAAAGTTGCCGAATATTTTTATATCTGTTAAAATCTATCTATTAAAAGATGAATCATGATCTATATCATTTTCATATCGGTCAATACTTTTTATTAGAAAGTATGAATTTCTAATAACGCAAATTCACACAATTCAAAATTCCCTCCTTTATAACATTTGCGCGAAATAATCAACAGCTATCTCTTTTTTATTCACACAATTAGAAAAAGAAAGTAAATACCAGTATATCCACACGATTTGTCTGTTTACTAGCAATTGATCATGCGCAAAAGCTTATTTACTTGTTATAAAATGACAAAGCTTTTTACATGTTGGAAAAGATCGTAATTGCGTTTCGTTGTTCAATAGTAGTTGTTGTGCTGGATTAATATTAATTATAAATTTGTGTTTGAAGGTGAGAGAAACACATCCTTAACAGCTGATGACAACAATAATTTGTGCACATCGTCAAAATGAATAACGTCATCTATTTTGTGCTACTGTTTTCACATTATTTTGTGGTAAATAATTGTATAAATGTAAATCACCATGAAAGAACATTATTTGGAAATCATGATCCTTCAACTGGACGTAACCCTCTAACTATAAACGTTGAAGATTTACCCTCCATAAACAATGGAAGGACCAAACGCATGGTTAATGAACCACCTGGTGCAAACGCCACCATCAAGAGTTCTATATCTACAATGGTATGTTGATTTTTTGGTATATATTTTAGAAAAACAAACACCGGCTTTCTGTGCGCGTTAAAAACTCATATTCCACTCGACAATGACATTGAATATGGTCACATGCTCACATGCATTTTGTATTGACTCATTGCATTTCATAAAAACAATGCCAATTATAAATTACCTTGTTCGACACCAAACGTCTTTATATGTATTTTTAAAGTTTTAATATCATTAGATCAAACCCCTAGTTGAAACCAGAATAGGATTCATGAACGGAAGTAATTGTTAAATATATTAAATATAATTTACTAGCTGCATTTGATATATTCTATGTACGAAGTAAATGTAATTGATATGAGGGTTTCCCCGGTCGCCTCGGGCCTCTATATGTTCTATTCAATACATTTTATCATTAAAAATATGGAAATACGAACAACAAATAAATTATATGTAAACTTCATAATATGCATAGTAATCTCTTTTTATGGTATATATGTATTAGTGACGTATACCGTATACCAATATTCTTTCTTTAACGTTGATAAGAACACTCGTGGTAGTGACTCATATTTAAATGTATTTTTGCGGTTTTAACAAAAAACCCCTTTCTTCATACATTTTTTTATTTAGATAAATCATTTGAATGACACTCATAAAACATTGATGGTACATTGGGTGGGCGACAAAAGTGAGGTGGTGATTTGTTTGGCTCGTGATCCAACACCAACAATCCCGGAAATTCAAACAGTTGGACCATCGTCTGTTTACATTTCTTATGATTATGGTAACACATACGAAACGAAGACCAAGTCTTTTGTTCTTGCGGATGGGACAACGTCTACCTTGGAGAAATTCTTCATTCATCCCAAGTACAACACTTATGTACGATTGAGATGAAACATGTTCATATTTCGCTGACTTAAACTGTTGTTATTATTCCTTTGTAGTTTGTCTTTAATGATTTTCGACACAAAGCAATCTTTGTCAGCAAGAATCATGGCAAGGACTTTAAACGATATGATTTACCATTTACACCCAACGAAATTGTATTCCACGAACTAAATCCGTTAACGTTTGTCGTTTTAGATAAAAACCTTTCGAACCCAAAGGTTAGTTTGAATCATCATGTTTTTCTTTATTGTATTTATAGCATATAGAATATTTTTGTCAACAGTTATGGATAACGCAAGACTTTGGCGAAAATTTCCGTCTAATACATGAATATGTAAAATCATTTAACTGGGTTAAATATGGCAATGATAAGATCAAATTGGTTTTTCAAAGGTCAGAACCAAGTGGTCTTAGTACAGTTTTATATTCGGATGATTTGTATGAAACAAAAACGAGACTCATTTATTCTACCGGTGTGAAAGATGTTTTCTTCAAAGGCGAATATATTTTCACAACGAAATACAATGCGAATGATACACTACAGTTGTATGTGTCGCACAAATTAGACAAACCACCGCTACTTTGTGTATTCGCTTCGAATTTGACAATCAACGAGTATTTCGTAGTGGATGTGAGTGGAGATCGAGCTTTAATTGTTGGCAGTAATTCGGAATATTCATCCACTTTGTATGTGTCTGACGATTTGAATGGATCTGGTGATGTTGTTCAGTTTACAGTCTCATTGCCCGACGTGTTTTGTTATTTTCCAAATAAAACGTGGCACAATTCTTGGCTACGGTATATATTTGATTTGTTTATAGTAAATAGTAAATTTTAATTAATTTCTCGATTTCAGAGTGTTGGCAGAGGAAGCATTCGCTGATGTTTATAAAGTTGAAGGCATACCAGGAATATATATCGCTTCTCGTGTCGTTTCAAAACCACTTGGTAATAATATAGGGCCACATAATTTAGGATCGGTTATAACATTCGATCATGGTGCGACATGGAGACTAATACAACCGCCAGCATTCGATGCAGACAATCAATCAACTGCATGCATTATAACAAATAATTGTTCATTGCATTTAAGTCAGAAATTCAATCAATTGTATCCGGATAGTCGTTCTGTTACAATTTTGTCAAGTAAATCGGCCCCAGGCACAATAATTGCTACGGGCGTTCTGGGTAAATCTTTAAAAGGTCATTATAGTGTGTATGTGAGTTTGGATGCGGGTGTTACATGGCAACAAACGTTACGTGATTTATATTTCTTTAATATGGGCGATTATGGCAGCATATTTACGGCTGTAAAATATCATAAAACCAAAGGTGAAACGAAACATGTACTATATTCAATTGATGAAGGTGAAACATGGAATCAGACACCGTTTCATAATGAAGAAATACGTGTATATGGTTTAATGACTGAACCAGGTGAAAATAGTACGGTGTTTACAATGTTTGGCTCGCTAACAGCACAACATCAATGGATGATTGTGAAAATGGACTTTTCGAGTGTATTCAAATCGAATTGTACGGATAAAGATTATAAATTATGGTCACCAAGTCAAAGTGGTGATAAACGTAGTTATATACCATGCATTTTGGGGCAACAGACAACGTATGAGAGAAGATTACGTGATGCGGCATGTTTGAATGGAGTCAATTACAAACCGTTTGTGTCAAGGGAATCATGTGACTGTGACTATCTAGATTTTGAATGGTATAAATAATTTTTGAAATATTTATGATAGTTGCCATCTAACTGATTTGTTTTAGTGACTATGGATTTTATAGTGTTGGCAATCCGCCACGATGTATTCGGAATAAATATCTTGCTTACAATCCATACGCTGTTCCAAAGACATGTAAACAAGGAGCGTTCTACAATAGAACAAAGGGTTATCGTAAAATTGCCGGCGATGTATGTGTAAATGGTTTCGATAAACATTATTTACCTGATATTGTACCGTGTCCATTTAATGAAGCGGATGATTTTCTGCTGTTTGCACAACGTGAGAAGATTTCTCGTTTCAATTTAATAACGAAAAAATTGGAAGAATTACCAGTGAAGGAATTGAAAAATGTTATCGCTATTGATTTTGATCTAAAGAATAATTGTGTTTATTGGGCGGACATTTCATTGGATACAATTGGTAGACAATGTTTTACAATTGGAAGTACAGCTGAAGTATTGGTTGCAAGTGATTTGGCTTCGATTGAAGGGATGGCATACGATTGGATTTCACATACGTTGTATTTTGTTGATGGCGTTCGATCAAAGATAGAACTTATTCGTACAGATATTAATCATAGTGGACGTATGCGTAGAACTGTGTTAGATGGGAGAGTGTTAAAGAAACCACGCGGTATTGCTTTACATCCACAAGCAGGTTACATGTTTTGGACCGATTGGTCTGCAGAAAATCCATCTGTCAATCGTGCAAATCTCGATGGT
This sequence comes from Silvanus unidentatus, assembly GCA_963930825.1. NCBI lineage: Eukaryota > Metazoa > Arthropoda > Insecta > Coleoptera > Silvanidae > Silvanus > Silvanus unidentatus. Next base: position 5,160,247 of record OZ005760.1, read on the forward strand.
TCGGATAATATGACATTGTTTGGTCGTGAAAAGGTTGAATGGCCGAATGGAATTACAATTGATTATATAGCAAATCGTATTTATTGGGTGGATGCTAGACAAGATTATATTGGTAGTTCGGATTTGCATGGTGAAGGTTTTACACAAGTGATTGCTAATCAGGAAGTGGTTTCACATCCATTTGCTGTCGCTGTTTTTAAGAATAATATGTATTGGGACGATTGGAAACGGAATGCGATATTTGGCGCTGATAAAGATCATTTCAGAGGTGTTGAAGTACTTGTAAGACAGTTGCTTGGTTTGATGGACTTGAAAGTAGTTGCAGAAGGCATACAAATTGGTACAAATGCATGTACGAATAGTAAATGCAAATATATATGTGTTGGTTTACCGAAGAATAAATTCGCTTGTCTTTGTCCTGATGGACTTGAGATGAAAGATGGTAAATGTTTGTGTCCGGGTGGTAAAGAGCCATGGGCTAATATGACTTGCCCTATGGTGGGTAATACATGCGGTGTTGATTATTTCACATGTAAGAATGGCGTATGTGTACCGAAAGGATGGCGATGTGATGGTGAAAATGATTGCGGTGATGGATCCGATGAGACGTTATGTGATCAGGCGACATGTGCACCAAATCAATTCGCTTGTGCTGATCGATCCAAATGTTTGCCTGCCCATTGGAAGTAAGTGGTATTTATAGTTTTAGTAAAATAGAGAATCACTGTTTTGTACGACAATTTTTTGTTTTTGACAAACAATGGACAACTTGCATGCTACGGGGATTTTGATTTGAACTACATGAGTCGATTGAGAATGAAAATTCATAAGACCTATTTTTTTATTTTTCTTGTATCTCAATAATAAGCGAGAAAACGCGAATTTTCTAAGAGGCTATCATCACTTTTCCAATTTTGTTAACAATTCACTAAGCGGCAACGCTTTGACCATATTTGGCACTTATTTGACTTACACATTTCTCATGTGGAATAGGGAATACTCGAGCGAAAAGTAATGTAAGCTGTGATTGGCTATGAATTGTTTGAGATTACCTAAGACATTATATTTTAAATTTAAAAATCCTGTGATGACATTAGGGTGTAACAGATAAATTGAGCTAAAAAGGTAGAGGTGAGTTATAGAAACTCTAAAATCCTAAAAGGACTTTCAATTAAACTTTTAAACACTTTTTAAATTTTTTAAATTGAAAATATGAAACTAACTTAAGCTGGGTTTACAGCTACGGGTATTTAGATATTGAGTATTTGCTCTCATTGGTTGAATAGAGTTGTAAACTAAGTTGGAAAATCGCAATTTTAACCACTTAATCGAATAGATTGTATTAAAAGAAATGATTTGTCATTAAAATTTAATCGGATTTGAATATATTTAATTAGTTATTAATGAACAAAGTTTAAATTTTAACGAAACCCGCGATTTTAACCACGTGGGGTCGACATCACGTTCAAACATCCAATGGGGAGAGAGTGATTTGTTGGTCCGCTCCGGACTATAATTTTACCTGAAATCGAGCAGGTAGAGTATAAGTTCAGGTACCAACGAAAAAAGCGATCCACTGTTTACAAGTGACAGAGTTGTTTCATTTTGAGAGGACCGAGCGTGACGTCACGAACAAATCGGCTCGAAGTTCGAGTGTTGTCGAAATTTTAATTTTTAATAATTAATTACGCGAAAATTATAAACATTTAGCCCCTCTCAAATATACCATTATGTTTTGTATTCACCATATTTTGGATATAGATACATTTCAAAAAATAGTTTACAACTCTATTCTAGTCACATGACTGAATTTAACCAAACCCATTGGGTATTCAACAAATACCCAATATCCAAATACCCGTAGCTGTAAACCTATTAGCTTTAAGGTTGGTAAAAATTTGTCTTTTTCTAACGTGAAAAGCAGTAGTAGTACTAGTAGTTTTCAGTGAAATCGTACCGATAAATGCTTACTACTTGTTTACACGTTCAAAGAAATTGTTACGATTCGCAAAAATTGATGCCGGTCGGCATCAATCATTCAATCCAATTCCAATTCAAAAAATCGTTGCAATTTTCTGTTTACACACAACGATAAATTGTAACAACTCGATCGTTGCAACAACTTATTGTTACGTGTAAACCGGCCTTAAAGGCGCCAAAAATGGAAATTATCAATTTTTGGAAGAGTCAAAGTTAAGAAATCGTTAACGATTTATAACAGCGTGTAAACAACACTCCAATCTTTCGATTTATTGGAACGATAAGTTGGTCAATCGCATCGTTGCCATTTATTGTTACGTGTAAACCGGCCTTTAGATGGGTTAAACGACTACTAAAAAATTTTTATGAATGAAACTCTACTTTATTTAAGAACAAATTTCATAATCCGTTATAACCCAATTTTATGCAAGTTGTCCACTGGTGCTAATTTTAAACAAGGAACGTCGAAACTGAAAAATTGTTTTTTCTTTTAGATGTGATTTTGATTCTGATTGTCAAGATGGTTCAGATGAAATCAATTGTCCCAAACAAAATTGCAAAGAGAATCAATTTTCATGTGCAAACGGAAGATGTATTTCGGCGAAGTGGGTTTGTGATGGCGAAAATGACTGTAGAGATGGATCAGATGAGCGGAATTGTAATAGTAACAGACCTGTAACTTGTAAAAGTAAGTACATAATACTACAATTTTGCTGTGTATTAATTTTTACATTAAATTAGGTGATGAATTTAAATGCGGATCTGGTGAAATAACATGCATACCACTCACATGGAAATGTGATAATGAATCTGATTGTCGTGACAATTTAGATGAAGCGGACTGTGACAATAATACTTGTACTGATCTTCAACATTCTTGTGGTCCAAGTGGCCGTTGTATATATTTGACTTGGTTATGTGATGGTGATAAAGATTGTCCCGATGGTAGAGATGAATTGAATTGTCCCACACAGCCATCAATACCGGATAATTCAAATACACAATTTTCACAAAAGGTGATTTATTAAAAAATTTCGTAGCACTTCATAGAAATTAATAAAAAAAATTTTTTAGAATGGCACTTGTCAGGAATGGATGTTTAAATGTGCAAACAATCGCTGTATACCGTTCTGGTGGAAGTGTGACGAAGCGGATGATTGTGGTGACGGAAGCGACGAAGTGGGTTGTTCCGACACAGATGCAGTTACCACAAGAATTACACCACCACCGCCAGTGGACATTTGTGGCCGTAATCAATTCCAATGTTCACCAACACATTGTATATTCCAATCGTGGGTATGTGACGGTTCACCAGACTGTCCAAATGGTGAAGATGAAATGGATTGTCACAATACAAATTATTGTACAAAGGATGAATTTAAATGTGTTACGGATGGTAGTTGTGTACAGCGTTCGCGTGTGTGCGATGAACATTTCGATTGTCCAGATGGTTCGGATGAATTGGCTTGCATATATCAAATAACTGAAGTGCCAGCAACGCCCAGTTGTAGTGTTGGATTGTTCCCATGTGATGGTGGCAGTTGTTATCCGTTGGCTGTTTTATGTGATGGTAAGATGAACTGTAAAGATGGTTACGATGAGTCGAATTGTACGAAAACAACACAAAGGATTTACCAAGTGATGCAAATGGGTGTGGATGAAAGAGGAATTAATGAAACGTCATTAACATTGTTTTGGTGGATACCAACACCGAATGTTACATTGGAATTCTTACCGACAATAAGTAAAATTGGTGAAAATAAATGGCTGAATGAGTCTTGGACGAATGAAACAATTTATACATTTGGAAATTTGAGTACATTTACAACGTACAATATGACAGTTTATGTTCGAATACAAGGATCGAATACAATTTTCCCACCAGCGAAATATTTTATTGCTTCCACAGCTGAAGGTATACCAAGTGAACCTTATAATGTAACATTAGTACAAGAATCATCACAAATCAAAATCAGTTGGAATAAACCAATACATCCGAATGGTTTGATTGTGAATTATAAAATTTACTGGTCACCACCAATGAATTCACCCGAAACAGTTATAAATGGTAATCAGACATCGTATTTATTGTCGGCATATTTCCAACATGAAGTCACATATTCTTTTTATGTTGTGGCTGTAAATAGAAAAACAGAGAGTAGAAAATCAGCAGTTGCAAAAATTACGTATGATGAGGATACGGCAATGGATGAGATACGAAATATGCAAGTGAAAATATTGAATACAACACATGTGTATATTCAATGGCAATTCAATGGAAAAGCAGATGGTTTTACTGTAGATGTTAAACCGTTGGCCCAAAATCCAGCGATACCCACAATAATAACAACAACAAATGTTACTGTATTGTTGGCGCCTGGAAAGGTGTATGAAGTTGTTGTACAAGCGTTCAGAAAGTCTTTTAAATCTGAACCGCATAGTCAATATTTCAATATGCCCGGAAAGTATTTGCCACCAGTGGATAATGTACATGGTATATTAGTGCCAGGACATCCGAATACAGTGAAATTGAGTTGGGACCGTTTAATGGACAATCGTAAAGTGAATTGGATATATGGTGTGTATTACGGTATTGATGGTGAACATTTGTTCAGACAAGTGCCCTACAAAACACCAAATCTTACTGCCTCAATACAGAAACTAGATGCATGTGAAATTTATATGTTTGCTGTTGGTGTTGTTGAACCACTTGGTTTAGGTCCATTGTCGCAGCAGGTTCAAATTAAGACGAATGCTGATCCGAGATCTCCTCCTAAATCGTTAAGTGTACGGGGTGAAGTGAATAATCCTTTAAAGATGGTGGTTTCATGGAAACATCCTTGTCCACTAATTATTACTGGCAAACCAGAGAATACAACTTACATTGTATGTTAATGTTATTTTGTTTTATAAAGCGTTTATTGAATGTTTTCTGTTCTTTTAGGTACGTATTCACGAAAGAACCACGAATAAACAGTTCAATAAAGGAATTCTTTCAAGTGAGACTTCATATACATTTGATATTCTATGTGGTGGCGTTTATGACATAACAATTTCAACTTCCCATGAACAAGCTGTTGTATCAAAGAGTGTAACTTATTATGCACCGCCTGTTCCACAACCGTACGAAGTGAAAGCGTTCCCGGAAAAGAATGGTAGTTATATTGTGTACTGGCAAGAGCCGAAAATGCCAGAAGATAGTAAAACGACGTTTGAAGTGTTAGTTGGTGAAGGTAATCACATGAATGAGACGACAGCGCGCCGTTTTCTAGCTGATAAACCACCATTTGTTTATACGAACCCTGATGGTGGGCAAATGTATACATTTGCTGTGCGAACATTAACAGAGCACGGTTTTAAGTCGACTACGTCGGAGGAGTTGAGTTTAAGGCTTGAGAGTCAGAGTTCAAGCGATGGCGAGTCGTCAGCTAATACATTGGCAATTTTTGGTGGTTCTATATTAATATTGCTGATGGCTAGTGTGATTGTTGTCCTTGTGATAAGAAATCGACGGTTACATAATAATTTTACACGTTTTACTAATTCACATTATAATACAAGAGCGGAAGCGGCTACAATTGATGATAATGGCTTGGAAGAGGATGATTCACCACAGATTCGAGGATTTTCTGATGATGAACCATTAGTGATAGCGTAATTTCGAGAGATTTAAGAAGACTTGAAAAGGAGATTTTTATTGGGAATATTTTACTTTTATTAATTGTTACCGTTCCTTTGCTTTAATTAATTCATAGAATAATTTCTAATAATAATTTAATATTCTCAATAGAAATCAGATGAAAAATATAAAAACTGTAAGTATTTGTCCATATTGATATATTTGTATTAATTGTAAGTAAATTTTTAATAATGTTGTGACATGTTCTGTAGTTTATTTGATGAACTAGTCTTTTAATTTTTATTACATTTTGACCGATTTTGAGATATTTTATCATATTGGTGGAGTTTTTGTTTTGTTTTCGAATGGTTTTTTTTGTTTCGATTTCAATGGTCATTTTTAAACTAAAGAAAAGATATGTAACAAGTCAAATTTCTGTGATATTCATTTCGCTCAGTTAAAGTTATTTTTGAATTGAAGGAATTTGACCTATGTAACTATTATGTGTACCTTTATTGCCTAAAATATAAATTGCCAAAGAATAATGTGTATTTTCTTTCATTATAACAAAGTTAATCGTCTAAAATATCGTCCAGCCATTGTTCTAAGTCGTCGTCCACTTTAGTTACAATATTTTTAGGTACGTTTTCATCTGAAATATCGATATTAGTCACGAGAATGCTTAGGTCATCCTTGGAAAAACTATCTGTGCGTTTTTCTATCTCGTTTGGTTTTCCAATTGTTTTATTGTATTGTAATAAATTATCGTTTGCGTCTTTATTCATTTGTTGAATTTTTCCCTTCTATAAATTTATAAATCTCAAAAAAATGTTTGTTAATTTTGTTGAATACCCACGGGAAAATAATGTTCCTCGATTCCGAGTCTTTCATGGAATGGTTGAGTAGATAAACTTAAACTAAGTAAATCTAGATCCAAATTAAATAAATCATTCATTGTGTTGCCATTTTGAATCTGTTCTATGGTTGTTTTATCGCTTTTTAACTGAAATCGTCCACTTGGCTTGATTGGGGCACTTGCAAGTAGTTCAAAATTCGTACCACTTGGTATTCTAATTTCATTTTCATCTTCTTGTTCATACCTATCCCAATTTGATTCTAATTCTACTTTTTGCTTAGCTACAACGTTTACAGGTGTATTTAGATCTTGTTTTCTTGATCTGTATTTTTGTTTATTTTTCAAATGTCGTTGTCCTCTGGAACGTGTTGTTAATTAAAATTTAAATATTCAAAACAGTTAAACTTACCTAGCACGTTTCTCTTCCATATTTATTGGATATTAGATATTTAATTATTATCTGCTGATTATCTAAATTGTTGATTTTTTAGATTTTGATTAAAGTTATACAAATTTCTAACCCCACTTTTACATTTTTGGTGACATAGACAACCAGTGTTATGTTGTTGTCATGTTGTTGTTTTCTCTTGTTTTTATGGTTTTAACCACCTTGTTACCGACTTTGAATTTCGCGCTTTATGGATTTAGCATTTTCTACATTTCAACAAATACACAAAAATAGAAATTAAAAGTTTTATGATAATATCCTGCCTGCTCCTTTTCATTTTGTATCCCCCTATTTTAATCACACTTGGTCCAAGTTAACTTATTTATTACCGAATCATTACACCTATTTGACTTAAAATGAATAAAAAACACGACAGAGTAGGATACTGATTATTTTTTCCATATAAGCACAAAAAGGAGAAAATTTGCATTAACAATGTGCATTTATTAAGTATATATCTATGATTTTTATAAACGTATGAAACTACATACTAAAGTTACAATAACAAACAAAAGATATACAATTCGAAAAAGTAGTAAATGAAAAAATGTTTAATAATAAAGAAACATTAGCTGATCGAAAATTGTATTTATAATGAGATACATTTCATAAATAAACATTACTCAGTGTGTATGAGACGAAATCTTATCCTGCCTACGGTTACTTTCGAATAATGCTCTCGACCTAGGTGATAACTTTTTAAATCGAAAGAAATCGCATCTTTCTGTACATTTCCAGAAGGAGGTAAGCATTTTGCTATTTTAGAAAAAGTTGGATTCCATTCATTAGGATTTATTATTGTTATTATAACTTCAAATGAAAATTTAGATACAAGTGATAATATTTCTGGTGTTTGTTCTCCTAACATTCTCAAACTAAAGTACAATTTATCCAACTTGTAACTGGAATAACAACAAGTAGAAACAGTAGAATAATAAAATTCAAATAGTTGCTGATATTTCACAAAATATTTGTACTTTGTTTCATTTGAATTAAAAATATTTTCCTCATAATTCATCTCATTTAATATCAAGGAATCTCCATGTTTTTTCATAAGATGAGTAGAAAATTTTGATTCAACATCAGTAAATGTGCAATTTTTTAATGGACATTTAAACACTTTATACAAACATTTCATCTCATGTTTAATAAGATTTTTATGACTATCGCTAATAGAACATCCAAATTTTTGATAGCTACACGGAAAATTATAGAAAGAAGTAATAAAATTTTCCATAGAGTAATTTCTTGACCCTTTATATTCATTCTTGCATAATGGACAATTTGATTTAAGATTTTTATAACAACTTGAGCAAATACTGTGTCCTGAAGAACACAAATAAATTGGGGGGCGCATTATTGTAAGACAAGTAACACAATTTAAATCTTCCATATGATTTAGATTATTCAATAAATTTTGCTTGAAAGCATTCGTTGTTGGGAACGTTAATCTACAATTGAGTTTAGGAATTGTTGTGCAAGAGAAAATATTTAAAATGCCGTCGAAATTAATGTTTTGTCTTTCAGTGTCTTCCAATAGACTTTCAAAGGACTTTAAAGAGACTTTTGTTACAAAGAAGTTACCATTTAGTTTTTCATAATATTTAAGAGAATACATTTGATCAGAATGATTTGAATTGCTTTGTGGTTTGGCATTAAGCAAAATATATGAAATCTTCTTATTAGTTAGGTCTCCAGAAATAGAAAGAAAAACGCGTTCTTCTCGAAATTCTAATAAACGATTGTATTCGAAATCTGTATCAGTCAATAATTCTATTTCGAATGTTCCATCTTGGGAATGCATTATTGCATCTTGGTGAAACTCATGAAAATGATCCAATAATTTTGAATGCACACCTCTCCAATTGCAACGGTTCACCTTTGATTTGCATAGTAAACAATGAACACCAATTAATTTGCATTTTAATTCATGTTCTTGTTTATTCGAAAAATACAGGATTTCTTCGCATCCAAATTGTTTATTCTTACAAGCCATCGGAATTGTACTAATCATAGCGATTGCTCCATCAAATAATGGAATGGAATACGCCAACCAATTCGGATTTTTGTTCTCATCTTCTAATTCATAGCATAAACCACAAACATTTCCCAGTTTTACAACATATTTGATAGGTGCTTGTAGCGGCCTTTTACAAATCGAACAAAGTGAAGCATTATAATCTTGAAAAATGTGTAAAATCATATTTGACTGATTTTTTTCTAGCATCTCCATTTTGTCTCTGAAATGGACAACGAATATATACATACATACCTAAACTGATAAACATGTTTGTTTTTTTAACTTACTCGGATGATTTTCCAAGATCACATTGTTGCGTAGTACTCATTGTGGTTCAATTTCTTGTTCGATATTTTCCATAAATTCTTATTGAAACCAGTTTAGGACTAAACTCTTCTTTTTTCGGATTGAAACAATAACTAAAACAAAACAGGGTACATAGAACAACACCACAATTATTTAGACTATAGAGTACAATACAATTCATTGCTAATACTGTATTCGCGATTCAAGTTAGTCGGTGGCGCCGCATGGTGCTTGCTGAACCAATTTCATATTAGTTTATGCGCTGTATGGAGGTCTATATACTAGGAGGCGAAACGAGATAGGCGATAATGCTGAAAAGTGTGCCAACATTGCTCTAGTGTCAATGTTGTCCACGGAGTAGCGCTGCGATCGGTAGTTCGGTTCCCGCTTCATTTAAGCGTCATTGAGATTTGTGAAATCTTTTAATTTTCAATTGATTTTCTTCAGTATTACGGGTTTTTTTGTATAGAAATTTTGTAGAAATCATTCTTTATTGAACAATTAATAAGAGAATTGCTTGAAATCAGTGAAAAATTAAATAAGTGGTGTGAATTGGGGTTATATTCTACATAAAAAAGGTAAGTGAGAAACTGTACATTAATTACTGTTTTTTTTGGCGTCACAACATGTTTTAATAGTTTAATTTATATTTATGACCGATTTATCAATGTAAGGATAATGTCCTGAAAGTTTGTTAATTGTTATTTAACTGTTAAATACCATTAAACTACAAGATAAAATTGTTTAACCGCATATATACAACCGCATTGATAAATCGACCCTTAATAACGAATATTTAACTGTATAAACAATGCTGATCGGATATAAAATGCGAAAAATATTGCTTCGGGATGGCATTAGATCTCGCCCAAAAACGTTAAAAATTGTCTTTGCAGTTTTCACGTCAAACTATAAAAAGGTTTCTCTTGTCATTAATTTGTAGGTAATATATTCTACATTAATATGAATTCCATGAAGAAACAAAAAATATCCCGAACCATTTATCGACAAGCCCAAGATCAAACAAAATTAGATTTTAAAAGAAAAAATTCGGTCAATGAAAATAAAATTATTCTCGACAGTGGTGCATCTGAGACATTTTCGAAAAATACATCCGCAATCGACTGCGAATCAGAAATTTTTAACGATAAGAACGATCCAATAAGCGACAGTGTGTCTCATGAAAGTTCTTTTTCCGCTTCTTCCGAGGATTCTTCTAACCTTTTGAATAAGGACGATAGTTCTTCAGACGAGTTCGAAGACGATTTAATTAATGTTCATCCACTAAATATTCAACATCCTTCTGAAAATGAACAACAATCTTTTCTCAGGAAATTAGTTTGTGGGCTCTTGAATATGGTATTTCCCATTCAGCATTAAATCACCTCTTGCGCATATTGAAACCACATCATGCCGATTTACCAATTGATGCACGATCCCTTTTACATACTCCAAGAAAGGTCAAAAATCAGTTGAAAACGGTTCCTCCTGGCGTGTACTACCATTTCGGACTTAAAAAATGTCTCAACCAACTGTTATTTCAATACCCAGATATAAATTGTACCTCAACCATTGCAATTCTTGTAAATGTAGATGGACTACCCATTTCTTCGAGCTCTTCAAGTCAATTTTATCCCATTCTTTGTTCGATTTATAAAACAAGAAATGTTGGCATAATTGGTCTGTATCATGGGCATGAAAAACCAACGAATGCCAATGACCTTTTAAATGATTTCATAATTGAGGCGATTGATTTAACCATTAATGGATTAATCTTCAATAATAAGCCATATTCATTTAAAATAAAAGGCTTCGTTTGCGATGCACCTGCCAAATCATTTATTTTTTATACTAAAGGTCATACTGGATATTCTTCGTGTACTAAGTGCGAAGTTTCTGGCGATTTCATCAATAATCGAATATGCTTTCCTCAAACTAATAATTTGAAACTGAGACACCACGATGAATTTGTTGCTAAATGTGACGAAGATCACCATTCTGGAACTTCACTACTTGAGTCCATTCCTAATATAAATATGATTAACATTTGTGCATTGGACTATATGCATTTAATTTGTTTAGGTGTTGTCCGTAAATTATTATTATTTTGGTGTTGTGGAAAACCTCGAGAAAAATTGTCATTTATTCAAATCAGTACAATTTCAACTTCATTACTTTCACTGCGACAAAGTATTTCTTCCGATTTTGTACAAAAACCCAGGTCATTAGCTGAACTGAGACGGTTTAAGGCCACCGAATTTCGTCAGTTCTTATTTTATACTGGCCCAGTGGTTCTCAAAAATGTTTTAAACCGAGACAAATATTTAAATTTCCTGTGTTTACATGAGGCTTGTTCGATTTTGTGTAATGAAGAACATTTGAAATTACACAAATCTTACGCTGATTCTCTTTTGCTATATTTTGTTGAAACGTTCAAAATTTTATATGGTGCTCATAATATGTCACATAACATTCATAATTTATTGCATATAGCAGATGAAACATTAAGATTTGGTGTACTTGATAATTTTAGCGCATTTTCATTTGAAAATTATTTACAGTCTCTAAAAAAATTTATTCGGAAAGGCGATAAACCTCTAGAACAAGTCGTCTCAAGAATAATTGAAAATGATTTTCTCAAGCCTGTCGCCTTAATTTGTGAAGCATCAGATTCTTTCAAATTAAAAAGTGAACATTATAACGACCCTCTTGTATCAGGCACTACTGGTTCTCAATTTAAGGATGTAAAATTCAATAAATTTACTCTAAAAAATTCTAAAGGAAATGATTGTTGCCGTTTGCGCGATGGTGGCATTATATGTGTAAAAAATTTTTTAAAAGGATTTCTTCGCGAGATCACGTTTGTTCCCGCCGCGAATATAACCGGTTATCCCCTCTCTTTTTGTTTTTGACAAATACCAGTTCCCGATGAACAGTTCGCGAAAATACTATCGGTTACTTGCGGTTACTTATGATGCGTGGTCGCTTAACCCCATTTTTTTATTATGGATTCCCAAGAAATATTGCAGGTGCAATTAAATTATAAAGGAGAAGATTTCATAATAAGTGTTGACGGTAAAACAGCGTCCATATTACTTAATGGTATATGAATTTGTACATTTTTGCTATAAACATATATCTATTAATTTACATTTTCGTATAGATCCTCAACAAGCTGATAAATTTGTGGAACAATATATTAATTTAACTAGAAAACCTGCTAATGTTGTATCAGAGCCTGACGACCTACCGGAACCTGGCCCTTCACAATCGACCAACAACACAGATCATAATACATGTATTTGGAATAGTAAACGTCCAACGGAAAATGATATATTAGCTACAGAATATTTTTTACAACTAAGAGAAAAGTATGCTCAAGTTTTTTTCACATTTTTTTTTTCATTTTTTCATTTTTTTCATTTTTTTTTTCATTTTTTTTTTATTTTTTTTTATTTTTTTTTATTTTTTTTTCCGGGTTAAAGTGGTCCAAATTTTGCTAAATTAGTTCCATCCGATCCTAATTGAAATCTATAATTAAATTAAATAGTGTAATAAACAGAAAAGACTTATTGGCTGTTATTATAAAATTTCTAAAATATATTGTGAAAAATTCGTTGAATTTAATATAAAAACTAGAACATCTGCATCTTATCAGTGTTGTTGTAATAACAAAAAAACTTATTGACATTGGCAAATTTCGGTATCTAAACAATTTTTACGCGGTTTAAAATTAAATTTTATAGTTTTTCTAAATAAACTATTCAAAATGACTGTATGTGAAAATAAAAATTGTAATCGAAGATTGACCAAAAGGGACTACCAAATTGTGTGCTGTAAGTGCAATATCTGGCATTGTGCGGTATGTTCTAAAATAACAAATAAATCCATCCAAATGTACCAACAGCAACATAAGGCCTTTACGTGCACCAAATGCTGCCACGTAAGGCTTTCCACTGAAGCTCCTATAAACACCCCTCATGTTGAAGATGACGAAAACGAAGAAAAAAATGAAACTGTTTCTGAAAGTGGTGAAGAACTGGCTATCGCCGATGTTTATTTCCTGGTTAAGGATTTGGGTAAAAAAATAGAGTGCTTGCAAAATGAGAATGCCAATCTTGTTCGAATTTTGACAAAAAAAGAAGAAGATTTAACTGAATGTAAATCCAAAATTATTGCCCTTGAACAAAGAATAGACAACCTGGAGCAAATGAAAAAAGCCAACAACATTATATTAAGAAACATCCCAAGAGAAAAGGAAGAAAACTGTAATCGGATAATTGAAAATATTTGTAATGTTATTAGAATGAAGTCTGAAGTAGAGGAAGATCATGTCGGCAATTTTACCGCCTTCAGGATATCAGAGAAACCATATGCCCCTATTTTGTTAAAATGCCAAGACAGAAAAATGAAAAGTCTTTTTATGGAAAAAATGAAGAAAAAGGGCGAAGTAAATGTAGACGAACTGGGTTTTGAAAACTTTAATAAAAAATTCAGGAGAGTCTTTGCTAACCATGACCTTACGTCTTTTAGAAGAAACCTTTTTACCAAAGCCAAAACAGTACAAAAGCAACTTGGCTATAAATATGTCTGGGTATCGAATGGCGAAATTTTTCTTCGTAAAAATGATGTTTCCAAAAGAAGACAAATCAGATGCGAAAATGACCTTGACCTTGATGGATTGGAATAAATTATTATTATTTTTTTTTCTGGCCTACTGGACTACTAATACCCCAGAATATATCGTTTTTTTTACACAATTCACTACTCTATTATCAGAAATACTTTAAGTTTTTTTTATTTTTTTATATCATATAATAAGTACTTTTATAAATTTTAAATATCTTTTTTAGTGCTATCTATTTATTGATATGGAAGACATCATTGCGGAAATGGATGGTATTGAGTATGAGACACATGTATGTGAAACCCCAAACGAAATAGGTAAAAAATTACATTTCGACAAACTAGGTCTAAAAGTTTTACATTGTAACGTGAGAAGTCTTGGTAAAAACTTTAATTTGTTAGAATTTCTATTACATTCTTTTAAGGAAGACATTCATGTTATAATATGTTCAGAAACATGGGAAGAGGTAAATATACACTATTTAAATCTTTTTAAAATTCATGGGTATAATATGTATCATTGCAAAAATAATGTGGCTAATAAATGTGATGGAGTAGTTTGTTATACAAAGTGTAACTTGGCAGTTTCTGTGGAAAACATAACTTCAGGCTTATTGAATATTATGAATATTAAATTTAAATTTAACAATACTAAATTTTCAATCTCTTGTCAGTATCGAAATCATAAAATAAATCCAGACATTTTTATCAGTAATATGAATGAATATTTTAGTAATCATAGTTCCAATGAAGTTGAATTATTTTTAGGGGATGCAAACATAGACTTATTAAACTATACTGATTTGAAAAATGATTACTTAAATATGTTATACTTTCACGGATTTAAATCATATGTTAATTGTATAACCCGTAGGGGAAATACACCAAACTCTAGAACATGCATTGACCATTGCTTCATTAAACAACAAAAAAATTATTATATCGAAGCGGGTATACTTGACTATAATATAACCGACCACATGCCTCTTTTATGTCACATTTTTAATAAAGAAAAAAATATTGAAACAGAAATCACAAAAGAAAATTACCACAAATTTGATGAAATAAAATTTAAAACTAAAACTAAAATAGAAAATGTCGATTGGGATTTTTTGTATCAGATAGACGATGTTAACACACAAGTAAATTGCTTTGAAAATAAATTGGATACTTTAATAGGAGAATCATCAACTGTCTGCTACAAAAAACCAATAAATATAAAAAAACCGTGGATCACCAAAGCATTAGTAACTTCTATATTTAAGAAAAACCTCATGTTCAAAGAGTCGCTCAAAAATAACAATCTAATAAATAATTTTAAAAAATATCGAAATAAATTAAATGAATTAATTAAAATTAGCAAATCAAATTATTTTAAAAATAAAATTTCAACAGCTGGTAATGATTCTAAAACTCTTTGGAGTGTTGCTAAAGACTCAACAAATCTAATTAAAAACAAACATGTAAACATCACAGAATTGAACTACAAAAATAAAATTGTAAATAAATCAGTAGATATCGCAAATTCAATGAATGACTTTTTTATAAATATCGGAAATAATATGACTAAAAAAATAAGTAAAAACAAGTACATATCCAAAAATAATTTTGACTCGAATAAAATATTTCAAAAATCTATATTTCTTGACCCAACAAACTAGACTGAAATGAAAAATATTATAATGTCATTAAAAAATTCCGGCTCAAGTGGGCCAAGCAGAATATCTAATTCGCTGTTAAAAAAATATTTTAACTATCTTATTGAACCATTAATAGCTATTTGTAATAATATTTTAATAAAAGGTGTATATCCTAATGCTTTTAAAAAAGCTATTGTGGTTCCCATACACAAGGGAGGTAGCATTACCGATGTCAACAACTATAGACCAATATCGCTTACCTCTAGTATTTCTAAAGTTGTTGAAAAAGTAATCAAAAATAGACTGGAAAATTTTTTTACAGAAAATAAGCTTCTAAATAAAAAACAATTTGGTTTTGCTGAAGATAAGTCGACTGATGATGCAATATCTCGAGTAACAAAACAAATATATGAAGCGGTTGACAATGGTACACCAGTAATGGGTGCCTTCCTTGATCTAACAAAAGCTTTCGATATGGTCTCACACAAAAAACTCTTGGCTAAATTAGAATCTCAGTTTGGAATAAGAGGAATTGCACTGAGTCTTATAAAAAGCTATTTATGCAATAGATACCAATCAGTTAAAATAGATAACACTACTAGTGATGAGAAACTGGTGCTAAGAGGTGTGCCACAGGGTACAGTTTTGGGGCCTATGCTTTTTATATGCTACATAAATGATTTTCTCAGTTTAAAAAATATCGGTGAAGTTACAGCCTATGCGGACGATACGGTTTTGGTTTTTAAAAGTAGTTCATGGGAAACCCTCAGAAACGATGTATCTTTCGGCCTTTTTACAGCTAAAAATTGGATGGACGAAAATGAGTTGCTTTTAAATCAAACCAAAACTGTAATTCTACCTTTTACCAAACGCGTTAGCTCCTTACCTATATACAATGTGGTATATACACATTTCGACTGTAACACTTTCTCATCACTACATAATAAAAAATGTACTTGTCGCTCAAATTACATTCTACTTCAAGATAATGTTAAGTATTTGGGAGTTTATTTCGACACCTTACTAAACTGGTCTTATCAAATAAATAACTTAAATAAAAAATTAAGGTACCTAATTTATGTATTCAAAATTCTTAAAAATATTATTGATATTCAAAGTTTAAAAATTATTTATTCTGGACTCGTTAATTCAATATTAGATTATGGTAGTATTGCATGGGGTGGAGTATTAAATAAGCACCTAGAGCCACTTAACATAACACACAGGAAAATTATAAAAGTAATGTTCAATAAGCCTTGGGATTTTTCCACCGATGACTTGTTTGAACTTAGTGGTTTCTTAAGTATACGTCAACTGTATGCCAAGAAACTCCTAATCTACTGGTATAAAAAGAAAATAACCGCAAAGCCAATAACCCACCCGTACCCTACAAGAAGTGTCGCCAATGGCCTTGTAGATGTGCATGATGCAGACTCGAGAGTTGGTCAAAGATATTATGCATATTTCCTGTATAAATTAATTAACCTTCTAGATAAATACGTTAAGAATAACCCCCTTCTATAGTACATTTAAAAAACAGACAATGCTTTGGTTAACATTCAATAATAAAATTGTTGATAATTTATTCTTAGTGTAAACCATAATTTTAAGATGTATATTACCTCTCCCCAAGTTAAATGCTTTTGCGAATTTTTGCTACATGTCTCTCATACTCTGTATCTTCTTTTATTTTTCGTAATATGTGTTAAATGTCATAATTTTTCTATTATTGAGTCACAAACAAGGCTTTGCCTTATGTGACAAAAGATCTTTTTATAGGTATAATTGGCAATTCAATACCTCAGCGCCATCGCCTATGTGGCAGAAATTTGAACCGACTTAAGTTCAGATTTGTCAACAAAAGATTTTTGAAATTTCAAACAATCTTTTGATATATTCGTTCTTTCCTGATATTATCGTTTGATAATTTTGTTATTAATCATATAATAGCTTTTTTTAAAGCTTTGTTTGTGTTGAAACTTCTGTGGTAAGTCCTATAAAGTAGTTTTTTTATGTCCTTTTTTCCAAATTAAAATTGTTGTTGTTTTAGGTTAACTTTGTTCTCGAAATGGATTTTCGAAATTTTTCACTGTCCCTGCTGGAACTGTTCCGTTTTCTGGACTGCACACCGTCCTCCAGAAATTTGATAGAGGGTGAAGCACTTTTAAATGCGGGGCACATTATGTTATGTGGTATATTAGCCGATAGTTGTCCAGGTAATTTGCCGCCGTTTATTTTGTACTTTCAATTTATTGTTTTATATTCTTATTTTGCAGATAATATATCAATTATGAGCCTATGTGTGCAGACGTCGGCTGTTTCTTCTCCACCGCACGAAATTAAAGGTGCGTTGGCATTGGATAGCAATAATGGCCTATTCATTAAAAACATGATTTGTTCATGTAAGGCTGGATTAAGTTCGAAGTGCAAACACATTGCTGGTGTTTTGCTAAAATGCACAAGGTAAGCAATATTATTCACTTTTTCAAAATATTAATTTATTTTTATTGTTTTAGGTCCCCATTAAATGCATTGGAACAGCTTTCGTCGACGGACGTTAAATGTATTTGGACCCAGAGGAAGAAAAACACATTGGAACAATATAAAGCTGTTCCTGTGGCTCAGAAGACGTGTTTTCCTTCGCGTCCATTCCTGCAAGACTTGCCAACGACTTCAGTAGAGGCCAACAGGCAGTTTTTGCAGAATGCACTGCCAAACTGTGCTCTATCCGTACACAAGTAGATTTTTCTCTTGTTGTTTATTCATTTTACAATAACTTTTGCATTTTTAGAAATAGAGCATTACTAAATCCACCTGGGGAAGAGGACATCGATGGCAATCGCAGACGGTTGATGGATGGCATCATAGAAAACTGCCGGAGGTCGCAAATAATGCATATTGTGTCGCAAGTCACTGTGCCTGCATTAAAAAGTTGTTGTGAAGGTTTTTACAACAACAATATTTTTAAATGTAATGTGGCGCACATTGAATTGTCGACATTTAAGAACAAAAATATGTGGAACACTGAGCGGCAGTTTAGGATAACTGGGTCCAGATGCTACGCCATGTACACATACAATGGTGAAGATTGGGCGACAAAAAGTAAAAAATACTTTTGGCCCAAATCGTTTTCAACCGTTGCGACGAGACATGGTTTGGCTTTCGAAGAAAAAGCTCGCGAGGCGTACCGCAGAACCACTTTGTGTGAAATCATACAAAGTGGTTTGTTGGTGTCTCCACAACTGCCCTTATTTGGTTATTCCCCCGATGGAATTATCATCGTGGATGGCAAACCATCCAAATTATTAGAAATTAAATGCCCACTTAAAGGTAAATTAAAATATATATATTTCGTAAATAATTTGAAACTGAATTTCTTTTAGGTGATACCATGGAGTTAGAACGGTTAATAGGAACGTTGCCCTATGTGGAAAAAACGGAGCAGGGCCTAAAGCTGAAAACCCGCCACATGTATTTTGGCCAAATACAGATGGGAATGGCTTTACTCAATATTAGCAATTGCGACTTCGTTGTTTATTCGGCTTCAGAAGACGCATTTGTTAATATTAATGTACCGTTGGATGCCGATTTTGCGATTGCCATGCTGAGCAAATTGAAGCAAAATTTTTTTTCTTATATGTTGCATCATGCCTGCGAAAATCGAACTTGGTAAGTTACTCTTTTTAAAAAATCATACATTTTTTAATAAACTATTATTTTTTTAGAATATGGAAACTACGTAGAGCCAAGGAGGGGACGAAATAAGTGTTGTCTAACACTTTAAATCGGTTCTTCTAAGAACCACCAATTATTTTAAAAAAATTACGAGAAAATTTATTTAGGCTGTTACTAATTAAATACATATGTATCGTACATGTGTAATAAGTCACTGACTTATTACTAATGCAAATGTACGTCTATATGTATACTAATCTCCTCTTTTTTTAGAACAGTTTTGGTGGTACCTAATACGATAGCAGGATGAAACGATGTCGCGAATCGGTGACTTAATTAGGCTGCATTTGGGATTGTTAAGAAAATTGGACTGGATTCAGAAATGCTGTGCAACGAAAGATCTAGAAGAAAAATTTACATAAATTTCAATTATAATATATTTATTTATTATTATATGCATGTAAATTTGTTTGAATATTTAAATAATTAAGAGTATGTTTTATAATAAATTTAATAAATAGAAATATGTGGGTTTTTTTAATAAATAAATTTGTATTTCAGAGCGCACAACTTATTACTCGTTTTTTGTGAGTCGTTCGGGAACAGGTCAAATTTTGAGTTGGAAATGCGTTATTTTTTAGTTTTCGTCGGACAATTGATGCTGGAACAAATAATTGGGCAGTTTTTATTAATATACATCAAACTACGATTCATTTATAATATTATTTACTTCTATGTATTGGCGAGAAGACTGAGGGTAAAATCATTTTACTTAAATTGAAAATTTTAAAATTCGAAAAGCAAGCTTAGGGAATAAATAGAAAAAAATAGTCAAAACATGCTTAAATCTTCAATTGTGCTTGTTTACGTGTTGGCTTTCCATTGTATTTGAATTATTATTTTACAATTAAGTTAAGTATGAGTTCTAAGGAAGTTAAAACGAAAAAACAATATTATTGCTCTGTGCGTTGTTGTGTCCTAAATTGCGGCTCTAAGTTTCAATCAAATAAAGAACTAAGTTTTCACCGATTTCCGCAAAATGGAATTCGGTCCATTTTGTTGAATCATAATGGACAAAATGTTAGGACCGATTTATTGAAAGCCTGGATGATTAAATTGCGGATGGTGCAAAAACCAAAGTCCTATTTAAGGATATGCTCCTTGCACTTCAATGCGGAAGACTTCTTGCTGCCAAATAGAAGTAAATAATATAATAAATGAATCGTAGTTTGATGTATATTAATAAAAACTGCCCAATTATTTGTTCCAGCATCAATTGTCCGACGAAAACTAAAAAATAAAGCAGTTCCAACTCAAAATTTGCCCTGTTCCCGAACGACTCACACAAGAAAACGAGTAAGTTGTGCGCTCTGAAATACAAATTTATTTATAACAAAACACATACATATTTCAATTTTTTACATATATTAGAAACATTCAAATTAAATAAATAATATAAAATTACAATAAAATACATTCGTAGTAGACATATAATAAACAATAACATACATTAACACATAAAACCTATTTCTTGGCTACATCCCATTTTATTTTCCTCTTAGACTGTTCGATTACATCCTGATGTTGAACCCGATCCCGTTCCATCAACTTCGTCTATGGACACTTTTGTTGAACCCGAAGTTGAACCTTTAGCGGTACCAAAAGATGACTCAATGGACCTGACATCTAATTTGAACGAATGTACCTGCAAAAAATCAGAAACAAACACATATTCTGTAAATGACTTGGAAGCTGCTACTTTATTGTTAAACATCTGTAACGTCTAATTACAACATTGCGAAGTACAGACGGACGACTTACCTTCAACTTCCTCTGACATTATAATTTCGAAGGCTATCCGAAATGACAACGAGCTCAATTCGTTGACGGGGTTGCAAAGTTTTGAAATGCTTAATGCAATAACCGAATTGGTGGAAACCACTTATCCAACCAAGAATCTACCTGCTCCAAAGTTGTCCTGCAAAGAAAGAATTATTTTAACATTTGTTAAGTTAAAAAATGATGTGTCGTACGTGGTACTTTCGCTTCTATTTAAGCACATCTCAAGCCAGACGTGTAAAGACATATTTTACGATATGCTTCAAAAATTAAGCTCTGTGTTGAAGTGTGCTATTTATTTTCCATCAAAGGAAGAAATTCAGAGCAACTTACCATCGTGTTTTGAGTCTTTTTCAAATGTACGGGTGGTTTTGGACTGCACAGAAGTTCCAGTGGAGGCATCTAAATGTTTGTGTTGCCGGCTCAATATGTATTCACATTATAAGAGCCAACAAACAATTAAATTCATGCTTGGGGTTACACCAGCAGGACTTATATCGTTCGTCAGCAAAGTTTATGGAGGAAGAGCTTCAGATAAGGCCATTTTACAGCAGAGCGATATAATTTCCCTACTCAATCCACATGTGGACCATATTATGGTAGACAAAGGCTTCGTAGTTGACGATATATGCAGCATCTACCATATAAAAATTATTCGACCGCCCTTTTTACGTAAGAAAAAGCAACTTACTCATGAAGAAACCTTGTTAAACAGTTGCATCGCCAAAGCCAGGGTGCATGTTGAACGGGTAAACCAGCGTCTGAAAATATTTAAAATATTAAAAAACAGATTAAATTGGCGATTGGTTGCAGTAGCAGACCATATAATAACAATTTTGGCTGCTATTTGCAACTTATCAACACCTATTTTGAGTGAAAATAAATTTTAAAAAGTTCTAAACAAATATAAACTAGTTTATTTACTTACCATCTACACATCTCTTCGATTTTGTCTGTATTAGACAAGAATTATGGTGTTCAAAACAAACGGTGGCAAATACCTCAACAAGTTTCAGTCGAAATTCCACTTAATATAATATGACACGAAATTAAAACGGCAATACAACTTCATTAGGCTTCTGGAGAATTACGAGCATTCCATAAAACCAAAGATTTCCATCAAAAACAATAAATAATTGAAAATATCTTCCCAAAAATAAAGCTAACCTAAAACAACAACAGTTTTAATTTTGTGAAAAAACAGTATTAAAACTACTTGACAGGACTTACCATAAATGTTTCGACACTAATAGAACTTAAAAAAAAACTATTGTATAAGAAATGACCGAAAATATAGTTATATCTCATTAAAAAGATATTTTAAATAGAAAATTGTTTGAAATTTCAAATAATTTTTGTTGACAAATCTGAACTTAAGTCGGTTCAAATTTCTGCCACATAGGCGATGGCGCTGAGGTATTGAATTGCCAATTAAAAAAAATATTTTTTTTAGACATTTGTTATATATTATTGTTAAACACACAATTTAATTGTAATCATAATGTTGTCTAAATATTTACTAAATAAACTATTCTATTCTATTCTATTCTAGTTGTTGATGACAGGAAGACCATTAAAACGCAAATATGGATGAAGATTGCCCAAGACATGAATGAAGCTGGTTCATGTAGGTGAAGGGAAGACAGTCGCAGAGAAATTGAGATTAAAATTTTCTAACTTACAAAAATAATATTTAAACCATGTTCAACATGTAAAATCGACTGGAGAGAGCCACAGAGATCCTCCACCTTATTTTGAAATATTGCACAGCATCCTTGGGAATAAACACAAAGTGACGCCACAACGGGTTGAAGATTCAGAGGAAAATTGTTTGGAAGCGGAAAATGCGACTCAAGATTTTACCGAAAATGATGAAAATTCAGAAAATAAAATAATTAATTCACAAAATATAAGAAATCGTTTTAAAATAACGAACAAATCTCTAAAACCGCAAACTAACAGTGAAAAAATTTGGTCGATTTTAGAGAAAGATATGGAGGAACGGAAGCAACAATTCTGTAAGTTGGAAAATTTATTAAAAGACCAAAATGATCAAAGGCAACAATTATTGATGCAATTTTCAAAACTGGTGGAACTGAAAGGGAGGAAGAGACGTAGAGAGCTGGATTCATCTGATGAAGACTGATTTATAATTATACGAGTACCTAATGTAATAGCCGTTTTCTTTTTGCCACAATTCTAAGTTATTCTGAGTTAAGCAGCCATTTGATTGATGGAAATGGCTATTTAACTCAGAATTAACTTAAAATTGTAGCACAAAGAAAACGGCTAATGTTATAAGACTGAATAAAATTTTTATTTTTATTTTTGTTATAAAGAAATGTTTTATGTTTGTTTCTACTTATATTAACTTGTTTTGTGTTAGTTATTGTCTTGAAAGAGGAGAATAATACATATTTATTTAGTTTAATCTTTAAATAAAACGTTTATTTAACATTTTGTGTTTGAAAGAAATAAATTATTAATTATAAAATTCTAAATACAGTTGTTCAGCCAACTGATCCCTTTTCTGTTGTGCTAATAACCGTTCCAACCTATTATCAACCTCGTCATAAATAATATTTTCTTCAATCCTAACATCTTCCTTCGGTTCCATGTCTTCCCACTCGTCTAGATTAATAAGGCAAAAGTTATGCAGAACAGTCGCTGCAGTTGCAATTTCTACACCTTTGCTGATTGAATATGTGTTTATATATTTAACTCTATTCCATCGACCTTTCAATAAAGAAAAAGCATTTTCAATTACGACTCTTCCTTGAGATAATTGAAAATTATGCTTTCTTTAAACTTGAGTTATTCGACTTTGCTTATACGGAACCATTAGCCAAGTTTTTAGTGGATATGCACTATCACCAATAATGTGTTGATTGTTAGGAAAATATTTTTCCTTACCATATATTTTAATATTTTCACTTAAAGATGACAAAGAAAATACCTACAAAGTGAAATTTTTTTAATTAGTTTTTCAACAACATAAATGCGTTTACTTGCCCTTGCATCGTGAGCACATCCTGGAAAACCAACATATATATATGTAAACAGTTTTTGTGCTGTACAAATAGCAGTTAAATTAATCGAGTGATTTTGGAACCTGTCAATGTAACTGTCTTGTTGTTCAGTCGGAACTTTTAATTTGATGTAAGCTCCGTCTATTGTGCCAATAGTACCTGCAAAAGTGCAATTATACATATATGTATACATAGATTATTATCAATTAAATACCTACCCGGATATGACGGAAAGCCTCTACTAATTTCCCGAAAATCGTCCTCTGCTACAGGCCAAATTATGTATTTTTTTTCATTTGAATTAACACATACAAAAATGAGTTTACTACATTCATAATTGTTGACGATACGAGACCAAATCTGTCCGTAATTTTCACCAGGGGATCTTGACTCGTCATATACCATAAAAAAAATAAGTTAACCTTGTTCTGGCTTAATGTTATAATTACCCCCAGAATATTTTTTATTAATTATTAAATGTGTATCGTTACTTATGATTACATCGAGTAACGATATAAATGTCGTTTTCTTCATTCGGAATAGATCATAGAAAACACTTTCATTGTACAAGTTGAGCCAATTTTCATAAGAAACGGTCGGATGGAAATAATTTTCTCTTAACTTTAAGGTTGAAAATTTAATTGTGGACGAACACAATTGTTGCCGAATTAGTTCAGTAGGCACAAAATCGAATAAGAACTCTTCCAACACAATAATTTCCATTATTAAATTGTTGTAAATTTTTCCAATAACCTGACTTTTTGCAAAATGTCGTGAGTAACCGGGGTGCTGAAGCCGTGAAGCAAATTAGTTCCCGCTAGCTTAGAATTCGTGACGTCATAGCCATACTCCCCTCCTCCCGCTTAGTCGCGAAAACACACCGGGAACTAAAATTTACTTCCCAGTACTTCACCGTGATCTCGCGAAAAAATTCTTTAAGTAATAGTAACGGCGCATTTGTCATTGGCTATAAATTTCAAAATTTAAAAGATTTTTACGTGGAACCATGCAAATCATCCACTTTTGGTATTTATTCAGTTTTGCATCAAGATTTTGAAGAAATTTCAATGTGGAACATTGAAGAAATTTCCCAGAAATGTGTTCAGTTAGACTACGAAAATGGGTCTGTTATTTTTCCATTATTACATAATGAACAAAATCAGTAAAAAAAATTAAAAAAATACAAAATAAAAATGGAAAAGAACACAATAAAAAAACTAAAACCAAAAAACCAATTCAAAGTAAATAACTTATTCAAAAAAATAAAAATCAATTTTTGTATTCTTTGTCAACAACCAAAACTTACTAAAAATGTAAATCATATTGAACGAATTAACTATTTCATACCATTTTTACATGTTCCAATTTTTTTTCGCAAATATTTCAGCAATAAAAACAATTAATATGGATCATTGGATGGTCGTTAAATTTGTTGAAGACAATTCAGTGGAAGCGGTACCAATAAGTTGGGTGATAGGTTCCCAATGTTATTGGCCACCTTTTCCCGACAAGAAAAGAATTGTAGAAGGAATTAGGAAGTGTGAAGCTCCTGATCCTATTAAGTGGCAACTATTCGACGTTATCTTTTTCCGAAACAACGTATTTGGTAATAATTTATGACCAATATTAAGCATGCCTTGTATTAACTAAGTTTTTATAAAATTTCAGAAAAGTATGCCGTAGCTGAACGCAAAGCCCGAAAGGGTACATACTGTTCAGATTTGGTATCAGACCACCCCAATGTATTGCCTAATAAACGAAAGCGTACAATGAAAAAGTTTTCGAGCGATTCATCGATGGAAGAAGAAATTGAATTAATTGAAACTGGTTTACCAAAGCGTTTGCCAGCACCACCTAAAATTAAAGAGAGTACGTATAAATGCAGTAGACTTGGATTCACGAATTATGGCAGTTACGCGCAATAGTCAAATTCATTGTTTCAAAAATGAACTTGATTATTACGAAAATGTCATAATTCGTGAATCCAACTCTATACGTGTAAGTATTACACGTATTACCGTAATAAGTATTTTATTAAAAATAATCTGTTTTAGGGCAATCTGTTAATAATGAATTACAGAATGTGAATGTATCCGAAAAGCTAGCAGAAAACATAATCACAGCCACAACAGAAAAATGAAAGCCAGAATTTTCTTCAATCTCGTCCAGAAGATCAAAACTGCGGTTTCACGGAAAAAGGTAAGCATTTACTAGATGATTTACTTGAAATCAAAGTTTTTAATTGTATGTATTTTTAACTACCAATTTCAGAACTCTTGATGAAGATCATAAAGAAAGTTAACATACAAAATGCTCTATTATCTTCAATTAATTCAAGACTTGCTAATTTGGAAAACACTGTCTCAAGTATGAAATCCTCAACAGCAGTGAATATAGAACCTGAAACTGATGATTCAATTTTTGTAAAATGCGACTTGCCAATAACGAACGAAAACGAGTATACCGAATTTAAGTTATTTGAAAGACGAAGCTAATTTCAATAAAACAGTAAGTGAAAACAAATCGATTATTAATTAATTACAAATGTCTGTTCTTGTTTATTATAGGTCATTGAATTATCACGTATTGATGGAGAAAAACCATATGATTTTGTGGCCCGTGTAATGGGGAAGTTATTTTCAAACACTTATGCAAGTGATTTCAGTTATTACGGCAAAAAACAGAAAAAACCTTTTAACAGTTTGACTGCCAATCAATTAATTTTAAGTAAGTAACTACCTAATATTTTAATCGCACACAACAATTTTTATACTCTTATTACACATATCAAAAGAAATATATTTATCTGTTTTAGAGGCTGGACTTCGAGCCTTTACAGACTTTTCCCAGAAGGATTTTGAAGTAGCCATCATGAAGTGGTTGAGACGAGCCAAGGAAAGGAAGCCATAGAAATTTAATAATAATTATTTGTTAATTTTTAACAAATATATCATAACCCATATTTGCTATGGTAGTTTTATTGAAGTGATCTATAAAAAGCGTTCATTGAATGTCCATTAAAAAAAAAATATTAGTCCATTGGATGTGTCTATTGGACATCCAATGGACGTTTATCTTGGATATCCAACGTATATCCAAATCTGTGCCAAAGTGACGTCCACTGAACGTAAATTGTAGATACTGTTGTCTTATACTGTACATCCAGCGGACCAAACTATAGATCCATGACGGACATTCAATGGACATCCAATGGTTGTTTATGTGCTATGTGGGTTACGATTAAAAGCCGTGCTACTTACGAACATTTGCGAGAAGTTGATGTTTTATCTTTGCTATGTGTTAAAACCTTAAACAGGTACATCAAACAAATTAAGGGATGTTACAATTGCGGACCATATCAGGACTTCCTTTGTATATAATTGTGTTTCATATAATTGTTAATATAAAATTGTACCTGTTTAATTAATTGTATTGTTACTTTATACGCTATAGCCACGCATGTTGATGAATCATGCCATTCGTGGCTATAAGCTTCATAATCTCAGTGAATCACTGTCACATTTTTTAGTTAGTTTAGAAGTTAAGGATTATTAGTCATTAAGTGTCGAACCGTTATAACCTGAAGTTCGGAAATAAAAGTGAATATAACAAATTAGTGAGTTTCATTGAAACACAAGCCGACCCCGACTACATCAGAAGTGGTTCAAACATCATGCCCAAAGTTAAAAAGAGGCCTCAAAAAAGAAGACGCTCTCCGTCTTCATCTTCAGCGTCAAGCTCTTCAAGTACGAGTAGCAGCACTAGTAATAACTCCAGCAGTTCCAGTTCAAGTAACGAGAGAGTAAGAACAAAATCGAATAGAACCAAACGTCCGAAGGCATCGGTAAGTCACAATACTTCTTATACCCATCAAGTCGAAAACATACAATTATCCAACGCAATTCCTACATTCAACCCTATTAACATGCATATAAACGACTGGATAGAAATTGTAGAACATCATGCATATCTATACAAATGGTCTGATAAATTGATAATTCATCAAGCGATAAATAAACTAACCGGCACAGCAAAAACATGGTACGATAATCACGTTGAAAATTACTTTGGGTGGACTATTTATACTTGGGCAAAGTGGAAAAAAATTATATTTTGTACATTTCAAAGCAATCGTAATGCATACGAGCTCTTAATGAATTTAGTTAACCACAGACCAGAAGCGGGAGAATCCTTATATGAATTCCATTTTAAACACATTGCAAAAATTGATAAACTAAAACTAAATTTTTCCGATGCGGATAAAGTGTCCCTAGTAGTAGGTGCAATCAACAATAGCACCATAACCACTGCCGTTGAAGCCGCAAATATCATGGACCCCAATATATTAAGCGCATATTTAAAAAATAAAACTCACCAGATTAATAATACTCAATTACACACCAACAAAAACAATATTAGCCAAAAAAATACCACTTGTAATTGCTGCGGCAAAATAGGACACCATCGCTCAAATTGTTACCACAACACTAAGACATGCAATTTTTGTAAACAAAAAGGTCATATCGAAAGGAATTGTCATAATAAACCATTAACAAAAAGCCATAAAAGAACCGATCGTAACTTTGAAAATCAAAAGGAAATTGATGAAAATTTAACACGTAAAGAAAATGTTCATGTAATTAATGAAAATCAAACGGAAACGACTAAATTCCACAGAAATATATATATAAATAACACAAAAGTGTACTCATTTATTGATATGGGTAGCACTTGTTCAATTATAAAAGAACATGTTGCGCGAAAATTAAACTTACTTGTAAAACCTCTAGAAAACAGTACATCATTATCAGGGTTTTTAGGCATCAGTACAGTAATAAACAATTATACAATAGCCACAACAAAAATCGATGATGCGACTTTAGAAATTAAATTATATGTAATCGATAATAATAATCTGAATACAGACATTTTAATCGGTAGAAATTTTACAGAACATCCAAGCATTGTTTATTACCGAATTGATGACTCATTAACATTCAAACACAAATCTGATTGTATCCCTTGGCTCGCACAACTTAAACATGGGGACCTTCCTGACGCAGATAAAACTAAATTGCATAAAATTTTAAAAGAGCACGAAAATTGCATTTATCAGAACCTAAATAAATTAGGCAAAGCGCATAATGTATCACTCTCGATAGAACTAACAACTCAAAAACCATCGTGCTTACCGCTACTCCGAGAAAGATAAATCCATTATTAGAGACAAAATTAAAGAACTACTTGAAGCTAACATCATTCGCGAAAGCAAATCCTCATACTCCAGCCCAGCTTTACTTGTAAATAAAAAAGACGGACAAAAACGACTAGTTATAGACTGTCGAGCGCAAGTATTTTACTAGCTTTGATTTGGCTTCCGGTTACCATTAAATTCCGATGGATGAAAAATCGATCCCTTTTACAGCATTTATATCACCAGAAGGTCTTTAAGAATACACGCGAGTACCTTTCGGATTAAGCAACGCACCGGCTATTTTTCAACATTTCATGAATTCTATATTGCAACCATTTAAACAATATAATATCAATATCATCCCTTACTTAGACGACATTCTCATACCATCAAAAAATATTGCAGACGGATTAAAATTCCTTAACGAAATCTTAACTGTTCTAAAAGAATACGGCCTGACCATTAACATGCCCAAATCGCTATTCTTGGTGAAAAACATAAATTATCTCGGCTACGAAATTTCGGAAAACCAAATCAGCCCATCGAGTAACAAAACACTTGCAGTCATCAACTTTCCTTACACTCAAAACCAAAATCAACTTCGCCAATTCCTTGGGCTAATCGGGTATTTTCGAAAATTCATTGAAAATTTTGCAAGAATTACAGCAACACTCACTAATCTTTTAAAGAAAGACTCGAACTGGGAATGGACCAATAAATGTAGCGAAATAGTCGACGACCTTAAAAACAAAATTTGCGCCAAACCGATTCTCACTATATTTAACCATGATTTACCAACAATTGTTTACACCGACGCAAGTCGCGATGGCTATGCTGGAATCCTAACTCAAAAGCACGAAAATAAAGAAAAGGCAATAGCATTTTTCAGTAAACAGACAATCGAAGCAGAAAAAAATTACCACTCTTTTGAGTTAGAATTGCTCGCAATCGTCAAAACCATTGATAAATTCAAACATTACCTGACAGGAATAGAATTCACAATAATCACAAACTGTAACTCGGTAAAGAACGCTCTCAACAAGCAAACTATCATTCCACGCATTGCACGTTGGGTCTTATTGTTGCAAGACTTCTCATTTAAAATTGAACATAAAGCAGGCCCTCAAATGCAACATGTTGATGCACTAAGCCGCAATTTTCCAAACAATAATGCAACTGACGAAAAAGTTATGATAATTGAAGAAAACGATTATTTACGAGAAGCACAAGATCAAGATCCAGCGATAAAATCTACTAAAGAGACATTACTTAGTGGCGATTGGCAAAATAACAAAAGCACCTTCAAAGAATACGACTTACGCGGTAACACAGTATATAAACTCACAAACACGGGTAGGAAATGGGTAGTACCTAAAAATTGTCGTTGGCAAATAGTAAAAATGAACCACGATGACATAGGTCACTTCGCATACGACAAAACAATTGATAAAATAAAACAAAAATATTGGTTTCCCAAAATGAGCAAATTCATAAAAAATACATTAAATCATGCATTCACTGCCTTTATCATAAAGAGCTCGGCGGTAAAAAACCAGGTTATCTACACTCATTGCCAAAGTACGCTAGACCACACCATACCCTTCACGCCGATCATTTAGGACCCTTTGTAGAGACGCAAAATGGTAATAAATACCTCTTAGTTATCGTTGATGGCTTTTCAAAATTCACATATATTAAAGCGGTACCAAATACATCAGCGAAACACGCTATTGAGAAACTGAACGAAATTTTCACAACATTTGGAAACCCCAAACGCTTAATAACTGATGCAGGAACTGCGTTCACTTCTAAAGCATTTCAAGAATTTGTACAAAATAAAGGTATAAGATTATATGTGGCTGCCGTTGGTCTCGCCAGAGCAAACGGCCAAGTAGAGAGAACTAATAAAACAATACTGGAGGCATTGGCTAGCGCCGGTGCAAACGTAAACAAAGACCAATGGGACACAAAAATCTCGGAAGTACAACAAGGCATTAACAGTACGAAACACCGTATAACACAGTACACACCTTTTGAATTGCTCCTTGGCTTTAACTTAAGAACTGATAAAGACATCATCGACGTAAATGAAAACGACTTAGATGTTACCAAAATCCTCAAAGATGCTGCTAAAAAGCTACATGAAAATACACAATGCTTTCATCCCATTGTGTTTGATTTGATGAAATGTAAATCGGAAAGCATTCCACCCTGTGCTCGCAGAGGTATGGTTTTTAAACAAATAAGTTAACACTTTAAATATACCTACCTTAATCAATCTTATTTGCAGGCTCTTTACTTGTCGATGAAATGAAGTTGACTGAAAAACTGGTCTTCGATAGATCGACTTTCAGAATACACGGATTTACGGACTTGGGTGATTATACTCCGAAAAATCTAGAAGATTAAACTGGGGATCACGCTCTTGTTTTAATGTTTCAACCATTTCAAGGAACGTGGGTACAAGCAATTGCGGCATTTTTATCCAAAGGTTGTGCGTCTGCAACGGTTTGGACAACTTGCATATTACGGGGATCTAAATTTTAACTATATGTGTCGATAGAGAATGAAAATTCATTAGACACATATTTTTTTTATTTTTCTTAAATCTCAATAATAAGCGAGAAAATGCCAATTTTCTAAGTGCGTATCTCTACTTTTTCAATTTTGTTAGCAATTCACTAAGCGGCAACCCTGAGACCATATTCGACTATCCATCGCATCGGAAATCTTTGTCACACATATTACAATCATATCTTCTGTATGAATGTAGAATTTACACTTTTCTTAAGTGGGGAGCGAAAGTAATAGAAGCTGTATGGAAGCTGTGATTGGCTATACGACATTGCAGTTAGCATATTTGAATATTTGAATTTTAAATTTAAAAATTCTGCGAAGACTTATGGCCTAACAGATAAATTGAGCTTAAATGGTAGATTATCAATTCACTTACGAAAATCAACCTTAGTTTTTAAATAACTATTTCTACCTTTAAAATTCCAAATGTAGAATGTATATTTTTAAATTCAAACTATGCAACTAAGAATGCATAAGGTTTGTAGAAATTTATCTTTTTCTAACACACTTGTTTAGTATATTGTTGAGATTGTCTGGGGCGGAGCCAATCTGTTGTGTTGCCATATCGCAATTGCTAACAAAATTTAAATCATGAAATTTAAAATTAGTTTTTAAGGGGTTAAATGACCCGCAAAAATTTTTTTATGAATGAAACACTACTTTATTGAGGGTCTAGTTTCATAATCCGTCATAACCCAATTTCATGCTAGTTGTCCAATGGCAATAGCCCTTTTGAGAAAATAGGGGTTTTTCGTTGATGTCCTTACAATGGATGGAGCTACGTGAAACAGGAGCATGTAGAAGAAATTCGGAATTAATGAAGAAAATGTTTCCTGCGAACATCCTTTTGAGGAAACCCGAAGACTATGGTTTTGTTCAGATTTTCCTCACCTCATGAAAAATTTCCGTAATTTCTGTGTGAAACGGCCGGAAACTTGGGTAAGTATTATTTCAATCGAGGATCATTTTATTTGTTGAGATACATGTGAGTACCTATAAGAATATATTTTTTGTAGACTCCCGATGGAGTGATTAAGTTAATCCATTGATCTACTGTTGTGGAGGTGGACGACTTGAAAGGATTTAACTTAAAACTTTGTCCACGATTAAGCCACGACGATATTCATCCGAAAGGCTACCAAAAAATGAATGTAGGTAGAGCTTATATAGTAAGAAACGATTTTACACATAATGTAACTGTCGTTTATTTCATGTATTTTTTAAGTTTTTCAGTGATAAAATCGCGGCAGCTATGAAAATATACCAACTTGACCGGATTTACATGATTGCCAATCCAGTGTCACTTTAATTAATCGAATTAACAGATTATAGAAATAATCAGAGTACGAAAGTGGTAGATGATGCTCTAAGACCTCATTCACACGAAATTCGGGTAATGCAATTTCTTATTGTACTTTTTATGATGATTTAATGAAATTTCATTTTTAGTTTTTATTGGAATTTGCCGAGTACTTGCAGGAGTGGAAACTTGAGGCATTACGACAAAACGCCTTTTTCTTGTCGGAAAATACGTTTTTAGGACTCATCATTTCCCTAAAAGCAACAACAGAGTTATTGTCGTTTTTAAGCACTTCCAATAATAATTATCAATTTCTAATGACTTCCAGATTAAATCAAGATGCACTTGGGGCAAATGATACATTATGTTAATAATTATAGAATCATTGAGTTTTAAAGTCCTAAATTTAACGGTATTTAAAAAAAAACGTTTGTTTCTATAACAATTATTTTCTTATAATTATTAAACATACATAATTTTTTAATTACCTTATTACTTATTACTAATTTAATATCTTAATCAATGGCTTTACAGATTAATAGTTTTCGCTTTGGATCTCTGTGCTCGTTTTAAAATTGTTTTGTATTTTAGCGTTTCTTTGGAATGATGCGAGGTGCTTGCGGATCAAATGACCATCCGGATTCAAATTTGTTTATACAAATTTATAAGTTGCTAAGTACGTACTCGCTGGTAAATGTTCCAAGAGGCAGCAACGTCCGTGGCGATAAGGATTTAGCAACAGTAAGGATTTAGCAGAAGAACCTAATCAGAATCTGCTTCGTTTTCAAGTGGACCTCGACTCTATCGTGGAAGGTTCTGTTTGGTTTGAAGACAGAGCAGTACCGGAAGACATCAGACATCAATGAGCATAACTATGCCTTGGACAAATGTTCATCGTTCATCGTTGCGTATGTGGCTGGATATGTTGCTAGGAAATGGAAATGTAATAGATTTACTAAATGCCCAGAATGTATTGAGACCGTACAATCTTCTCATTCAAACGTAAGTGACAAATTTACAGAAATTCTGAGTAAAGGATATCTTACGTACCCAACTGATTCAATACTGCAACTAATAAACAATTTAGAAATTGTATTTTTACAGTATGCCAATAACAGCAAAAAAGATGCAAATTTTTTGTTTGTATTAACAGAAGGATGTTTGGAAGAACAGTTTATTCTTATAGGTTGTTCCAAACATTCTCAACATTTAACTGAAGCCTCGACTGAAGCAATAATTAGGTTTTACTTAATGATGAGGATGCACTTTTTATGCAAAGTGTTAAATGAAGGGACGAAACAAAAAAAGGATGAATACTATTAAGTTAAGAAAAGAGGCGAAACTTGTCTAAATTAGGTAAGATTATTTTGTGAGTATAGGACCTCCTGGAGAGTGTGAGTATTTTTTTATTTGAAATGCCTTGATAGCTTTTATTATTGTTAATTTAACAAATTAAATTATTTATTAATCGTTTTGCATGATGTACCTAATAAATATCTATTTCAAAGTTTGCTTTAATAAAATTTGTAGTGCTTATAACATTATAAAAATGCATGTATATGTATTTGTTGTTTTGTTGGTTTTTATTGGTATTGTTTAATTTGCTTAATTATTTATCTTATATACTCCGTGTACTTAAAAACTGCATGTTATTGCTTCTGCATGTGTTTGCTGTACTTATATATGTCTAATTGTTTCTGTTTCGCTGATTTAATTTTCCTGTTTAATTGTTTTTTCTCGAAAATTGTACTGTTTAAAATAATTTATGATAAAAATATAAAAAGAATACATATATATAAAAAGATGTTTATTTCTTAATTTTTCCTTAAAAAATCCATGTTATCCTTAAAAATAGTAAATTTTTCCATATAACTTATTTAAATTGTGACCGAACAACTGTCTCGCACGCTACCATGTGGCAATTTTTGTAACTAGGCCAAAAAGCAATTATCGGGCACACTTTCAATACACGTCGTTTCGCTTCCTAGTATTACCACAGAATATCATATACAGAAGTACGACTCCTCCCCTTTTACCCGGAATGAAGGTTGAGTGCGCTTGGGGGGCATAAATTAGAGACCTGACGGACAGATTTTTTACAATTGACAGTGGGTGAGAGACCACTACTCAAAATATGAGAATTTATCAGATTTATCTACTAACGATAACAAAAAGTCAGTGCCATCCTGTTCACAATTTGCGTTTTGTGTCATTAGCATTAAATTATTAACTAACGCTGTTTTATATGCAGTTATAAATTGTGAACAAGTAGGGCTAGAATTATCTCCAAACAATGATCGGATAATTGCAAAAAAATTCTCCAAAGGATCTTCGTTTAACGTTCTTGTTAATAAACGTTTGAAACCAAGATCGTGCCATGTATCCCACAACAATTGAACATTTTTAATGGAAGCAATCAAGCTTCGTATACAAGGAAGATTTTTTTGTAGGAATCCCTTTTTCATTTAAAAACACTAACTCCTGTAATTTTCCCAAGGCATGTTCCCAAAATTTAAAATGTTCAGAACATTCAGTTATTAGTCGATTTAATGGCTTTGCAGAATTATAGGAGCTATTTAGCGAGTCAAATAATTTGTCCATAAAAATAATTGATTCTGATGTACCTAAACAATCTAATAATTTATTTTTATGTAAAAAATTTAGGCCCGCATACACCGATCTGCTAAATACTTGTGTTGCAAGTTTAACACGCATTTTTGCTTTTCCCTCTGGAGCAATATGTGTTTGGGCCTATGAAGGTTGTTTTATTTGTTTTTAAAAAGAATGTACCAAAGTTTATGTATTTTGTGTTGTATAATGTTAATGTTAAATTTAATTCTTTAACCCGTTCTACGCCAGTCAAAAGGGCGGGAGAACTCTCCAAAAAAAAGGTCCCCGAACGGCCAGTTTTATAATACCAATATAGCTATTTTGAATTTTATCAAGTTAACTTACATTTTCTATGTTCTTATTTTATTGCAATTTTTAAATTTCTGTAAAAGTAAAGTTTCATCTACAATTTAAGTGAAATAAAGTAAATCGAAGTTTAAAGTATTATACAGTCCATTCAAGTTTCATTTCTTTCTTTATTACCCGGTAATTGCGGGCAAACGCGACCGAACAAAATCTCCACGCGGTATCACCACGACGAGAAACCACTTCGCCGTTGATGTCGCCACATTTTTTGGTCCTCCAAAGCCGGATTGATTCCAAGCCATCCCAGAGGGTCCACATCCCAGGGTTGCAGAAAATTGCAGTTCCAAAGCATCAGGAAAAGGTAGATTTTCTTCATTTCATTTTTCCTTCCACCATTTGCAATAAATTCCAAGTTTGTAACAGCTTCTTTTTTGTCGTGTAAATTCCAATCTTTTTTCGAGTTTTTTACTATTCAACTTGCAACGTTTAAAAATCGCCTTAATAGGATAATAGAATTCACTTGTTTGACCTTCTATTTAAATATTTAAATTTCGCGCTTGCTTGTCTGGCCTTCAATTTAACATTTCGAATTTTTGAAACTTCGCGTCCATAATCAATGGCGAATCAAGCAAAGAAAGAGCAATACCTAATACTTCGCGACTTTTCGTTAACTCGCTTAAGAGAAACATTAGCTTACGCCCAAAGGGCAGAGCAGGATCGTACGGCTCGAACAATGTTCAACGTCAGACATCAAATGATTGAAACGCATTATGTCGAATTTCAAAACGTGCATGATCGATTATTTCCATTGCTAACGCCGGAGGAACTTAAGACTGCGACCGATTTGCACACTGAAGCGGACGAGGCTTACTTTACTTCAAAGTCAATTCATACCGAAATATTTTCATCAAGCGGTAGGCGTTCAGTAAATTCGAATCCTAGTAGAGCAGATTCAAATGCACCAACGAATGCAACCGCAAGTAATAACAATGTAAAGCTTCAAAAATTAACGATACCTAAATTTGACGGCAGTCTTAGTCAATGGCAAACATTTCGTGATATGTTCGAGTCACTCATTCATGAAAACGAATCAATTTCAAATGTTGAGAAATTCCAATACCTGATAAGCTCACTTAGTGGCACTCCTTTGAGTTTAGTTAGTTCACTTCCAATAACGAACGAAAATTATGCAATTGCTTACAAACATTTAAATGATCGATATCAGAATAAGAGATTATTAGCCACCGAACATTGGCATGCCATCCAAGGCGCACCAAACGCGATTTCCGATTCATTCGAATCATTACAAAGGTTATTGGACATTTTCTCAAAAAATCTTGCCGCTTTAGACGCGTTAGAGTTTGATACTGAAAAATGGGACTTCATCTTGTTCAATCTGCTGCTGGATAAAGTAGATATTGATACTAAAAAGGCGTTCAAACGTGAATATACGCAAACTGAACTTCCAAAATTCAAGCAACTTAAAACATTTTTAACTGAATATAGTGCTGCTTTGAGTCGTGTTAAAAAACCTCCAAATACAAAGCAAACATTCGCAAACAAAAATTCAGGGCAGTAACAAAAATTCACTAGAGCTCACTCGGTTACAATTAGCGAGCGCAATTGTCCAAATTGCAAACAGCAGCATTTTCTAAACCAATGCGCTAGTTTCGCTCAATTATCACCAAAGGATCGCTTTCAAAAGGTCAAAGATCTGAAGCTTTGTATAAATTGCCTCAAAGGACACTTAGTTAAAAATTGTTCGTCTAAATTTGGTTGCAAGGAATGCGGTCTAAAACATCACACCATGTTGCATTTCAACGCCGACTTTGGTAACAATTCTTCAGCTCGAAGCACCCAAAATGCCTTTCCATCCACATCTTCGGTGGGTAACACATCGGAAAACGTACTAACTATTACTGCAAATAGCAGCACACTCAATTCGCATTCGCAGGTACTCCTTGCAACTGCCATTGTCAACGTAAAAGACGCCTACAACAAGCTTCACTCGTGTCGGTGCCTACTCGACAACGGATCTCAATCTAACTTCGTTACAAAATCTTTCGCTGATAAACTCGGGATTCAACAATCCAGCATAAATTTTGCCGTTCAAGGTATTTCGCAATCATTTCGCATGCAAAATCACTTCAAAATTAACGCTTTCGCTTAGTTCTCGCTATTTGGATTTCTCGTGCAACTTAGATTGTTTATTTTTGCCCAGCATAACGCCCAATCTTCCTTCACTTTCGTTTGATTCTCGTTCATTATTCATTCCTAGTGACGTTCATCTCGCTGATCCGTCGTTCAACACCTCCAATACTATCGATTTGCTCATCGGTTCCGCACTATTTTGGAACTTATTACTGCCCGAGCGCAAAATTCCACTTAAAAACGGCCCTATTATTCAGGAAACCAAGCTGGACTGGATCATTTCAGGCCAAATTCCTACTATTTCTCGTGCACTCGTTACTACATGCCTCAATAGCATTGAAATTTCTCATGCAAACCTTTCGAATGAGACTCTAATACGCTTTTGGAGTGTTGAAGAGCCACAGCTATCGAATCCAATTATGTCGTTGGAAGAAAAACTATGTGAGGAACATTTCCTAGCCACATACAAACGTGACGACAGCGGTCGCTTTATTGTTAACATCCCGTTTAACAACAAACTCTCGCAATTAGGCGATTCTAAGCAATTCGCACTTCGTCGTTTCCTTCATTTAGAGCAAAAGTTCGCAAAATCTCCTGTTCTAAAAGAGCAATATCGTCAATTCATGTCCGAATACATCAATTTAGGCCATATGTCTGAAGTCGAAGATGAATCTCCAAGCAGTTACTATATTCCACACCACGCTGTATTCAAAGATTCCATCTCTACAAAGATTCGCGTTGTGTTCGATGCGAGCATGAAAACAAGCTCAGGTGTCTCCTTAAATGACACACAACGTGTCGGTCCAGTCGTCCAAAGCGACATATTATCGATAATCCTTCGTTTTCGCCAATTTCCATTTGTTTTCACTGCAGAAATTAAAATGATGTATCGACAAATTCTAGTTACACCCGAACAACGTAATTTTCAACGCATCTTTTGGCGTGAAAACCCAACCGACATTTTGAAGGTATTTACATTAAATACCGTAACTTACGGAACTGCTGCTGGCTCTTACTTGGCAACAAGGCCGCTTCGTCAATTGGCCGATGATATTCGGGAAACTCAACCCACGATTTCAAGTACCATCGATGAAAACATTTACGTTGACGATGTCATAAAAGGTGCAAACTCTATCGAAGAATTGGTAGCAATTCGAAAGGGCTTAGTAAATGTCCTAAATTCAGCTCAGTTCGAGCTCCGGAAATTTTCCGCGAATAATGGTGCTGTTTTAGAAGGTATGAACGATAAATCAGACGATTTGTATGTTCTAAAATTTGGCGAAAACGAAAATCATAAAACGTTAGGCATCATCTGGGATCCCAATGCGGATTCCATCCAGTTCGCCGTCGATAAATCCAAAATTTCAGAAATCAACCCTACTAAGCGCAATATTCTATCCGTAATAGCATCAATTTTTGATCCAATGGGTCTGATTAGCCCAATCATCGTGAATGCAAAAATCCTTATTCAATCTCTTTGGGAGAGAAGGCTCCAGTGGGACGAACCAGTTCCCGAAGACCTGCGACTTTCTTGGTTTGAGATTCGCGATAACTTACATTATTTAAACTTACTAACTATACCACGGCATATTCTAGTAACGCATCCAATTGTTATCGAAATGCACGGTTTTTGCGACGCGAGTGAACGCGCCTATGGTGCTTGCATTTATATCAGATCAATTAACGAATCAAATTCAGTTCAAACGAATCTACTAGTTTCCAAATCTAAAGTTGCGCCCCTTCGCAAGTTAACTTTACCGCGATTAGAATTGTGCGGCGCATACTTATTGTCCATCCTTGTTACCAAGGTGCTTGAGTCGATTCCTGCCCGAAAAATAAGTCGAAAATATTATTATACCGATTCAATGATAGCGTTAGGTTGGCTAAAATCAAGTCCAGATAAATGGAAGACTTTCGTCGCCAATCGTGTCGCAGCGATTCAAGAAAATACGGACATTAATGATTGGCATCACATCGATTCTACTAATAATCCCGCTGATATTGTCAGTCGTGGCTCTACGCCTACGGCTCTTATTAACTCAAATCTTTGGTGGCATGGCCCGGATGCGTTAAGCGATCACAATTTCAAATTAAGCACTGAAGATACTGTCGATGATTCTATAATAAACGAACCAATTAACCTGCAAGAAGCACGGAAGACAAAAATCTGCTGCATGTCTACAAGCGCAGTAAAAGTTGATTCGGCATTATTTTCATTGTTTTCTCACTATTATCGCCTGCTTAAAGTGGTGGCTTTAATGTTAAGATGGAAAAATAATTGCAAACAAACGGTTCGTGTCTCGGGTTCACTATCCGCAAGTGAAATTAAAACAGCGCAACTAAAATTGGTACTCTTAGCGCAATCAGATTCATTCTCTAACGAACTTCACGTGCTTAAACATCATGGAAAATTGGATAATCACAGCAAAATTCTTAGTCTAAATCCGTTTCTAGATGAAAATGGTGTTTTGAGGGTTGGGGGGAGAATATCTCAGTCGTCCTTTCCACATGACGTAAAGCATCCAATACTATTACATGACAAACATACTCTCACGATTCTGATTATGCGAAGTAAGCACGTCAGCCAGTTGCATTGTGGCCCGCAGGCTCTTTTATATGCCATTAGGCAAACATTTTGGCCAATAAACGGTCGCAATTTAGCGAGAAAGATTGTTCGGGACTGCGTCCACTGCTTTCGCGTCAAACCACATTCAACTCCTGCCCCAATCATGGGCGATTTACCCGCAGCTCGTGTTGAAAAATTTGCTCTTTTTAAGCAAGTTGGCATTGATTATGCAGGTCCATTTTCAATGAAAACACACAAGTTACGTGGTTTTAAGGACATCAAATGTTATATTGTCTTATTTGTCTGTATGACAACGAAAGCGTTCCATCTGGAACTAGTGACTAAATTAACAAGCATAACAGCTTCAAAATATTGTTTCGAACCAATTCAAAGAGGACAATATCACCTGGCGTTTTATTCCAGCCCGCTCACCCACCTTTGGGGGTCTTTGGGAGGCCGGCGTTCGCTTAGTTAAGTATCATTTGCGCCGTGTTTTGAAACTATCAGTCTTAACGTTCGAGGATTTTTACACCGTGCTCGTTCAGATCGAAGCTGTCATAAACTCGCGACCACTTTCACCCTTGTCCTCAAATCCCTCTGATTTCCAACCCCTTACACCAGGACACTTCATTATTGGTCATCCCTTAACCCATCTACCTGATGGCGATTACATCATGCTGCCAAGCAATCGCGTGAAATTGTTCCATCAACTGCAACAAATTGTAAGCCATTTTTGGAATCGTTGGAGCATCGAGTACGTCAACAACCTTCAAACTCGCCAAAAATGGAAGCAACATCACGAACAACTGCTGCACATCGACGCTTTAGTCTTGCTGAAAGACGAAAACTTGCCGCCCCTAAGGTGGAAATTAGGAAGAGTCGAGAAGATCCACCGAGGCAAAGACAACGTTGTGCGTGTCGTTAGTGTTAAAACCGAAAATGGTTTGATAACTCGTGCTGTAAGCAAAATCTGTGTTCTCCCTGTGCATTAACCAATGTGAAAAGCAGAGCAAAATGTGGTTGAAGAATTTGTGATCTACCTGTGCATTAACTAATGTGAAAAGCAGAGCAAAGTGTGGTTAAAGGAAACTCCTTTA
The DNA here is from genome assembly GCA_963930825.1 of Silvanus unidentatus. Classification (NCBI taxonomy): domain Eukaryota; kingdom Metazoa; phylum Arthropoda; class Insecta; order Coleoptera; family Silvanidae; genus Silvanus; species Silvanus unidentatus. The sequence continues at coordinate 5,202,086 of OZ005760.1, forward strand.
AGGCCGGGAGTATGTTTGGGCCTATGAAGGTTGTTTTATTTGTTTTTAAAAAGAATGTACCAAAGTTTATGTATTTTGTGTTGTATAATGTTAATGTTAAATTTAATTCTTCAACCCGTTCTACGCCAGTCAAAAGGGCGGGGGAACTCTCCAAAAAAAAGGTCCTCGAACGGCCAGTTTTATAATACCAATATAGCTATTTTGAATTTTATCAAGTTAACTTACATTTTCTATGTTCTTATTTTATTGCAATTTTTAAATTTCTGTAAAAGTAAAGTTTCATCTACAATTTAAGTGAAATAAAGTAAATCGAAGTTTAAAGTATTATACAGTCCATTCAAGTTTCATTTCTTTCTTTATTACCCGGTAATTGCGGGCAAACGCGACCGAACAAAATCTCCACGCGGTATCACCACGACGAGAAATCACTTCGCCATTGATGTCGCCACAATATGGCTTGATGTTAATTTCGGGCAAATTTTAGCATCGGGGTCTTCACCATCAGCATTGAATAAATGCTCTATGTGACGCCATTGAGCAATTAAATCACCACATTCAACGTTTTTCTTCAAAAAGTTGTTTCTGAAGCATTTTATCATATGAGGAGGGTCAAAAATATGTAATATTGTTTCGTCACCAACTTTATATTTAAACTGATCTAAAAAGTCGCTATTAATAGCCATTGCCTTTATAGAAGCGACGTTTGCACTACCCTGATCGGAAATTGAACACAATATTTTAAATTTTGTCCTTTTATGAACAGCTTTAATATTGTTTATAATTAACCCTTTTAAATCTACAGTTTTAGTTGCTGACTGCACACAATAGAAACTAATTGGTTGTTTCCGCAAACAATTAATCCCTCTTAGCATGAATACTAATGCATGGTCAGCAAGTCTCTCACGTAAAGTGGTTGCTCTGTTCGTTGGTGTTTTCGATTGTACTCTATTACTTGATTTTTGTGTTATCGAGTGAAATAGTGTTTTGCGAACTAACATTACAAACTTTTATTTGTGAATTTAAATTTGGTAGTGTATTTGTGTAACATTTTTAAAAATACTGGTAAGTCATTTAAAAACATATTATTAAGTTTGTTACATGTGTTACCTAAATTACAGGTATCATGGAGAATAATTATTCTCATGGATTATATAAATGTATCGTTAGAAACTGTCCTATTATTAAGGGACAAGGAACATTATTTAGACTTCCCAAAGATATGAAAAGGTAATAAAAATTGTAATTAATATACATATGATTTATTGTAAACGTTGCTTTGTTTTAGGTTTGAAAATTGATTGTTAAATGTTGATCGGATGGATTTGCTGGAAAAGGGCTCCCTATATTGTTACGAGAATCGACGCATTTGTAATGTACATTTTGAAGACATAATGTTTACAGACGTCTTTAAAAATAAATTGAAAAAGAACGCTGCCCCTAATATATTGCTACTTTCTAATATAGTCGAGGAAAGCATGAACAATTCGGAGGAATCAATAAAAATAACTGGTAAGAAAATATTTCCATTATATTTTTGAAATTTATATTTTTAACGAAAGTATGTTTTCAGATGATGCGTGCTGCCAAACTCCCTTTTCGTTATATGATATTCTGTGGTATTACCATAACTGAACTAGCTAAAGTTCAGATTTAGCGCACGCGCTTAAATGAGAGTTCCAACAGTAATCTAGAAAGAGATAAAATATACTTCACTCTTTTTTAAGATCTTTTTTCACTTTAAACTCGATAGGCTCCTTCTATACGTAGTCTTATTATTCTATGGGTATTACAGTGCCTTTATACTAGAGTCCTTTATATAGAGAGTAAAGACAATACGTGTATCGACTTTGATTGGCTAGGCGAATATAAGGATCAATTTCGCTTGCGTCCGCCATTAACATTCCAAACAAACATGGACGCGTTCAGAGTGTCCAAGCGGCTCAGTTGCTAAGTTAGTATTTTCTGAGCTGCTGACATCAAGCGGCTGACCAACGAGTGAACTAGTCAAACATAGAATAATAATTTATTAATATCCATAATAGGCACATCATTTTCCATTGGCATAAAATATAGTATACTATTAATTTCTTCCCATATTTCAAATAACATAACCTATATCTTGGTATATCACCAGTAACACAAATTACAATTCGTAATTGAATAGTTATCTTTTTACAATAAAAAATGTTTTTACATTTAGGAACACGAAGTTGCTAGTTATTTGTTGTGTGCGCAAGTGTCGTCTTCTTCCTCTACCTTGTCGCCACAGTACCCCCTCTCCAGAATTATACCGCGGCAAATCGAACTTCGCGCTTAACTGATTTTTCTTTCCATACCGGTTGGGTGTAATTATGTTCTTCCAATACATTGTTTCCATCAGTCAAATATGCCGGCTTCAAACGGTCAATAGAAACTACCGTGTTTTTACCCTTTATGTCCACCTCAAAAAATTTCTCAGCTCGCCGAATAACTTTATACGGTCCATTGTACGGTGGCGTTAATGACGGCGCCACTGCATCATTTCGTATGAACACAGCCACACAGTCTTTTAACTCCTTATATATAAAACATCTTTCTTTGGAATGATTCGTAGTTGGAACAGGCTTCAGCAATGCAAATGCCCTCTTCAAACGATCTACAAAAGTTCTTGTAGGTTCTTTTATCTCTTTTGCTTGAAAAAATTCCCCATGCAAACATAATGACTTTCCATAAACAATCTCAGCCACTGTACATTGCAACTCCTCTTTATACGTATTCCGCAGTCCTAATAAAACTGTCGGTAACGCATCCAACCATGACATCGTTGGGTGAGCCATTAATGCAGCTTTTAAAGTCCTATGAAATCGCTCAATGCACCCATTTGCCTGTGGATGATACGCGGTGGTTTGTATCAGCCGTGTTCCTAACATTTTCGCCAAACTTGCAAATAATTCCGATTGAAACTGTTTACCTCTGTCCGAAGTAATAGACATTGGCACTCCAAATCTGCTAATCCATTCACAATAAAGAGCTTCCGCAACGTTTTCGGCTGTAATGTCGACCAACGGGATGACCTCCGGTCATCTCGTAAAACGATCAATAATAGTTAAACAATATTTAAACTCTTGTGCCGGTGGTAACGGACCAATCAAATCAATATGTAAATGTGCAAATCGCTCTCCACCAGTTTCAATTTGCTGTACTGGACTTCGCACATGTTTATACACTTTGCTCTTTTGACATTCAATGCACTGTCTTGTCCAGTTTGCACAATCTTTTTTTAAATTCGGCCACACTACACGTTTCCTTATTAACTCGACAGTTGCCTTTATACCAGGATGGTTTAAATTATGAAAATTTAAAAATATTTCTCGGCGATATTGCTGTGGAATAAATGGTCGCAGTACATTGTCCTGAAGATCACAATAAATAGCTTCGTCAGACGATAAAAATCCATTAACCAATTGGAGATTTAGTCCTGTTTTCTCTGAATTTGCCAGTAAATTCTGCAATTCCACATCTTGCAACTGTGCTTTGGCTATTTGCTTGTAATCAATTTGAATTCCATCCACTACACTCTGAACTTCCAGTCGCGATAAACAATCTGCTAGCATATTATCACGCCCTGGAACATGTCGTATATCTGTCGTAAACTGTGAAATAAAATCGAGGTACCTGAATTGTCGCGGTGATGCTTTATCCCGCTTTTGTTTAAAGGCAAACGTTAGGGGTTTATGATCTGTATAAACTACAAAGTTTCTTCCCTCAATTTGATGCATATATCGCTTTATAGCTTCATATACTGCCAACAGCTCTCGATCATATGCACTATACTTTCTTTGAGCCCCATTTAACTTTTTGCTATGAAGTGCTAGCGGTTGCCACGCAGATTTTTCTTCACACCACTGTTGTAAGACCGATCCCACCGCATTATCTGAAGCGTCCACCATTATTGCCAACTTTGCAGTCGATGACGGATGTGCTAACGTAGTGGCTTGTTTCAATGCCGTTTTAACCTCTTCAAAAGCTTCAGTGGCCTTTTTAGTCCAAACTAGCACTTCTTTCTTCTTTGGATTACCCATTAACATATCATGTAAAGGAGCCTGTATAGTAGCAGCGTTAGGTACAAAACGTCTATAAAAATTTACTGCACCAAGCATTCTCCGCAATTCCTGCAGGTTTTGGGGCTTTGGCATCTTATTAATAACTTCCACTCTATCGTTAGGCGGTCTAATCCCATCAGTTGACACTTCATAATCCAAAAAATTCACCACAGGTTGAGCGAACACACACTTTTCCACATTTACTGACATACCGTAATCATTCAATCGTTGAAACAATTGTTTCATGTGCTCTTTATGCTCTGACGAACTATCCCTTGTTGAATCATCATTTGAAATTCCTTCTTTGCTGCTTCCAACTTTTCAGGCGGCAATCGCCTTGGCCGGCAAGTTACCGGTGGGCCTGGCGTCGTTTCAATAAAATGCTCCGTTTTGTGATATTTAGTAGCTCGTGCAGCAGCCGGATTAGTCAAGTTTGGAAACTGACTCATTAACTCCAACCATGAATTGTCTGCTACTATAGTCTTAATCGACGGTGTCGAACCAGAATCTATTTGTCCTTGAGCAGTTAAACCTGTTGTTGCATCCACCAACCTTTTGTTTCTAAGATCAACTAAAAGGTTGAATTCATACAGAAAATCAGCGCCAATTATTGCCTGTTGAACATCAGCAATATAAAACCGAAATGTAAACATCCGACGAACTCCCACATCAACGGATATTGTTTTAAAACCATACGTTGTAATTGCCGAACCATTGGCAGCATATAATTTAAATTTATCTGCTTGTGACCGCTTAAACAAAACAGCAGGCAACACACAGACATCTGACCCTGTCGACGAGAAATTTGATTCCCGCTATGCGGCATTGAATTATGAGACGGACTTTTTTATTAACACCATCATTGACCGCCTCTATCTGTGATGGCGCAATTAGTTTTCCTGCTTCTGACTATAATTACATGGTTTCACGCACTTTGTCGCATTCTCTCCAAATTTATAATGATAAAAACACATAGTATACTGCTTCTTGCCATTATTTCGCGACGTAGATCGTGAACGTCCTCTCAATTGCATATCTTTTACTACGTTTGTGAGGTCATTTACTTGTTTTTGCAGCGACTCAATAGCTTGCATCATCGACTGTTCTGTTGTCTTTTTATGCGATGCAAATGCGACTGCATTGACTTGACCACCTTCTACCGTCTCATTCACCTTGTCAGCTAAAACAGCAACCTTTTCTAACCGTACTTCAGACTGTGTGGCTAAAATTGCTTGAATATTTCTTGGTAAACGAGACATCCATAAATGAGGCAAAAACTCCTCAGTCACCGTGACTGCAGCCAAATTCTGCAGCCGTCTTAAAAATTGAGAGGGGGTCTGATCACCAATTTGCTCTGTTTCTAGCAACTTGCGAATTTGTTTATCCTGTGAACACGATAGGCGAGTAATAAGTTCGTTTTTTAACATTAAATACTTGCCCACAACAGGTGGATTGACTAAAATATCTTCAACTTCTAGAGCATATTTATTCTCAAGTTGTGCACAAACATAATTAAATTTTGTGCTGTCCTGTGTGATCCCTTGCAATGCAAATTGACTCTCCAACTGAACGAACCATAATGACGGCTTCTCCGGCCAGAAAGGAGGAACACGAATCGCAATCCGATCCACTGAATGTGATTGATTTTCTGTAGCCACTCGATGACCAACATTTTCTCTTACAGAATTATCTGGGTCTTCTCGACGACTCAAGTTATTGAAAGGATTTTCTTCATGGTCTCCCATTTTGATATTATTAAGAAAAACGTGCTCTCAAAAAGCGCGGGTCACCACTTTGGAGGTTATATAAGTAATACTTATTGTTCTCACAAAATAATAAAGTTTATTTTAAATACAAATAACAAAAACAGTCTTGGTATATCACCAGTAACACAAATTACAATTCGTAATTGAATAATTATCTTTTTACAATCAAAAATGTTTTTACATTTAGGAACACGAAGTTGCTAGTTATTTGTTGTGTGCGCAAGTGTTGTCTTCTTCCTCTACCTTGTCGCCACAATTTTCTACGCTGAGTTAAATACTCAGCGACTTGAAAACAGCGATCACGTGACGCGTAGTTCACTGCGACCGCTGAATCTAGCAATTCAGCCTCTTGGACACTCTGAACGCGCCCATTGTTTACATATGTTATAGTGTGATTTTCTGGTTTTTCGAGGTGATTTTGGACAATTTTTGTGAATAGTGGCTTTGAAGTTTATGGTTTTTGTGTTTTTTATATTACTAATATTTTAAACAATTGAATATTGTAACGTGTAAGTATATTTATTAAAAATTGTGCAAATTATAGATTAATTAATGTGACTATTACAGGTTAGAGTGTTAGACTTTATATAGTTTTTTGAAAATGGTTGGATGCTCTGCTTTTGGTTGTTCCAACAGAAGTGAACACGGGAAACTTATGAAAAATTTTCCCAGAGGTCCAAAGCGGCGTAGAGAATAGACTATAGCTGTCAAAAGGGATAATTGGACTCCAACAAATAGTTCGGTTTTATGTGAAGTAAAAAAATATATGAAGTACATTTAATGAAATATTTTAATTTTATTACCTTTATTGTTATAGGATCATTTTCCTATGGATATGTGGGAAAAGACTAGGGTAGACAAGACCAGAAAACTAAAGATTATTGCAATTCCAACCATTTTTTCTTTTACTGTACCAAAAAAAACAGAGAAGACCTCCAATTCAAAGATAAATTTCTGGTCCACATATAGAATTTGAGGATTCATGTAACGTTGATACCAGTTCATTAGACCTGAACAAAACGTCGAAGACTAATGAGTCCACATGCTCGACATAGACTTCAAATACTACAACCACCAATATGTCGTCCGTGTCTGGCCAATTTGATATGTCAAATAAACCCACAAACGAGCACATAAGTAAACTCGAAGACTATATTGTAAAGCTCTCAAGAAAAGTAAGAACTCTAAAGAAAAAATTACATTCAAGTAACAGAATTATCAAGAGAACTGATAAACGTTTACGTGAAAAGGAAAAAGACCTCAATGACAACAAGTATTACCGCTTATTAAAAAAACATTTAATGATGACCAAATTTAATCTATGGAGCATAAAATGAATTTCCACAAATGGTCAAATGAAACCATCCAAAAATGTTTATCAATTAAATTTGGATGTGTTATAATGGATACCAAGAGTTATTGAAGAACAAAATACGAACCTTCAATACGAGCCTTCAATACGAACATTAACTCGACGATTAGAAAACTTGAAATTTATGCTGGTGTTTTGGATGAGATATTTGACTTTTTGAAGATTAAAGTCAATACAATGACAGAACATGAAAGATTATGTATGATTGCAATGGATGAGATGGCAATCACAACATCAAATACTTTTGACACATCTTCCAAGCAATAGATAGATAGATAGATAGATAGAATATTTATTGGTTCTATATAAAATATCACATGAGTAATACATAAGCCTAAAGGCACAGAACGTGTCACAAAACAATTATAATAATCCATACTACGATTAAATAACAAAAACAACAATAATTATTTATATATGATTTATATCTTCTTCCAGAAATTCATTGACGCTGTAGTACGCTTTATTTAAGAGAAAAGTTTTTAATTTAGTTTTTAATTTATTTAATGGCAAATGTCGATCTGCAATTGGCAAATTGTTAAAAATACGAATTATATTAAATTTAGCATTTTTTTGAAGAAAAGCTTGCTTATAGCGATCGCATAGAAGGTTTTCTCTGAATCTTGTGTTGTGTTCATGTCTGCGTTCACTATCAACAAATAGATCCGGGTATTTTTTAACAAACATAGCACAGTCTAGAATATAACAGCTGCTGAGCGTAAGTATTTTGGAGTTTATGAAATGGCGCTTACAACTTTCCCTCCAAGGCAGGTTTAAAGCATTGCGGAGGCACTTTTTTTGTAGGATAAAAATTCTCTGATGGTCACTTGACATGCCCCAGAATATAACACCGTATCTTATTCTAGACTCCACGTAGCCTCGATAGGCTATCAGAGCAGTATGCTTGTCAGCATGGGTAGATATAACCTTCAACGCGTAGCAGTATCTCGCTAAGGTCCTCGAGAGGCAGTCAACGTGACTCCTCCAGTCCAGTCTGGAGTCGACATGAATGCCTAGAAAGGAGCATGAGCTTGAGGCAGTAATTATGTTGTCTTCATAGCAAAGTTCAAAAGTTTCTGGTTCTTTAAAATATTGGAATTTAATGACTTGAGTTTTTTGCACATTTAACTTTAAGCTGTTTTCTGTGAACCATTCTTCTAAAATATGTAGATTGTTTTTTATTTTATTTTTAAGATGCTCGTTATTTTCTCCATCTAGGATCAGTGTCTTGTCATCTGCATACTGGATCATAATCTGATTAATCACATTGGGCAGGTCGTTTGTGTAGAAAAGGAAAAGGAGAGGCCCCAGTATAGATCCTTGTGGAACCCCTCTGTTAACCGTCTCCATTTCAGATTCCACCCAAACGCCATCTTTATTTCTTTCCGCCACAAACTGTTTCCGATCCTTCAGATATGACTCCAGCAGTTGCAGAGCCATACCCCTGACACCATACCGTTCCAGCTTGGCCAGAAGGGTCACGTGACTGATACTGTCGAAAGCCTTAGAGAGATCCAACAGAAGGGCCAAGACAGGTTTCTTGTTATTCAAAAATTTTATTACTTCGCAAAGCGCGACGTAGACAGCTCTTATAGCACCGCGGTTTTTGCGAAACCCATTTTGGGTTCCAGCCAAAATGTGATTCACATCCGCGAAGTCTATAATGCGATCATACAGTATCTTCTCAAACACTTTACTGACATTTGGCAGCAACGCTATTGGGCGGTAGTTTGACATGTCATCTTTTTGCCCCTTGTTTTTGTAAATGGCCTTTATTTTAGCTACCTTTAAATCGGTTGGAAATATACCAGTTGTGTAAGTTAGATTTATTATAAAGCTAAGCGGTTCTGAGATTATATCAGCTGTAAATTTGAGTAACTTTATTGAAATTTCGTCTTTACCTACTGAAGTTGTGTTTTTTAATGACATTATTATCCTGTATACTTCGTGAGGATTGGTTGGGGTTAGAAACAAATTTGTATTTATTTTTTTCACATACTGTAAATTTGGTTTAGAATTCATGTCAAAACTATCGCAAGCCTTGGTGATGTGAGTACATAAATTATTTAACACTTGTTTTTCGCTTTGATTTTTGCCTAAATTTTTAAAGATATTTTCGTTTTTTTTGTTATTTTTGTTAGTGTACTTTTCTACTACTACCCATGTCCCTTTTCCGCTATTTGTTGAGTTTTTAATATAGTTTGCATTAGACATTGCCTTTGCTTTAATTATGACTTTTTTTAAAATCTTGCAATATAAAGAAAAGTATTCTTTTGAGACGAAACCAGCAATTTTATCTTCATTTAAAACACGTTTTCGAGCACATGATATTTTTATACCTGTTGTGATCCAGTTATTTATTTTCGAATTAGCTTTTACCAACTTAGGCTTAAAGATGATGTTCATATTGTCAATTAGTGTTCGAGAAAAGATACCGTATGCCACGTTGGGATTGGTTTGCTTGTAAAGCTCACCCCACCCACGCTGGCCAAGCAGTTCTGCATACTGATTGATTTTGTTGCTAGTGAAAACCCTTTTATACATCTTTTGTTGTTCTATTGGCAATGTTACATTACCTCATCATTCAGGTGATGCAACTCATGCACTTGTTTTTATATTGGGTGGGATTACTTCACGATGGAAACAGACTGTTGCCTATCATTTTACAGGTGAGGATTTTATTACCTTTGATAACTTTATTTGCATTGTAATAAATTTAAATTGTTACCAGGCAATTCAACAAAAGGAGTCGTTTTTGAGGACATTCTGTTTGAAATTATTCAGAAAGCAGAAGCAAGAGGTTTGACAGTTATGAGCATTACATCAGATATGGGACCGGTAAATGTAGGATTGTAGAAAAAGTGGAATATTGTTGCCGGCAGGAATTCAATGACAAATTGTTCAATTATTCACCCATTTGATCAATCAAGAAAGATTTATATATTGGCCGATGTGCCTCATGTTTTTAAAAACCTAAAAAACATGCTAGTAATACATGGTCGTATTTATATTTCGAATGAAATTCAAGCTGCCAACAAATGTTATTGACGTAAAACATATATTCGGTTTAATTAATTACCAAAAAGATTTTAATTTCCTGTTGGCACCGGGATTATACGAGGAGGATCTCTTACCTGACCATTTCAAAAAAATGAAGGTCAAAACAACAACTAATATTGTGCATAAACAGGAGACAATTTGGATTGTTGTTCCATCCATTACGAGATCTAAAAACAAATAAAGTACAGAACATAAATTTAACCTTTAGTATTATTAAATTATAGTAAATTGAACATATTTTTTTAATAATTGAACATTATTTCAGAATCTTACGAACCTGATGCTACAGAAAAACAATTCCAAATGATCTTGGCTGAACTTGTACGTTAAAATATATTTTAGATTATCAAGACATAGCACTTCTTGCTGGTAAATATTAAGCAATGCCAAACTTGTTATTGAAAATCCAAGAAATGGTACTTTTTTGGCCGTTGTGTGCAAAACTTTACCCGATGGATCTTTCAAATGTAAAATATATTTTACTGTTTGTTCGAGAAAAGATTTCCAATAATTTTCATTCTCCTTTCCCACTGGTGTTTTCATTCCTCTACCGAAAGGATTGCGGAAATTTAGCAAATCGAATAATTTTTCGATGTTTCTAATGAACAAAATAGTTGCCCTTTGCGTTCGCAAACTCTTCCAACTCTAAATCCACTGCTAAAAACTCGAGCGCGTCTGCAACACTTGCACTAAAGGTTTGGGCAGCCAAATTCACCTAAAAAAGTAAATTAGTTTTTCTTAAAAGTTTATTACTTACTTTCATTATTTGTTTTCTCCACTCCATATGACGCTTTCTAATTTTATTTCCCAAATGGAGACCTTCGGCTTCTTGTAGCTCGTGCCATTTTTCGATAAATTCTCACTTTTTTTGCTGCCCTTCTTCATCAATAAACACCCCGAGAGTTGCCCACTGATTTCGTAGTAGTTTTAGCATATGAAACACATCGAACATTATTTGTATGTTTTGCTTAGTTACTGGATGCTCAAAATATGTCTTATAATGTTGCGGGTCAATCACATTACACCCAAGATTTGCCAACATTTTAAAGTGTAGGTACGTGGGGACCATCAAACGTAACACTTAGTATTTTAATATGGGGTTAAGTGGTGTAGAACCTCTTTCACAATGTTCGCTTTTTCATCTCCAGTTAAGATAGGGCATGTACAAAATAATATGCTACGGGCAATTTAATATTCATATTTATTCCAACCACCATTAATGACTCTGTTGCAGCCTCCTGATCTGAATATTGAATTCCAGCGCCAAAATCAACGTATCCCCATACATTGCCGGAATATTTTTCTACTACAATTTCCTTTTTGACGTGAATACGTCTTATCGTTTGTAAAGAGTGGGTAGCATGTCGAGAGAAATGGTCGAATTGTGTAACGCACTGCAGAGCTTACTAGCATCACTCTATTTAAAATGAAATTTCAGATACTTAATAAATAAATATTTAAAATCAAATTATATGGTTTTATAGTACATGAATTAAGGAACTTTTTAATATAGCTCACAATATCTAATTGTTATGTATTCAAAAGCCCTTGCATGAAAAAACAAAAAAAGCCTCCAAAAAACGGTGTTCGCTATGTGCGGCACTACCTTAATAATTTAATTTCGTGTAGATTACAAAAAAATTATAACAAACAATTTATATCATTTTAAAGTAGAAGAAATGATGAACAAGCTGATATATTTTTTATGATCCTATAGTTGTTTAATCAGGAGGTATTAAAGCAACAATAAAAATGTTAGATGAGACGCGCGCGGATCTAAACTTTTTATTAATCCAATTTATGAGAAATTAGAAAAGTTTTATACCAAACAATTAATATCACTTTAAAGTACAAGAAAAAAGGAACATTCTAATATATTTAACATTATCATAATGGTATTTAGTTAAAAGTTATTCAATAAAAAACATAACAAAAAAATGTGTACTCTTTGTGCAGTTTTATGCAGCACTACATTAATAATTTAATTTTGGGTAGATTACAAAAAAATTATAACAATCAATTTATATCATTTTAAAGTAGACGAAATGACGAACAATCTGATATAATTTTTATGATCCCATAGTTGTCTAATTAGGAGGTATTAGAGCTATATTAAACGTGATAGAAAATGATAGACGAGACGCGCGCGGATCTAAACTTTTTATTATTCCAATTTATGAGAAATCAGAAAAGATTTATACCAAACAATTTATATCATTTTAAAGTACAAGAAAAAAGGAACACTTTAATATATTTAGCATTATCATAATGTTATTTAGTTAAAAGTTATTATATATGTCACACTTTGTATTTTTCGGGCATCACCACATTCAAAATGTATTTTCTAATTGTTAATAAAATCATTTTTTTTAAAAAATATATGATTTTAAAGAGCATGAAATAAAGAACAAATTGGTATATTTTAAAATATCCTATGGTAATTTAATTAGAAGCCATTAAATAAAAAAAGAAAAATTTCAAAATCCGTAACGTAGTACCTACTCGCGCATTCCTATGATCTTCATAATCAAATTTCTCATGTTTTTAAGGTGCCAGCAGACGCCCTCAATCGCTTTGCGGCGAAATGCAAACTAAAGTGCCGTCGGTACCCGATCGTAGGGTATCAATGTTGCCATAAATTTTGATTGTCAATGTCACTTGACATAAATTCACGAGTCAGTCTTTTACTTTTATATCTTATACTTTTATTGCACTATCTGGCATATGATCATATATCGATCGTCCACGAATGATTTATCATGTCAAAATTTTGGAAAATATCTTTCGGAACATTCATCTCAGTTAATATACTATGAAAAATGCTAACAAAAATACGTGCTAGTCAAGAAAATATTGGTTTTCATGTCTCTGGGGGTGAAATTGCAGTTTTTTGGGTATGTAATAAATGAAAAATGTTTTTTGCTGTTTTAGTATTATTGGTTGTATATATGAATTGAATATTGAAAAAAAGTAATCGAAATTGAAGAATTGAATTCCAGAGATTCAAAGAGTAGCATTTTTTATATTGGTACGTATTTTTCTCAGATTTTTTAATAGTACAATAAGTGAGATGAATGTTCCGGAAAATTTCCACCACCAGGGGTCGCCTGCTGCCACCTTAATGAAATATTGATTCAAAACCAATTTACATGATTTTAAAATACAAGGAACAAGGTACATTTTGATATGTTACTTATTATCCTGTTGTTGTTTAATTGAAGCAATTAATTAAATATGAAAACGAAAAGTTCGGTGATACTTAGTCATCAACTTTTTTATTATTTAAATTTTTTATGTATTATTAAAAATTTAAATCAAACCATTTATATGGTTCGAAATTTCAACAAAAATGAACAATTTGATATATTAATTAATGCCCTAATGTTATTTAGTTCGGAAATATTTCTAATTTACTTTTACAGAAAACGTAAAATTTAATTAGTTAACTGTAAATGAGACCAAAACGGATAATTTTTAAATATGGTCATGTGACTTTAGGTTTCAAGTATCTGTACCTTTTGAAATAAAAATGGTTGTTTCTTAGTATTGAAAAAGGAGATTTAAAATAAATTCATCTTCTTATTTCTATTATGTATTTATCAAGAATGCATCACCAATTGACACATTTATTATGTCCACATGTTTAAGTGGATGATGATGAGTGAGTGGCCTTTACAAAAATTGACTCGCACATGCTGTTATATACCTCTTCGGCATTTGGTTCTTATAAGAAGTTTAAGGGTAAAAATTAGTTGCCTTTAGAACAGCAAAGCAAGAACAACTAAAAATATGATTGTTAAAAAATGGTGAAAATTGAAAGACTGTAATGTTCGTTTATAGGATGAAATTACACAAGTTGTTTTGGTTTTGAAGATCTTTTAAAATAGGAATGACAAATTAAAGGTAAATGTTTCTTATAATCTAAAATTTTTGTAATTTCGGAATTGAGAAAATAAATATTTCATAATATTCATTCCGCGATCTCTATACCCACAATTCAAACAGCGTACACATTATTTAAAAAAATGCAATCGGAGACGTATTCACGTTAAAATTACGGCTGTAACACAGATACAGCCTGACCGGGGTTTTTTTATTGCCATTTCACCTAACATAAGGGACAATAAAAGAAGCTTCTGATTTTTAGCGTAGTATTCTTCGGCTGTTATTTTTAATTGTTGAAGACAAGGACTAGATATGCCTGGTGAACAGTCTATTTTCGAAAACCAGGCTCTTATGGTGGATAGTGCAGGCAATGACAACTGAAAATTGTCCCGTACGAAGTCATATGCCTTACAGTTGTAAAATTGTAAAGTTATAGCGAAACTTTTTAATATTGAGGGATATTCAAATGTTGACTTATTTCCTTTTGTACTGGAGTTTATTAGTATCCTCTTCATTAATGCCAATGGAACTGCTTGAAAAGTTTGTTCCACGGCAGACAAGGCATTTTCCGACATTAGGCGTTGTTTCTGTAAATTTGTAACGACACTTTTTAAATGTCTTATTTTTTGCTTGTGTCTCACAAGAGTTTTGGAACGAGAGTAATACTTCTGCCTATAATACTCTTTTGATTCGCGTTGCATTTTCAATTTTTCCGAATTTTTGTATTTGTGCTTCCAGATGAGATGGTTTTGCTGATTTTTTCGAAATTTTACTCGGACTGTTGGACATTGTTGTGGCTGATGTCTCAGAACCTGGTTTCCTTTTTCGTTTTACAACGAGTTTATTTTTTGAGAAAATCATATCCTTTGAAACATCCCTATTGTATAAAACAGAACATTTTAAGTATACTTTCATATTTTGAATATGTTTGTAGTTACCGCCAACCGCCACGACCGCCAATATTGTCTATCAAACCGCCCGCCTTCACCATCGAGGACCCCGAGTTGTGGTTTGCGGTGATCGGGTCGATGTTCGCCAATGCAAGAATCGCAAGTGACGCCGACAAGTTTAATTTTGTTGTAGCCAACATCGGCACGAGAGCTTTGATGGAAGTCCGAGACGTAGTACGGGCGCAGTCGGCACGCGATAAATACGGCATCATCAAAGATAAGCTAATCGAACGACTCACTGATTCGAATAGTAAAAAGGTGCTGCAGCTACTAGAGGACCAAGATATGGGAGCTAGGACGCCGTCGGCGTACTATCGACATCTCCGTTCCTTGGCACCGAGCACAGATATCAGCGACGAGGTACTCAAAGGCATTAGGGAGAAACGTTTACCACCCGCGATGAGCCCAGCACTGGCGGCAGCAACCGGTAGCCTTGAGGACATAGCCAAGCTAGCGGACAAAATCTACGATATGGTACCGCAACAAAATACAGTATAAGTAGCAGCATTTTCCGGTTCCAAGCAGAGGGAAGATAGTATTGAGGATCTCACGAAGCAGTTGGCACAGATGGCAAAGAGAGTCAAGGAGCTAGAAGACTGCTCCCGACCCCGATTCTCAAGCAGCCGCAGCCGTTCACCGTCCAGATCTCGATCGAATGGAGGGAAATGTTGGTACCACGAGAAATTCGGCAAAAACGCCCTAAAGTGCAACTCGCCATGCTACTACCAGGCGGAAAACTAAAGCGGGAGTTGGCTCCGGTAGCGGCCAACCCCTATTCACAAGCTGCCTACTTTTTGTCAAATGTAAATCGTCCAAACTTCAATATTTAATATATACAGGCGCAGAAGTCGTGCGTATCCTTCTGCGATGGCAACAAATCAATCAACAACACTAGAGACGATCTTAACCGCAGCGAATGGCACCCCAATCAGCACTTACGGTGACATTATGAGAGAGATAGATACTAAAGAGAGAGTTTAAATGGCGCTTCGTAATCGCTGAAGTGACGTACCCAATCGTGGGCGCCGACTTCCTGAAACATTACAACCTGTTACCGGACCTTAAAGCAGAGAAACTAATAGATGGAGACACAGGTTTGACAGCGAAAAGAAACGTACGTCACGCTGAGTTGTTAAGCATTAAAGTGATCACCAGCAACTCAATGTACCACCAAATCTTAGCGAAGTATCCAGACCTCACGAAGCCGATTCCTGAAACGAGAACAATAAAGCCCAACACGATACAATTTATCAGTACCACTCCCGGGCCGCCCATCTTTTGTAAACCACGAAGGCTGAAACCAGAGATGCACGACATCGCGAACAAAGGGTTCGAATTCATGGTGGAGAAAGATATCGCGCGCCCATCCAAATCCAATTGGTGTTCTCCCTTGCACATGGTACCGAAGAAGGGCGGTCAGTGGAGACCGTGTGGCGACTATCGCAAGCTGAACAGCCGTACAGTGCCAGACAGATATCCAGTCCCACACATCGCGGACTTCACACACCAACTCGCGGGTAACTCAATTTTTTCTATCAATGATTTAATGCGAGCGTACCACCAGATACCTGTCCACCCCGATGACGTCCATAAGACTGCGCTGACCACACCATTCGGGCTGTTCGAGTTTCCTTTCATGGCCTTCGGGATGAAAGTGGATTACCATTCGCGTACGCATACATCGACGACATACTGGTGGCATCCAAAGACGTAATACAGCACAAAGAGCAATTAATGCAGTTGTTCGATAGACTCAACAGGTACGGCTTGCAGGTAAACGCAGAGAAATGCGTGTTTGGCGCAGAGCAAGTGAAGTACTTGGGTTATATGGTGGATGCGCATGGAGCAAAGCCAGTTCTGGAGAAAGTGGAGGCCATCAAGAACTTTACCAAACCTAAAACGATCAAAGAGCTGCGCAGGTTCCTCGGGACGGTCAACTTTTACCGTAGATTCGTGCCTAGAGCAGCAGAAGTTCAAGCGCCATTAAATGCATCATTGACAGGCCCCAAAAAGACCGACAAGGTTGAAATTGAATGGAACGGGCAGCGCGAAAAAGCAATGGAAAACACAAAACAATCACTGATGAGAGCATCGATGTTGGCCCACCCAAAACACGACGCAGAGATCGCGATTATGGTGGATGCGTCGGACAAGGCCATCGGTGCAGCAATACAACAACGAGTAGTTGAACAGTGGCAGCCGTTGGCGTTTTATTCCAAAAAACTATCACCCGCACAAAGCAAGTATAGCACGTACGACAGAGAGCTCCTGGCGGCGGATGAGGCCGTAAAACGATTCAAGCACATGGTGGAGGGGAGAGTTTTCACCCTATATATGGACCACAAACCGTTGACATACGCGCTAAATCAGAACATGGAAAAAGCGACACCAAGACAGCAGAGGCAGTTAAGTTATATTAGCCAGTTTACCACCAATATTGTGCATGTTTCAGGCAAAGACAACGTACCGGCCGACACGCTTTCTAGAATTGACGCAATTGGAGCAACGCTAGACTACATAGCCGTTGCAAACGACCTGATGAACGACAAAGAATTGAAAGGTTTATTAAACGCAAGCACCACATACCTGGATTTGAAGACAATCAACGTACCAGCGATTGATTTGCAGCTGTACTGCGATGTATCAACAGGAAAAAGACGACCGTATGTGACGGAAAAGTTCAGAAACCAAGCAATCGCAGCGCAACACAATCTGTGCCATCCAGGTGTTCGTATGGCCCTCAATGAGTAAGAAAATCAAATTATATGTACAATCATGTGTGTTTTGTCAAAGACCGAAAGTGGGGAGACATACAAGAACTCCAATAGGCGATTTCGTCATGCCAAACGGGCGATTCGAACACATCCACATCGATTTGGTAGGCCCGTTACCGTTCTGCAGTGGATACTCGTACGTATTGACGTGTATCGACCGATTCACTAGATGGCCGGAGGCCATTCCATTAACCGATATGAAAGCGGATACGGTGGCAAATGCGTTGATGCATGGATGGATTGCCAGGTTCGGAACGCCACTACGAATCACCAGCGACCACGGCCGGCAATTCGAATCAGGATTATTTAGTGAGCTAAGCAAAAGGCTTGGAAGTAAACCTATTCGTACGACAGCGTACAATCCTGCCGCAAATGGGATGGTAGAGAGGTTGCACAGGCAAATGCAGGCGCCGATTAAATGCAAATTACATACTCATATTACATATGAGTCGGAATCATATTCCGAGGAGTAATCCGAAAGGCCAGAACATTCGAAGTCGTAGTGACCGGTTCCTCCACATTCCGTACAAAGCACTGGTTGAACGACTTCGCTACTGTCTAAAAAATATAGGCTTTTAGAAGCGTAAAATTCACATGAAAATTATTCGGTGTTAGTGGTGGTAATATTTTTCACTTCGTTTGTGGTTAAGCTTTTATTCATACATATATATTCGTTAAAGCTGTGGTTAACTCTGGTTTCCGTTAAACACGAGTGAGGAGTAATATTATTAGTTATACACACGTATTCAGAGAATAGTCAAATTTAAATGCAATATCATGCAAAGTAACACTATTTTCCGAGGTTTCTTCAAAAGTGTCTTCCGAAGTTGGCTCTATATTTATAGTACGGTTATACTTATTTAAAGTAAGTAGAATAAGAGTAGCACACACGAAAACAATTAGTAAAATGAATGGTCCACTTATGATTAAGGCAAGCAGTGTATTTAAAGGATACCACGGTGTAATACACTCATGTAAAAATCTAAATTCAGAACATTGTCTTTCGTCACCAGAGTTTTCATTTAAGGTGTACAAATTATCTTATATACTAAATTACTACTGCTTATTATTATTTTTTTTTATTTTTTTTTTCTTTTATTCACTTAATACTATTACTAGCACAAGGCACTAGCTCAATTTGTTATGTATTTCATTTTTCACCTAATCAATGTCAACTCGCGCTTCGTTTACTGATTGTTGGAGTTGTGCATAGACAGTAGGAGTAGAATATGCTGCTCATTGTAACACAGGTTATGCATTTTCTTTATTTTCTTTCTTGGTGATTGTTATTTTCGTTTCTTTTTCTGTTGGTTTGATTGAATTCGATATTTCTTGTATATTGGCTTGCGTTTGTTTTTTATGTTCAGTATGTAGGATCAAATATGTTAGGGAGTCCCAAACACTAGCTACCATTTTTATAGTCCATCCACAAGCAGCATGGATTGCCATTGTATTAATTAAAATGTCTATTAGGGCTTTCAATAATCAAATGATGAAATATATTCCCATAAATGTATTGGTCCAAGTTCCCAATGTCCAAAATATTCCCATCATTTTCTGCCATGTGGATTCTGCCAATTTCTCCATTTCTTCTTGATTGAAAAGATTTACCATGGAAAATCCTTGTGAATGAACAGTTTGTCCCGCCAGTTTTCGTGTAATAATATTGGACACCGCCGTTCTCTCCAATCCAAACAGCATAGCATTTTGGGCTTCTTGGATTTCTTTTTCTCTGTAGATTCCAATTGTAATTGGTCTTCTGTTTCGGCTTCTAACATTTGCGGTGGTAGTCGAGGAATAACATTCGGAGAAATACTAATCCATTGTTCTCCAATCAGATACATTGGTGGAATCAGTGAATTGCACTCAATTTCTTCTGCATAATGTTTCAAGATTCTCGTAACCGGGGAAATAAAATATGAGCGATTGTTGAGTGTGACAGGTAAATCCTTAAAACACTTCGTTTCTTTTCTTAGTGTTCGGTTAACTGTTGTGCCAATATCAGTCTGTTTTTCAAAATTTCTCTTGATAGTAAGCATCTTCGATATACAGTATGTGCATGCATTTTGTCTAATGAAGTTTCCAGTGATTATTCTACATATAAAAATTTTGTATTCACATATAAATTTAAATCGATGTTTTCTGGAGTAGGTTTTCGGTCCGAATATACTGGGATTTACGAATGTTTGCGTTTACGCAATAATCGAAATTCATTGTTCTAACAATATTTTTGATTATGACGTAGAGGCAAACATTCGTAAATCCAGGTTTAGTCTTTGATATTAAAGGTTACTATTAAAAAGGGATGCTCAGTTTGCCAGGCCATTTCTCCACAAAAATATTCTTTCTTTTGAAGTGAAGTAGCAAAAACTTTGTCTTTTGCTTCTACAACAATGTCCTGCTGATGTTTATTTCCTTTATACGTTACTTTGCTTCCAGTTCCGGCGAAAATGCTTATGACTTCATCACAAGCATCGGTCGCTGATGTCAACCATATTGTCTCTCCCAGGGTAGTGTCCATGCAATATCCATTCAAAAATTGGCAAACCACTCTTCCTTGTAGTTTTATTTCATTTTGATCGCCATCTACAACAGCACGGTTCCGTTACACCAGCCATCAATATTTTGATCTCCCGCCAAAGTAACGGAAAACGTTGTAGTTGAATTTGGATAGAGTTTATGTACAGCTCTTCCATTTAATCCACGAAATTCGAGATAGGAGTGCATTTTTTCACATCCTTCTCGACCAACTGAATGTATATAGGATAACAGTCGATTAGAAACCACACTACTGTGGCTGTGCACTCCACAGTAAGTAATTAACCGTGTTATTTCCACTAAACATGTTCCAACGTGAACTTTTGTAAATTTTGGTTTTTGAACAATTTGAACTAGCACTTTTTCAATTTTATAATCCAATACAGGGTCAGGATAATTTTTTATATTATGCAAAGGTATAACACTTATATTAGTTGTAGTATTTTGACAATCAAAAGCGATAATACTATTTCCATACGCCAAGTTGAACGTATAAATCATCAGTATTAGGATTTTTCCTATTAAAAAAATATTATATTAGTAAAATAAACTTTACCTAATTACGGAACGAAAATTTACTTTAACCGATTTTTAAAATATACAAATTTTCGTTCTGTTCATTTCGCACTTCCAGACATATTCTAGGGGTTATTGTAGGGAAAGTTAAAATTTATATATATTTTATGTTGATTGATTGTTTATTGACAATTTATATTGTAGTGTAAAACCCAAGCAGACCGTAGAACGGCTTTACAAATTATTTTATAAAAATTGGCATGATCGAATAGTTAAAAGTTAGGACTCTACGTTGTGTTATTTTATAATTTGTATCAAGATTGTACCCCATATTATTGCTGAAAAGGGAAAGGTATAAGAAATAAAAGCAGTGAGTAACTCCTTGAAGGCGAATTTATTGAGATAAAATTGAAGAAATATCAAACAAATACAACTTATGAATGAATACAGCAAGAACCTAAACGAAAAGAATACCTTCAATACGAGTGTTGAATTCGAGATGAAAATAGTGAAGAGGAAGAATTCAACGAAGAAACCTCTTTTAATAAATATTCTCAAATTGATTAAAATGTTTCCAAATAAATATATCTAATAAACATGTACAAAAAGCTTAATAGTCTTAATAAGAAATGTCTCCCAAATAATGACTCTGAATTGACAAGCTCCGTAGACAATCAGGAACATCGCTGTCCAATATAAAGTGTTAATTCATATCCCTTTACGCGAAGCGTTAGTAAAAATTACGCCAAAAGCACAGAAAACCTATAGACATTCGCGAATATCACCACCATTCAAATACACCACGTCAAAACACACAAGAGTGAATAACAGTCAAGGTTCCCTATCTAAAATATGCAATGTGGTTCGGCTATACGTCTGATGTGATCTTAGGACGCGTATACCACAGACCTTAGGGTTTCTGCAGAACAGCCTAATGTAATGCACCTCGTCGAAGATTAAAATAAATCAAATATGAATGAATATTTTAAAGTCAAGAATAGACTAAATTTGGAAAACCCGAATCAACATTACAAACCCAAAGTCACTGTTGGAGCGAATAAGCAATCAACGAACAATATGAATCAAGAATCACTGTTGGAGCGAGTAAGCAATCAACAATAGGAAAGTTCGGAGCGAATAAGCAATCAACAACAGGAGAGTTCGGAGCGAAAAAGCAATCAACGAACAAAATAAATTAAGAAATACTGTTGGAGTGGATAAGCAATCAACAACAGGAAAGTTCGGAGCGAAAAAGCAATCAACGAACAAAATATGAAAATAATTTGGAGGCGACAAAGTAACATTACAAATTTGTTCGCACCCCTATTCGCTGTCTGAGCCTGGTAAGCAATCAAACGACAGCCGTGTCCGGAGCCTGGTAAGCAATCACGAACACTATGCTTATATACTACCTAACAATAATAACTAGTCGTCAAAGGCCAAGGAAAACGTCAAATAGTCCGAGAGTCAATGGTAAAGTGGTGTAAAATTCATACAACATCATCGATCAAAAGTCACACTCAGTACGCCAAAGAATACGCAAAATGATTTAGCATGGACTCATGAAAATCCTCTGATTGTTTTGGAATAGATTAATGAAAACTGTGTTTGGGAGACACCACGACAACTACACATCAATAACAATTTAACAATAAACTAATTTGGAAAATCAAAAGATTAGAATACACTGACAACCGATGGGCAAAATATAAAATATAACAATATAAAATATATACAATAATTGTACTGACCTGTTACCAGATGTATACGACAAATCAAATGAAGTTTATTCAATTAACACTTGGAAAATTATCAATAATAACGACGAAGTATGACTTCTGAATAGCACTTGAATACTGATGTCATCAAAAAGATTTTTGAAAAGCATGACTACAAGATGACTCAACTTAGCAGGAGCTTGGAGAAGAACAAAATTAATACATGAAATAATTAATTAAACAAATAAATAAATAGGAGAGGGTAGTGTAGTTTCCATTACAATATAAAAAAATTTAATTTAATTTACCCTTCTGAGTTATTTCAATCCATCCATGCATCGGCCCATTCCGCTGGGTTATCCTCATCCATCCATGCATCAGCCCATGTCGAAAGCCAGAAAAATTGTTCTTTGATAGTCATATATTCGAAAAGGGGTACTGGATGTTGCAAAAAATTAGGATTCATTTCAGCTTCCTCCAGGTAGAGTGTCGGATCTACAGGTTGTAGATTGAAAAATGTTTCCTCCTGGTTCTCTATTAAGTCATCGGAAACGAAATGGAACAATTCATCCCAATCGAACCATTCCGAATCTCTTAGAACATAATTGAAATCATCATCATAATTGTCGTTTTGCATAAATTCTTCATTCAAAGTTCTTTGAATTTGTTCCTCGAGGAGATCTTCGGCATCACTAAGGACTTCGTTCATTCACACGTCGTCTTGTATGGGATTAGAGGGAGTTTCCACAACTTCTCTGTACATTTGGTCGACGAAATCGATGACCTCACTTGTTGTGAATCCATTCCTTAATTCAGAAATTTCTACCTCTTCCAGATCTGGCACAAAATCTGTGATTTCGTCAACCCAGGATTTGTGCTCTGCGTAAATTACTCAACTTTGTTAATAATAAAAAATTATCTATTAAATAAGCTCTACTACAAGGCATCTATATTTCTCATTGTTAGGTTAGTTATTATTATTGACTACTACTCTACTCAAAAGTTATTTACTAATGATTCATATATCAATCTGCATATGAATTGTAAATAGTTCATTATATATGTTTGTGTAATACCCACGGAAAAGATGGTACTGGATCTTCACTTCGTGTTAATAGGGATGTTCACTTTTTGTTTGGTCCTCGGTATTTTCGGACCCTTTGTCAATGTTATCAACTTCAGGTTTTGCGCTTTCTACTGAAGATTGCGTATTATCTTCAATAGTTGTTTTAGCGTTCGGAATTTCTGGTTGTATATTTTCTTCTACAATTCCTTCAGCGTCCAACTCTAGAGGATTGAAAATTTTCTCAACTTCATTGGCAAATAAGCCATTCTCAATATATCCAATATCTTCGTCACTTTCACTAGCACTGTCACTAATTTGTTCATTGGAATTTATTTGATCATCGGGTTTTTATGATAGAGTCTATCAGATAGACCATAATATTTCGTTGTTTACAGAATTTCAAACGGTTTGCATGTACAATTTCTTGTTTCTCATTTTCAATTTCCTGAATTTTAAAATTAACAGGACCCATTTGTTGAATAATCCTATAAGGTCCTTTATATTTTGGTTTTAATTTAGCTGAGATATTTGTTGTAAGATTCACGGGAATTTTTAAGTGGAGTCGATCTCCTTCTTGAAAGTTCTTATTCTTTGTTTTCTGATTAAATTTTTCACATCTTTTTGGTGTTATTTCTTTTAAAGCTTGTTGTGCTTTTTCATGTGCTTGTTTCATGCGTGCTATCATTTGCGTTGAAAAATTCGTTGATAGATCATAACGAACCCTATCTTCTTTAGTTATAAGGTAAAAAGGTAACTCCTGATCCCTTAAAAACATTAGAAAGAAAGGTGTCTCTCCAGTACTCTCATGTACAATATTTCTGTACGCACACAGACAATAGTGAAGAATAGCATCCCAATTGTATTGTTCATCAGACACATAATATGATATCATAGTTTTTAATACACTGTGCATTCTTTCTGCAACTCCTTTTGTAATAGTTTACAAATGTCAGTAAATAGTTCAGACATGAATTGAGAACTCATGTCTGTTAATAAGTTCTCGGAGTTCCATACCGTAAAATAATATTGTTCACAAATGCTTCCGCTACCGTTGGTCACAGATTACCAGACACAGAAGTCCGACTCCTCCCCTTTTCTATTGTTCTTTTTTCTGTAAGTTTTTTCTGCGCTACTGCGTACATACGTACGTTATACGAGTTTCAAAATCTTGAAGCCTGGTGCCCACATCCCCCCTTATGTTAGTTCGTACTACAGTACTTCACTCGGCAACCCAAAATAAAGTAACAGAGTACAATCGACAACACCAACGAACAATCTGTCCGGCTGATCTCAATTTTATACTGCCACGCGTCATTCCGGCTAAAAGGGGAGGAGTCGGACTTCTGTGTCTGGTATTCTGTGTGTTGATGTAGTGATATCTGGAATCGGTATTGCTTTAGGAAAACGCGTTAAATAATCCATGCATGTTAGAATGTATTTATTTTCTGAATGAGTTTTAGTCAACGGGCCTACAATATATAAGGAAATATGGCCAAATACCGTTGAAGGGACAGTCATTTGTTGCAAAGGAGCTAACGGAGAATTCGTTTGATTTCTAGTGTTGCAAGAATCACAAGTTTCACAATATTCTTTAACATCTGTAGCCATTCTCTTCCAATAAAAATCCCTGCGTATTGCTTCAAGTGTTTTCTTTTGTCCTGGATGACAAAATAAAGGATTATCGTGGTAAAGACGTAAAACATGTTCTTTAAGTTCTTCAGGTAGAACTACTTTATCACTTCGTTCATCGTTAGTTCGGGATTTATAAATTATTCCATTTTTACTCTTGTAGAAATCACTGTCGCAAAAATATTCTTGAATATTTGTATCTTTTTCTTGCAATTCCTTTATGTGCTCCAATTCAAAGATGATAGGTCTTAATTCATCACTATATTGATCTGATTCTGGCTCTTCGTTTCACTTCTGTATTGTATTTATGTGAAGTATTTCAGTATCATCATTTTCATCCAAACGAGTTAAAGAGTCAGCGATGTTAGATTTACCTGCTCTGTATTTAATGGTAAATGAGTATTACAGTAATGACAATCTCCATCTAGCTAAACGCGAACTTGGCTCTTTAATGTTGAATAAATATTTTAGTGGTCGGTGGTCTGTATATACAGTAAAATGTGTACCAACTAAGTATATTCTGAAATGTTTTACATGCCAGACTATACTTAAACATTCTCTTTCTATTGTCGAATATCTTTTTTCGGCATCCAATAGCATACGACTGGAATATGCAATTGGGTGTTCAACATTTCCATATTCTTGTACCAATATTCCACTTATTGCTATTGAGCTTGCAGCAGTTATTAAAACAAATTCCTTTTTAAAATCTAAATACTTTAGTATTGGAGGAGAAATTAAAGCTTTCTTAAGTGAGTTAAATGCTGTTTCTTTTTCCTCAGTCCATATAAACGGTACATTTTTCTTTGTCAGTTGAGTTAGTGACGATGACAGTTCAGAAAATTTAGGTACAAACTTGCGATAAAATCCACATAATCCAAGAAATGCTCTTATATCTTTAACTGTTTTTGATCTCGGATAATTTTCTACAATTTTTGTTTGAACAGGATCAGTTGCGCACCCTTCTCCTGATATAACATGGCCTAAAAACTTAGCTTCCTTTTGTAGAAAATTACATTTATTGGGTTTCAATTTCAAATTGTTTGCTCTAAGTCAATCAAATACTTGTCGTAATTTATTTAAATGTTCATCTAAATTATCCCCTGAGCAAATTATGATATCATCTATAAATACGAGACAACTGATACCCGTTAATCCTGATAAAACGGTCTGCATGAATCTCATAAAAGTAGCCGGTGCATTTTTTAATCCAAATGGAAGCCTAACAAATTCATAATATCCATCTGGTGTGGTAAATGCCGTTTTTTCTTGGTCATCGGGATGCATAGGATCTTGCCAATATCCTGACGCTAGATCCAATACTGTGAATAAAGTCGCAAATTTATCTGGTCAATTGTTTCATTAATATTCGGCAGTGGATGAAAATCCAATTTTGTCACTTCATTTAATTTTCTATAATCTACAGGCGAATGAAAGTAAGCACACTAGCGCCAAACGGCAAAAATGAGAAATGCTATCTTGTTGTAGCTTTGTTTACATTTGCATTGTGAGAATGCCACTTTTCGAATAATTTTAATATTTTTGGATGAAAAATTGTTGTGTTTTCACATTTTCTTCATAAGTATACATAATTAAAGGATTAATTAGCACAAGTAAGCCGCTTACTTGGCAGAACTAAAAATATAAGTTGTACTTTTTATTAATATTCTGCTCGATATTCTGTGGCGTATTTTCCTCATCAGGGGAGGATTTTCTCGAGCGCCAGGTGTTTTTGGGCCCGAAACACCAACCTGTACCACGGGCGTCTCAGAGAGAGTTTCAGACCAGGGGTCGAAATAAAAGAGGGAATCGCACTCACCAATTTGTATTTATTAAATAAAAAAATTTTATTTAATTACTCGCGTTTTTATAAATTTAAAATAATGCACAACTTTAGAAATAACAATTTAAATTCATAGAGACAAAACAAGAGGCAAAATATAATATAAAATAGGAGGAACAAAATATCAAAAATAAATATTATAACCGTTAGAAAATTAATTAACACTTTACAAAATTAAATACGAACAAAATCAAATCACATCAAATCAATATCAAAATCAATGAACCGGACCAATAAAATTCCAAATGAATTTTGGTCTTCGAAATTATACATGAGAAATAATAATTTTTACAATATTAAAATCTGCTTCAAAAAGGCTTGTGCAAGAGTTTATATATGGGGAAAAGTGAAGAGGGATTTTGAGTACGCGCAAAGAGGAAAAATTCCACGAAAACTCAAAATCTGAGAGGTGGGGGTACTGTTAGTACGAGGAGAGGGGGAAATTACTGTACTTAGTGTAATTAGAGGTAAATTAATTACACTAAGACTGGATGCAATGAATTGACAAATAAAAATCTAAACAAATGGGGTATTTTATATGGAAAACAATT
Organism: Silvanus unidentatus; assembly: GCA_963930825.1. NCBI lineage: Eukaryota > Metazoa > Arthropoda > Insecta > Coleoptera > Silvanidae > Silvanus > Silvanus unidentatus. Next base: position 5,229,836 of record OZ005760.1, read on the forward strand.
AAATGATAACATGTGCTCTGGAGGGACTCAATTGAGACAATGAGTGTAATTAGAGGACGCTAATTACACTCGGAACAAATGACAAGAAATGAAATGAAAAGAAAAATGCATTCGAAATTAAAATGTAAACTAAAATAAAATTATTGTCCGAAAATGTACGTACGTTTCATCTGATTCAGAGGAATGAAATGTTGGACAATTGAATCAGATGTAAACGATTAAATAGTGTTTGAATCCAAAAAAAGTACAGAGGAAAAATATTAACAAATTGGGATAATAAATATAAGAATTGGAAGCGGCGTGGCCAACCTCATTCCAATACAAAATACATACAAAATAAATACAATTAAATGAAATTTGGACTCACCGTTTAGGTAGAGGAAATATACTTCGATGCAATAATTAATTCTCGCCAAATGGCACTTGAAAATCACTTGAATAATTACACGTAAGTTGCAATTACACAGAGCACGTTGTAAATACAAAAAGGGTTTTTTGTACTAAGGAATTTCACATCGTACTCCTGGTTGCGGGAGTACGATGTGTACGAGTTCTTAAAGAAATAATATTAAAATATATAATTGATTAATTAGCGTTATTGTCTTTAATATACATCCGTTCATGGTAAGGTCTATGATCAAGAGGTTGAGTGGCATGCGCACTCTGGTTAGCTAGGTTCTGAACCTTACAATCCTCCCTTTTTAAATCCAAAACTCCCTTAGTTATAAAATATCACACAATATATCTTTTATAAATACATTTTACATTTTCAGACATTTTTCTCAAATATAAATACCTTACAAATTCAGACGTTTTCTCGATTACAAAAACTATTTACAATTTCAGACATTTTTTTTTAGAATGATTTGTCACATAATCATTGTACTTTTTCGGGACTTTGGTTAACCTTTTCGGTCTAGCACTCACATCAATATTACTTTGGACTACTTTTTTCACTGCACCTGTTGCATTATCACTGCCACCATCTTCGCTTTGCTCAAAGCTGAGGAAGGAGCTCATCTCGGAGTAACTTGGGCTCTCTTCGTCGGTTACCTCTTCATCGCTGCTTACTTCGGCTTCAATGTTGACTGTTTCTACCTCGTTTACAACATTATCGTTTTGTTCAATTACATTACAAATAATATCAGTATTTATCACCGCAATTTTATTTTTACCTCTAAAATTACTACAATCAATATTATTGGACTAACCTTGCGCAGTATTGTATCGTTTGACCTTTTGATAATCACTCTCAATACCTCTCCAGCCTTTGAGTTGATTCCTGTGACGTCTCCATTTTTGGTTTTGATTCGTCACACATTCGTACATAGTGTTACCTATTTTTTTACTTCTCCGGGCTTGTACCCATTTTTGATTGCTCACAATCCGATAATCCTTTGCCATTACTTCCTGATTGACGCTAAATTCCTTCGCTTTCCCTCCCTTTTTAAATTTGTTGAGTGTATTTTGCTCTTCCATTCTAGTTTTAGCGTTTTGTAACTCCTGGTTTTCGTCGTTGTGAACATTTTCACGCAAAAGTTCCCATCGTGATCGTGGCTTCCGATTGAACATCAATTGTGCAGGCGTTTCCTTTGTCACCTGATGTTGTGAGTGAGTTTCTGTAATTGAATAGAAATCGCTGTAACAGTGTTCCCATACTTGCCTCCTTGTTTTTCGAATCATCCAATGCTGTCTTTAGCTTTTGTTTTAAGGTTTTTACGCTGTTTTCGGCTGCGCCGTTGCTAGATGGTGAATATCGCGCTGATGTTATGCGTTTGATGTCGTTTTTAGCAAAAAAAATTTGCATTTTTGCTGAAGCGAATTGTGTACCATTGTCTGACACGACAATTCTTGGGATACCATATCTCGCGAACGTTTTCCTCAGTCTGTTTTCAGTCTCTGTGGTGGCGGTATATTTCTATATCACTTTCATTATTTGCCATTTCGGTACTTATAAAATTATGATTGCTACTTTTTTCTTTACATGCACTCTGTACGTGCCCTATTTTATTACAATTATTACATTTATAACTTATGTACCTACATTCTCCATTGTGTCCCTTCCTACAATGTTTACAATTTGAATTACTCTGTTTTGCCGCCCCGAATCGCGCCATCTGTGGTCTGTTTGAGTGCTGTCTGGTATTGCTGGTTACATATCTCTGGGCGTTGTTTCCGTCACCTTCTCTTCTATAACTGGATTGTTTATTAAACTGTTTGTTTGGGTTATTACCTTTAGACTGATAATTTATGTGGCTTGACCCGTTCGATGACATTGCTATTGTTGACTCCTTTTGGGCTGCTATGCTCACCATCTCTTGCAGTGACTTCGTTTCGTCTTCTTCGCACAATCGGTCCAGAATTAGGCCTTGTCTCATTCCACTCACGAACCGGTCGAGCATCCAATTTGTCTCCCAACTTGTAGTTCACCGTGTAAGACTTCAATCTGGCGTACCACTCCATTATAGGCTCGCCTTCCAGTTGTGTGCACCCATAAAACTTAATCCGCACCCTCCAGACGCTGACTTGTTGACTATAGTGTGTTTTCAAAGACGCGACAAGCTGAACATATGTTTTATCCTTTGGTAGGTCGGGATATGTCAGGTCTCTCAACACTCTGTAAGTCGATGTTCCTACCAAACTGATTAAAATAGCTCTCTTGGTGACGTCGTCTTCGATCTTATTTGGTTTATAGTATTGGTCTAATCTTTCTTCGTATATCGTCCACTCCTCATACTCTGGCACAAATTCATTTAGTTTGCCGATGCCCGCCATTTTGTTTTACTTTTACACGAGCACGTTTTGCGGCACTACTTATTTTCACTTTTTACACTCGTCGCCAATGTTATATTTGGATTGGGGTTGCAATTGTTCTTATAGAAATAATATTAAAATATATAATTGATTAATAAGTTTTATTGTCTTTAATACACATCCGTTCATGGTAAGGTCTATGCACAGTATATGGCACAGTAGCGAAAGCTCGTGTCGGCGCCTTTGATCTTGATGGTACAAAATTTTGTGACCGGCGGCCATGTTTTCGGTGGTTATTCACGCGGCAAATTTGAATTGTATTCACAATATTAAAATCTTTGTTTTTAATTGTGACATAAACGGAAACATTCGTAAATCGGACTATACAAACATGTTTAATTATTTTATTATTAAGTGTTATTTATTAATAAATTTCGAATTACATATGTACATATTGTAAAATAAATAAAAATTAATAAAATCATTTCAAATTTCTATTGCAATTAATTAATTATTGAAAAGTTATTAATTTGTCCTTGATTATCTCAAATAGGGCACCACGGATCCAATTCTTCATCCACAGCAGATGAGGAGCTCATTGAAAATTCATTGGATTTGTAAAAAAAAAGAAAAATCAATAAATAATGACGAATTAAAAATTGCACAATTTATGGATTTTTTTTTGTTTTTCCATGCCATTGTTTTTAAAAACATTCCATATAACTTGTTGGTAAACCATGCCATTTCAATTAAATTTCAATTTTATAAAGCATAATTTAAATATGAGTTAATATATTAAGTTTTCGATTTTTCTTATATTCTGGAGATTTCAAATCTCTATTTAAAAACTTTAACGTGTAAAAAATTCGCATTCCAATAAACAATTTTTTTAAATATAAAAATGGAAATTATATTTTACCACAAATTAATGGTACAGGAAGTTTATTCATCATTTCTAGATAAGAATTAAAGATATTCGTTTGCAAAAGTTCATTAAAATTTTGTTTAAAAATAATTTCTAATTGAAAAATATACTGTACAAAAACCTCACTTGGCATTCGCAAACCACCAAACATACTTCTTTCTTGATCAAACGATCTTAAATGAGTATATAATCTTGAAGCAACAAATGCTTCGTATTCCTTAGAAAACAGCTTACATTTTTCACAAGTGTGCTTCTTTAAACACTTCTTCACGAGGTACCCACAAACGTAAGAAAATGCCTTTTGAGTTCGAAAAGGTTCGTTGCGATAATCGTAATCGTCCAAATCCAGAGGAATTGCTGACAGAGATGTTTCTACAAATAAAGTTTTATTATTAGAATTTGAAACAACTTCACCCTCAGAAGTTTTAATTTTTAACAATAAATTGTCCAAGTCGTTTCCACAATTCATTCCATCGGAATGCAAATATCGTTGAGTAAATAATTTCTTGAAAGCTCTTTGAAATTGAATTGGCGTTGGCGATGAACTGTTTCCTGCTTGTTGTCGAATGCTTCCATAAAAGTTTTCGAGACAATCTTGATTTAAACGCCTTGTTCTTAACCTTTAATGTTTCCCACAAAGTAATTAATCCATTAATTGATATACACCAACATTTTAGAAATTTGGTGGATTTCGTAACATCATGTCCATTTTTATTTTTCACTTTGATATTTTTTAAAAGGACAAGTGCATCCTGAAGAAATTCTGATTGCTGTTCTGAGCCAATATATGCATTACCCATTTAATTCGAACATTTTTCTACAGATGAATTAAAAATGTCAAATAATTTATCGAATTTCTGGATAATTTCGACTGTCGGTTTGGCATCATTACTCATTCCTCCCAATTTAATATACGTACTCATGCCACTAGCCACAGAATTGCTTAACACTTGAGTGGCTAGTTTCACTTTCATCCTCTGAAAGTTGCTTGGAAAAATATTGTTAAAATAGAGAAAGAAGTTATCTGTAATTGTTAAAATACAGATAGAAGTAAACTGTAATCTGTAAAAAACATAATGTGGTGGGGATGATAATATAAAAGTCTCTCCTCTCTAAAATGTATATTGGCAAGTCATAATAACAAGTTGGTTGTATTAGCAACGAAAATAACAATATAATATAATTTTTCCTCAATCAATATATTAGTTTATGTATCAATTATCGTTTCATTTAAAAGCTCAACAGGTTATGGGCCCAGTAGTGTCCGTTTGATTCGTTTTTGGTGCGTATTCGGTGTATTTTTTGAGCAAAAAAGACTTAAAAACGTGTGTAAGGCAAGACGCCATTAAAAACCAGAAAAATCAAGAAATAACTGGTTAGTTCGTTTTTCGAGTTCGTTAGAGGTTTACGCGTGTGGAGAACGTGTTAAAACAAGGTTAAGACAAGTTAAAAATTGGTTTATGAAATAAAAACAGAATTAAAATGTCAACTAAAATTGAAGAATTAAATCAAATTACAAAACTAACAAACAAAGACAATTTTAAATTATGGAATTTTCAAGTGGACATAATTTTGAAAGCGGCAAATTTGTACGACTGTGTAAAGAACGGAATAGACGAAAAGGAAGAAAATTCAACAACGAAAGATGCAAAAGCCCAACGTATAATAACAACAACAATATCAACAACATGCCTAACACACATCATGGATTGTAAAATCAGCAAAGAGATGTACGAAAAATTACAAAAAATATTCGAAGGCGACACAGAACAGATGAAGTGTAAATTAATGCATGAATTTTTCAATTTTGCATTCAAAAAGGACATAAAACTATCAGACTCAATAAGTGAAATCCAAAATATAGTGTTCAGCCTTAAACAACTAGATGCGACCATAAGTGACGACATGGTGATGTCAAAAATTTTATCAGTACTGCCTGAAGGGTATAAATATTTTGTAAACATGATGAAAAAATACTGACAAATCTGTATTCACGTTTAGTTCTGGAGGAAGGCAGAATGAAAGAAAATGATGAAAAAGACGTGGCGTTCGTGTCAACAGAAAAAAGATGTTATGCATGCAACAAAACGGGCCACCTAAAATTTCAATGTAAACATAAAAACAAGTTTAAAAACGATAGCAGAGAAGTGAAACAATGCAGTATTTGCAAAAAGACAAATCATACAGAAAATAATTGTTTTTTTAAGAAAAATAATAATTAGCAAAATAATACAGGACAAAATTCGGGACAAAAATACAACAAAAGTAAAAACAGATACAGTGATGTCATTTTATTGGTAGAAGAAGATTACGGCATAAATAAAAAGAGTGAATGGGTAGTAGACTCAGGTTGTACATCTCATTTGACAAATGATAAAGAAATCTTGTCAAATAAAATTAAAATGACTGATAAAAAGGAAATTAAAGTAGCTAAACGAAACAGTGGAATGAAAGAAGAAGAAATTGGTCAGATTAAAACGCAAGAGTGCATCCTTAATTACGTAAAATTCGTGCCCGATTTATTGAAAAACTTGATGTCCGTAAATAAAATCACTGAAAAAGGTGCTGACATTTTGTTCACAAAACACAGTGTTGAAATTTATAAAAATTCTGAGTTACTACTGAAAGGAAAGAAAGAAGACGGTTTATATTATCTTCAGTTAAATCATTATGAAGAGTTTGTTGAAAATGCGTTAAATACTGAAAACAAAAATGGTGAAGAAAATATTTGGCATAGACGTCTTGGCCATCTTGGAGTTTAAAACCTAAAAAAACTACAGAATATGTCGTCTGGAATGATATTAAGTGAAAAAGAACTTGACAAATTAAATAAATTTTGTCAAATATGCTCCGAAGCCAGACAAATTCGAAAACCATTCAAAACAGAGAGAAATAGAGCCAAAAGACCTCTCGATATCATACACTCTGACGTTTGCGGACCGTTGGACGAGGAAACTTGAGATGGAAATAAATATTTTGTGACGTTTTTGGACGATTATACACATTTTTGTATGATCTATTTAATAAAACACAAAAGTGAAGTGACAGCGTTAATTAAACAGTACATAAACATGGTGGAAGCAAAATTTGAAACTAAAACGCACAAATTCAGGTGTGATAACGGGGGTGAGTACATAAGTACCAATTTAAAACAGTGGATGAAGAACCGAGGGATAATACCGGATTATACGGTTCCATATTCTCCTCAATTAAATGGTAAAGCAGAACGTTTAAACAGAACACTCTTGGAAAAAACAAGAGCGTTAATGTTTGAATCAAATCTGAAAAAGGAAATGTGGGGTGAAGCCCTTCGAGTGGCCACATATCTACATAATCGAAGTCCAAACATCACTTTAAACTGCACACCTTATGAGAAATGGGAGGGTGAAAAGCCTAAATTAAATAATGTGCGTATATTTGGAAGTGAAGCGTTTGAAAAAAACTGACAAAAGTAAAAAAATTTGACGTAAGAAATAAAAAATTAATAATGGTCGGCTACGCAAGAAACGGGTACTGACTGTGGAACACAGAAGACAGGCGAATTGAGATTCATCGCGACGTCGAGTTCAATGAAAAATGTGAAGAAAAAATGCATTTGTCCGACAACAATTATAATGAACAAAGTGAAACAGACGAGACTGAGAGTGAAAATAGTGCAGATGACAATGATTACAAAAGTGACAATGAAAGTGACAATGACAAAGATAATAAAAACGAAATAATAGTGCGCGATACGGAACAAAATAACGACTCAGAAACACCGCGACGTTCAAACCGAAAATATGCTGGTAAAATTCCGAAATATTTGTAAGAGAATTATGCTTTAATGACGTATCAAGAAGCAATCACAAGTGAAGATAAAAACGAGTGGATTAAAGCAATCGAAGAAGAGAAACAGGCTCTGCAGAAAGCGGGACGTGGATATACGTAAATAAAAATACGGTTGACGGTGAAAACGTTTTAAGCAATAAGTGGGTGTTTAAAAAGAAAACGGATGGTCGTTATAAAGCTCGTTTAGTGATACGAAGCTGCGAACAAAAATACGGTGTTGATTATAACGAAATTTTTAGCCCGGTTGTTAACATAACAACATTAAGAATAATTTTGACAATCGCTACAGCAAGAAATTGGATCATTTCGGGTTTTGATATTAAATCTGCATTTCTCAACGGTGAGTTAAACGGCGAAAACATTTTTATGAAAGTACCGGAGGGATATTCCGTTAAAAACAATAAAGTGTGTAAACTAAAAAAGTCGCTGTATGGTTTAAAACAAGCTCCAATGATATGGAACAAAACTTTTACTGACTTTTTAACGCGGAACGGGCTTAAACAATTGCAATCTGATCGCTGCATATTTACAAACGAAATCAAAAATCTGATTTTGGCAATATACGTCGATGATGGACTGATTGCAGGTGAAATCGTAACGGAGATTGAAAAATTAATAGAAAGTTTAAAAACAACGTTCGAAATAACAGTAAGTGACACGTTAAAATCGTTTCTCGGTATGGAATTCGAAAATACCGCGGAAGAGTTGAAACTCAAACAAACAAAGTACTCTAAACAAATGTTGGAAAAGTACAACATGTCAGAGGCAAAAAGTGTGGTTACGCCTTTGGAAGACTATGAAAAACAGGACGTGAACGTTAATAAACTAAAAAGAAGTGGTGAAATTTCCCTACAGGGAAGCGATAGGCAGTTTATTGTACCTATGTAATCAAACAAGGCCGGAATTATCATTTGCAATAAACTACCTCAGCCGTTTTGTAGAAAATCCCTCTACAACCTCAGTGAATAACGTTAAACGCTGTTTACGTTATTTGAAAGGAACAGTTGAAGATGGAATCAGTTTCCAGAAAAACGTCGAGTTAAACTGCATTGAAGCATACTGTGATGCCGACTTTGCAGAGGACGTCGTTACCAGAAGAAGCACTTCGGGATTTATAATCTATTTCGGGGGAAATCCAATAGCTGGTGCTCGCGAAGACAACCCATAGTAACAACTTCATCGACAGAAGCAGAATTTGTGGCAGCAGCAGAGTGCACAAAGGAAATTGTGTATTTAAAAGAGGTAATAAGTGAGTTAATAGCAGAGAAAATAAATATCAACTTAAATGTTGACAACCAAAGTGCAATGATCTTAATAAAAAACAGTGTATTCAACAAAAGAAGTAAGCACATAGACGTGCGATACAAGCTTATCTGCGAAAAATTTAACGAAGGTTTTCTTAAATTAAAATATTGTCCTACAAATAGACAACTCGCAGATATTTTTACAAAACCACTAAAAAATGTAAAGTTTTCATATTTTAAGAAATTTATTGTAAAACAGTAAATTGTAACTTAATATGTTATTCAAAGTTTTTCAGAATATCTTTAATATTTTTTTTCGATTAGGAGGGTGTGTTAAAATAGAGAAAGAAGTAAACTGTAATCTGTAAAAAACATAATGTGGTGGGGATGATAATATAAAAGTCTCTCCTCTCTAAAATGTATCAGTTGGCAAGTCATAAAAACAAGTTGGTTGTATTAGCAACGAAAATAACTATATAATATAATTTTTCCTCAATCAATATATTAGTTTATGTATCAATTATCGTTTCATTTAAAAGCTCAACAAATATGAGCGTCTGTTAATTTTGGAGCCAAACGATAATCTTCTGACGATCTGCTTTGTAGAACTGCTCAATATAGGTCCATGATGTTTGTTTATTGTCATAAAGGAAAACATTGCTCATTAAATTGTTTCTCGTCGCCTTAATTAAATGACAGGGATCAAAAATATAAACAATTTGTTGGTCTCCTACTACGAAGGTAGAATCAGGCCCCGGACATCTAACGGCATTCGCAATCTTTAATGAAGATAAGTTCCACGACCATTAATAGATGGCGCCACCAGGCATAATTTTTAATTTTTGGAATTTATTCGCGCCACAATTTAAATGTAACGCTTATTCATTCTGTCATTTGTCAAATTATCTGTTTCGAAATAAATTTCAAGTTGAAAATTTGACTTTGAATTGGTTTTTAATTTATAATCACAAATTATATCTCAAAATCGTTAATCAAATCAGTTTTTTTTAAAACTACGGTACAGTTTTGAGTGTTTGTGTGTACATTCTCCTGAACAAGTTAAAAGATGTCTAGGTAAGTAGCGTTTTATTAAGAAATGTAAACTGTGTACAATATTCTATTACTTTTCAAATAAATTACAGAAAGTTGATTTGTGCTGTGCCCAATTGCATCAATAAAGACGGGAATCCAGAGGTACGCTACTTTTGTTTTCCTCGAACAACTTTGCAATTGGAAAAATGGATCAGCGTTATTCAGAACAAGGCATTAAATACCAACATTTCAAGGTAAGTTTTCTTAAAAATATTTTGATTTCTATTCAAATACTCGTATTTTCAGGACTTCCATTTATAGAGTGTGTGAAAGGCATTTTCGTGAAGATCAGTTTCAGAATGCTCGTCTGAAATTGAATCGAAATGTGTATCCCACTCTAAATTTAATGGAAAGAGAAGATATGTTGGCGGATCCAGCAGTAGAGCAGATGGATGTTGAAGAGTTCCCAGAGGCTATCGAAGGACCTTCAACATCAAAAACCTATTCCTAAAATATTCGTAATAGGGTACCTATATAAATGAATAAGTTAAGTACGAATTTATACAATATAATTTGTAGACATATTAGGGATTATTTAAGTATAGAAAGGTAGAGTTTATAGTGCATGATTGCTTTTGTTTCAATTTCTTTAATTTTCTCTTCTAATAACTATTTTTCGGATGGCTTTGATTGTTCAAAATACCAATTAACATTAGGTGCACGATGGCACATACAACTTTTTCTAAAACCGTTTTATGTTTCCATAGATCCGATGACTTTGTTGGCTTCAATCGGCGCTACATCTGCAAGATCGTTATCCCCACGGAAGCGGATACTCTACAACTCCTGTAGAGTTAATGCAAGAAAGCTTCGGGAAAATCAACAACGTTTTAAGAAGAGACTTGCAGTGCAGAAGCAGAAGAAATACATCGAAGACTTCGGAAGACTATCAGCGTCCGCAAGAATATTCATCAACAGCCAGCTTCGTCAGAAGAGCAGGATGAAGAAAGTCCATTGGACTGATGAAGAGAAGGCGCTGTGTTTGGCAATGCTGAAATCGTCTCCAAAAGGATACAGGTTTTTAAGAAAAATATTTTCATTACCCACGGAACGTACGTTGCGCCGTTTTCTAGGTTTAACCGCGATTAATCCCGGGATTAACGAACAAGTAGTTAAATATTTAGCAACCGTATCAGAAAACTTGCCCGCGATGCAGCGTTATTGTATTATAATGTTCGACGAAGTATTTCTCAGTCCAAATTTAAGTTTTAATCGCGGTGATAAATCAGTAAGTGGCTTACAGGATTTCGGTGAATTCAAAGAGCCGTTTGTCGCGGATCACGCATTAGTTTTTATGCTTCGCGGAATTAATCAAAAATGGAAACAGCCTATAAGTTTTTATTTTGTTAGATCGGGAACTAAAACGTTTCAATTAAAAAAGTTAATTCTAGAAAATATACAAACTATCCATGAAAAAACTAAATTTAGGATCTTGGCCTCCGTATCAGATCAAGGAACGGCTAATGTGGCTTCAATTGCAAGTCTCGCGGATGACAGCGGTTTTGAAAATCAATTTATGTATACCGCCGGTGGTATTAAAATATTTCATATATTCGATGCGCCGCATTTAATAAAGTGTTTTAGAAACAATTTTTTGAACAAACGGGTTTTATTTGACGGTCAACTTGCTGATTGGAGTCACATTGTGCAGTTGTTTGAACTTGATGACCAAGATCCCGAAGGTAAAATCTGTCCCAAATTGACTTCTCAACACATTGCTCCTGAAGGCAGAGCAAAAATGAGGGTTAAATTGGCTACCCAGGTTTTTAGTCGGTCTGTTTACGCGGGTTTGAAATTTTTAAATAATAATCAAAAATTAGATTGCGAAGGTACTGCTAATTTAGTTATATTTATGGATCGTTTGTTTGATTCTTTGAATAGTTCGTATTCTTCTGCTAAGCCACTGAATCGACCCGTTACAAAACAGTCAGATCATTCCAACTTTTGGTTAAACGCGAAAAAAACATTAAGTTCAATCACATTTATAAAAGACAATGGTAGTGCTACCACTTCACCCCCGTGTATTAAAAATTTAATTGCGTCGATAAGAAATATTCAATCTCTTTTTAGATATATGCAGGAGTTTGGTTATAAGTTCTTGTTAACAAGAACTTTGAATCAAGACCCTCTTGAAAACTTCTTTGCTGTAATTCGGTCATTATGTGGTGACAACAACAGTCCTACAACCGTACAATTTGTAGCTGCATATAAGACGGCCCTCATCAATAATATTATGTCAATATCGAGGAATACAAATTGTGAGGATGATGGCACAAAATTGTTGTTGTCACTTTTAGATTCACGCTCAAAATTTCTTCGTTCCGCGATTCCAGATTCATTTAACGTTAATAACACAAATGTAGATTCTATGGATGTTGATGATTGCGAACCATCAACATCTTTTGCTAATTCGGTACCGGTGGAGATTATACATCTCCCCATTTCTATTTCACATAACGATGACTTAAAACTTTGTGAGTCATTGTCGCAAATTAAAATAAGTCAACAAACAAACGAATTATCGAAAATATTAATAGTTCGGATATCGTTCAAACCGTAATAAATAATATTATGTGGCTCGGTTTACAGGCGTGCGGGGAACATGATAGGGGTAATGAAAGTATTATCTTACGCAGTGCAACATATATTACCATGAAATACATTTTAACAACTTTAAATCGCAAAATGCATTGTGACGCGCTTACGTCGGTTTTCTCGAGCGCCACCTAATTTTCGAAGGAAATTAGGAAACCTGTGTGCCACAGGAGTTCAGTGGAGGAAATAAATAAATAATACAGGGTTTCTAGTTTATTTTTATTAAATTTGCACAAAACAATTGTTATATTTATCGTCTCCTGAAAGCAATAATGGTAAAAAGATTATATAGAATGTACTAATTACATTCACTACAAACGGGTTCTAATCGTGATACGAGTTTATGAATAAATGCGAGCGGTGCGATATTAAGAAAGCAAACTAACTACGGACAGGTCAAATGCGGGGGTTAATAAGCAATGTCAAAAGCAAACAGACAACGGTAAGCAGCAAACAACCAATGTACAGCAGTGAAAAACGTTAACATGCGGCCGTGAGAGTATTTTTGTTTTGTTAAAGGGTTAAACGCGCGATCCAGTGTCCCTTTAAACAGGTTCAACGGCACAGATTACACAAACAAGAAGTAACCACCCAACGGTGTAGTTGGGCACGCCGGTGGCTACACGAATAACACAGTACAGAATACACAAAATGGGAAGTAACCACCCAACGGTGTAGTTGGTCACGCCGGTGGCTACACAAATAAAACAATACAGAATTCACAAAAACGGGAAGTAACCACCCAACGGTGTAGTTGGTCACGCCGGTGGCTACACGAATAACACAGTACAGAATACACAAAATCGGGAAGTAACCACCCAACGGTGTAGTTGGTCACGCCGGTGGCTACACAAATAAAACAATACAGAATTCACAAAAACGGGAAGTAACCAGCCAACGGTGTAGTTGGTCACGCCGGTGGTTACACAAATAAAACGGTACAGAATAAAGGAAGACAATTGCCAGTGGTATAGTTGGTCACACCGACAATTGTCAATTTATAACACATAAAGGATTTACGCTTGCAGGATAGACGGACTGGGTCAACAGACTTGATCTATTAATAGCGAAAATCAGCTGATTACTAGGACACAAAAACTCTCGCGGCTAAAGATACAGTAACTGCTTACCCAAATGAAAACTAAGAATGGTTTTTAATTTAACACAAACTGCTCTTCGCTCTAAGGCGGAATGTCTTGCACAAAACGGTATAAAAGTCACTATCACAGAAATTAACAGAAGAACACTAGTTATCTCGGTAATCACTCACTTTTCGCTCGTAAAGGTCGTCAACTAACACGCCATACACGGTTACTTGATGAGTACAATACTGATTAATATTTCGCGCGGACCTATCTTATCAATCGCCAAACTTTTCCCCTACTTTGATAATCTCCTACTATTCAATTAATATGACCGCGGTACCTGATCCTTTGAAGATTCGCAAACTCGGGCATCCAGTTTTTTGAATACGGTACGGACAAGACACTTTCTGACTAAATCACCTTTATTGTTTTAATTATACATTAAAACAACTACCTAACATAGTGACTTCGTCACAGCATCAAAAATAAGCGCGTAGTAATTCAGAATTAGATGGATTTTTGAAAAAGTACGGTCCAACAAGGTTTAAAAAGTAACTTCATGGTAATATATAAGTACATTCATTGCCAAACACTGGTTGTAGGTAAGTATAAAGGGTGCCTTCACAAAACCAAACAGGTAACATGAAGAAAAATTATTTTTACATAATTAATAATATATTTTTATATTAGTAGGATGTCCTGACGAAGGTCCTAGCGAAAGGTAAGTGCTGACAGGTAGTGTATGTATTTACTTTTATATTTTTTTCAATTTTCTAATTTGTACTGATTTTTTGCATGTGAAATGGACTATCTCAACGACTACAAAGGACCAGACGAAGGACCATCAACAGGACCAGACGAATGACCATCGATTGGACTCCATCTGTTGTGTCAGTATCATATTTTCATTAGATTTGTTAACTACATTCTTATTTTTTAAAAACGAACAAATGTATAATTAGTTTTCAATTTTATGTTAGATGTGCGATAGTAATTTATAATTATTATGCACTCAATATTTTTCGAAATTTATTGATTTGAGTTAGCTTAAGTGCATTCTGCGGCTTTTTCAGATCAATTTCGTTTATTTCTGTAGGGATTCAGTCCAAGGGACTTTTAACACTAATTTTAGCCGTAGAGAACGAAATTCTTGTCATTCGATAGATCATTGTACAAAAATTATGATCACCGTCGAATCCAATCACAGTGTGAATTCAATATGAGAAGTGTTTGTCATTAGGCTGGATAATATGTAAAATGTAAAAACCGGGCACAAGTTTCAAACTGAATTGAAATTCATATGTATATGTAGGTATATGGGATTATTTGTTAGCCTTAAACTAGAAATGTGTCTGAAACAACAACGTTTTGAGCGTGCAGGTACAGTTTTAAAGTCCTTATACTCGGTATATATAAGTATATAGTTTTCTCTTGGTTTGTAATGATAATAACTCTTTCCCCATACAACTAAATGAAGTTAATAGTCTGTAACATCATCAAATGTCTTATGTTAATACCAAATCACCGAAATTGTAAGTACTTAATTTTAGCATTTGTATGTACTGAAAATTTAAATAATTAATGCTTTAATTACAATTGGTGAGTGTATGTAACAATGTATTATTAAAACAGAAAAAAATTTCACATACTTGCTGTCATTTATAGATTATGTCTATAAATGTTCATGCTTTGTCGTGTTGTGCCAATTAAGCTCTTACTCATAGACTGGTTCTATAAGTATTGTAGCTGAAGGTACGTTTTTTTTATTTAAAAGTACATTGTTCTATACACTCACCATTTGCAGTTAAAGTATTGATAATACAGAATTAGTAATTGCACTGTTTCTTAAGTTTTTGCAGAAGTTATTCAATTAGTCATTTGTAGGCTTTGCAAATTCGATTAGTGTTCAAAATAGGAAAGAAGGCTCTTTACTGAAATAAAACACTATTATTTTTGGAATATCATTCATCGACTTTGTGCGATAAATGTTTATTCATTTCCCCCTTTTTTGCTCTTACTTGTAGCCTGGTGCTATAAGTATTGTAGCTTACGGGTTTATAATAGTGTTTTGTTTCAGTAAAGAGTCCTTACTTCCTATTCTGAACAACATTCGGATTTGTATAACTTATTAATGATTGGTTATTTATCTTTGGTAAAAACTTAAGAAGCAATGCCGTTACTAATTCTAGGATTCAACCAGGCAGCACATGCAAGGTAATTATTCTTGCTATACATATGTATACAATACCTATATCTATAACACATCGAATAAAGATCAGTTCTTGTTAGTTCAAGAAACACTTGATCGTGCTGGTGTATTTCATAAGACATTGAAATAAAGATCAGTTCTGGTTAATTCAAGAAACACTTGATCGTGGTAATGTCTTCCAAAAACTTAAGAAGCAATGTAGGTAGTTACATCGAATAAAGATCAGTTATTGTTAATTCAAGAAGCACTTGATCGTGATGATGTCTTCCATTATGAACATTCAAATTAAAATCAATTCTTGTTAATTCAATTCCGGAAACACTGTCTATCGTGTTAATGCTTTTTATAAAATACGTAATAGAATATACATATGTATATATTTTTAACATACATTTTAGCATTTCAGTACATACAAATGCTAAAATTAAGTACTTACAATTTCGGTGATTTGGTATTAACATAAGACATTTGATGATGTTACAGACTATTAACTTCATTTAGTTGTATGGAGAAAGAGTTATTATCATTACAAACCAAGAGAAAACTATATACTTATATATACGGAGTATAAGGACTTTAAAACTGTACCTGCATGCTCAAAACGTTGTTGTTTCAGACACATTTCTAGTTTAAGGCTAACAAATAATCCCATATACCTACATATACATATGAATTTCAATTCAGTTTGAAACTTATGCCCGGTTTTTACATTTTACATATTATCCAGCCTAATGACAAACACTTCTCATATTGAATTCACACTGTGATTGGATTCGACGGTGATCATAATTTTTGTACAATGATCTATCGAATGACAAGAATATCTTTCTCTGCGGTTGAAATTGGTGTTAAAAAGTTACCATTGTGTCTTGTAATCCTTATTAAATATGCGGAATATGGTCGTATTAGTCGACAGGAAGCGAGTAAACTCATACATCAATAAAATCGAATTATTATGGGTGCATATTAGTTTCAAATTTCTCTCCCATATCTAATATAAAATTGTTCTTGTTTGAATTTATGATATTTCTAAACGTTTGTTTTCTTGTAAAATATAAGTGTTTTTTATTATATCTTTAATTAAGTAATGTAAAGTTTAAGTTTACTTTTTCTAATTATTTTTTGTTTGTTTCATGTTTCAACTGTGGAAAATCGTTGCCCAAGACCGAAGTTCCCATTCCCAAGTTGAGATAAGATTATCTTTATGTTAATTAATATATATTGATTGTAATATACGCATTTATTTAAAAAATATAAATAATAACTATAATGAAAGGTTTGGAACATGGATAACTCAGCATAGCTCCAAACCATTTTAGTTCCACGACCATTCATAGGTTCGCGACTAATTTTTCGCTTCGGAAATGTCCGTTCTTCCTTGTGTATATTCGTTGGGTAGAATTATGAAATGAAACTCCTAATGTAGCAGACAACTCCACGAAATTGGAACCCATATCCGAAATTAGAGCCTGTACAGAGAATCCAATATCATTCAATTTCGTAATACAATGAGGAAGTGGCATGATTTTTTTTTATTGCATTTTCGTAATCTACATTCAAAATTATTTAATTTGGCTATACACATGTGGCCTTTTTTTTCACTCGTTTCGCCAAAAAAAATTGTTGAAAATTTCATAATTTTAAACCCCTCGAAATCGCGACTCCATATGCAAACGGTATCGTTTCGTTTCGCGCGAACGTTAGTAGATGGCGTAACTAGTAATTTTTAAATTATTTTAGGGTGAAAAAAGCATTAAAATGTGATTATAAATAGGTAAGAAACAAATGGACACTTCCGTCTATGTGTGAAAACACATTGGACGCCTATACGCCCATCGGCGCCGATATTCAGTCATAAATGCCTAAAAATCGTAGGCTTTGGTGAATTTTTGAATGAAAATCGGCGCCGATGGGCGTATAGGCGTCCACTGTGTTTTCACACTATGACATTTTTGATTAGAGTAATCCTGAATAGTTTTAAAACCTGTGCTGTACCTCTGTGATACAACAATAATAATAGAGCTCAGCTCAAACATTATTTTCTTGTCCGTTGTTCCCAAAGAAATTATTAATCGGAATAACTAAAAGTTTAAAATACCATTTTTATAAAATTAAAAACGGTGCCTTTTGCACCTTTCATTTCCACATTAATATATTTTTATTTGAATTAGACGTTATGTATGTAAGTAGTGGGGATTTGAGGGTTCTGGCGCAGTAGTACATCAAACGTCCGATAGATGGCGCAAGGTGTTGGTTCCCGGCGGCGGTGGGGTTGAAATGTGGGAGTTGTTGGGATGGGTTAGGGGGAGTGGACAGAGCATAGAAGTGTGTTGATAGGTGTTAATTAGCATTTTTGTGTTGGTGGGTACTGCTAATGAGGCGGAAGAGAGTACTGTGTATGGTGGGGTGGGTGGAGTATTGGATTGGGGGTTGAACTACCACCATCACCGAGCGGTGGCGGTACCGGGCGCTCTCTCTTTCTCTCACACACCTGTGTGAGTGGGAAAAAAGTGAGGAAGTGCATCCGGTTAACAAAAAAACAAAATTGGCGCTTATATTGTATGCAAATTTTTTTAAAAGATTAAGTGACCTGTATTCACTTGTTTTTTGCACAAACTTCCTGACACATGCACATTTTGTAATTTACATATATCGTTCTATTGTTTTTGTTTCTGTGTGACCGTTAGTAGAGAGAGAGAGAAAAAAAACCAAAAAAGAATGTATTAATATTTTTTTATATTATAGTTATATATAAATATTATTGTACAATATAAGTACTCCTAAATGGACAGAAATGAATATGACAATATTTCACATCGTCTCCCAACAACGTATCAGCTGACAGTTGCATTGTTGGCATTGCCACCACAACTTTTTTTTTCTTATCCTAGATATTCATACTGTATGCCAGTATGGCTATTTCACCATACCACTCATATCATGTAGTAGAAAATATATATATTAAAAATATTGCAGTAATTTGTAATAATAAATTTAAGTATAACAATACAAGGGAATGTACATTTTTTTGTGAAGAAAACACTTTTTCAATAAACATTCTAATTTTACCATGTTGAGTTTCCATTTCTTTTAATATTACATCATCATCGTTCTTATTATGGTTTGACGTATTATTATGATTATTACTTATATCACCTTTGTTGCTGATGGAGCAGTTCTTGGAATTGTGTAAGAAAAATCCATTCCAGTGTGGTGTGTGAAGGTACTTATTTTCATGTGTAA
Organism: Silvanus unidentatus; assembly: GCA_963930825.1. Classification (NCBI taxonomy): domain Eukaryota; kingdom Metazoa; phylum Arthropoda; class Insecta; order Coleoptera; family Silvanidae; genus Silvanus; species Silvanus unidentatus. The sequence goes on from OZ005760.1 coordinate 5,248,814, forward strand.
ATATTTTCACCTTATAGCGTAATTCATGGAGTGCGAGTTGTGATTCCGTTGAATCCGTCTTCATTACATCCAATTTTCCATTATTTATTGTAATTAATTCCATTCTCTTCCAATTTTGAGGCCAATTGTCACAATTTGTGTGATTTTGAATTGTTGATTGTGTTGTTGTTGTTAAATTTAAGAAACAAATGAATGCATCTTTTGTGTTTTCCAACTGTGAAACGTATAATACGTTTCGTTGCACAAGTGTTAGAAATAGAAATATTGCAATGCTGCTTGTTTCCATTTTTTGTTTTTCTTGTGGACTGAAGGTATTGTGAAAAAATTCCAACTTATATACAGATAATACACAAACACGTGCTGCTGCGCATGCATATTGAGAGATTAATAGAAAAAAAAAATAACTATTCTATAATATTGTTCTCTCGCAATTCCTCAATAATGGAATTTATTTCATTTACATGAGAATTATTACCAGCCGCCTGGGATGCCATTAATAAACGTAATCGTTGTACAAGTTCATTTGGAGAATCCCAATAAACATATTCAATGGGCTTCTTATTATAAGTCATGAATAAATTGTTATCAGATTTATTATTATTATTATTTATTGTTGTTGCTGCTGCTGTCGCTGCTGATTTACCATAACCCGATCCATGTTTTGAAGAGGAAGCAGTAGTAGGTAAACGTAACTTTGTTAATGTTTCCCTATCCTGTTGCTCTTGCTCCTTCTTCAGAACGTCCACAACAAGCGGTTTTATGGTATAGCGATACTTATCACCACGATTGCCCACAATCTGTTCATCGCTCATGAAATGTTTTTTGTGAGCACTAGTAAACACTACAAGCTCTTTGAAATTTCTCTTATCGTCCGATGTGATCTTATTATCATCAGGTATGGTTTTCATTAGTAATTCAATCATTCCAACAGTGAGGGGAAACTTCATTTCATATCTATCGGGATTAGTTACTGTTATTGCATCATCATTGAAATTTAAACGGCCATTACCAAAATGCATAACATCCGTGGACACATCATGAGTGAAATAATGTGTATCAAAATCATTGTTGGTACTTCGCATTCTGTCCACAATGTATTGTTGAAGGATATCGGGGAACTGATCCAAATATTCCATCAATGTCTCATCGGGAATTCTATGTTGTGTTGCATTCAAATCCTGTATTGAATCATCGAAAAAATAACTTTCTTCTACCGACGGTAGCGGTTGCTGCTGTGGCGGATAGTATACAAAACTCTGTTCAGCATGTGATGTATTAGGAAAAAGTTGTTGAATTATACTGCGTTCTTGTTCATCTGTTTGAGTACCGAAATTAGTACTTTGACGTTTTCCAGTCTTTTTTATGGTCTTTTTTACATCATGATGAATATCTTCTTCATCTGGTAATGGTTTTTCCTCATCCGGCTCCTCCTCCTCCTCCTCTTTTTTCACTTTATTTTTTTTCTGTTCGTTTTTTAGTAATGCTTTGGGTAATATATTCATCAAGGGCAAATAACTTTGTGCAAGGTTTTCTTGTGTGGAGAACTGTTCCGATTTTAAGGCATCCAATTTGGCTTTTACAATTTTTCTAGCCTTAATTAGTTCTTTTACCACCTTTGAATCCATCATCATGTGATGGGTGTGTTTTCTCCCCGAGAACGGTATTTGTAAAACTGATGAAATAAAGTGAATGTATTAAAATTATATATATATACATATATGGGGTTTTTCGTTTTTTTTGTTTCATGTTAATAGAAAGTGATCGAATCCCTTTCTGTAGCGTCCCTTTGCTATATCATCATCTTTTGATATAACTAAAAAACCATATTTGTCATTGTTCCAACAAAATCTACACAATTTAATGAATTTATCATATTCAAAGTCTGTGTTCACGTGATCATTGTAAACATGTCGTAAATTAGTCTCGTCTTGCTTGAAAAGAACGAGAAGATTAACATTGTCACGTATTAATTGTTTGGAAATTCTGCTATAACTTTGCGAGAGATAAAAGGAATCGATTTGATTATGTCTACCCATACTAAAGTACTCTCTTATCACACTCTGCGGTCCACACGCCACATCATCAAATATCATTATAGAATTGGATTTGGCATCATTTGGTGACAGTATTTCATCTGTATCTCTAAATTCATGGTAACCAATTCCCTTGATTGGTTCTAACAGTGCCCTCAAGTACTTGTACATGGGTTGATATAAAGATTTGGAATAAATGTACACATTTTCAAATCGCAAACCATTTTTATCCTCCAATAAATTTAGCATAACACTCGTTTTACCGCAATTTGAAGGTCCCACAATAATGCAACGAATTGTATTTGGAAGTAATTGTCCATGTCTTGATCCCATACAACCGCCGCCACCACCACCGCCAGTACCTGATGCCGTTAATCCACACGCATTATTCGTTTGTTGAAGCCAATTATAATTCTTTATGTTTAACTTTTGTTTTTGTTCAATTAAACGCATTTTTATTTCGAAAAATAAAAAACACACTTTGTTTTAAAAAATTTTATGGTTTTCACCCTTTTATGTGTGTGTGTGTTAGTGTGTACGCACGCGGGGGTGGGTCGTTATATATAAATTGAGGAGTTAATCAACACATTTCATTAGTATGCAACCATTTAGAAGACTAAAGGGTGCTATTCAATTTACATCGTTTATATTATTTCATATAAATATAATAAAATGAGGGTAATTTATACGAATGCAATTAGTCGACGAAAAGTTGCAGAGCGGAAAGGAAGCGGTATCTTAAATAAATTGATAAATAAATTACCAATTGAATTACATATTCCGGGCTATCAATTCTGTGGCCCTGGTACTAAATTGCAAAAACGCCTAGCGAGAGGTGATAAGGGTGTGAATGCATTGGATGCAGCGTGTAGAGTACATGATATAGCATATTCTCAAAGTAACGACTTATCTGAACGACACAAGGCTGATCAAGTGTTGGCACAGAAAGCATTTGAACGGTTAAAAGCGGGAGACGCGGGATTTGGTGAAAAAGCCGCTGCCTTAGCCGTTACTGGTGCCATGAAGGGAAAATTATTAACAGGCATGGGACATCATAGCCGTACGAGTAGGAGGAGAAGGAGGAGGAGGAGGAGGATAAAAATAGGTGGAAGTAGAAGAAAAACAGGTCGTGGATCAAGAATGAAAATGGGAAAAGCAATATCCTTTTCAACGGCCATGAGAATGGCACGAAAGAGAGGCAAGAGAGGAAATCTTCGCAATATATTTGGAAGAGTTAAAAAATCAACTATTCCCCGTGTAATTCCAATACCTACTACTACTGCTAGGAAATCTGGTGGATTTTTACCACTTCTTCTGGCTGGATTAGGTGCATTGGGATCATTGATTGGTGGCGGTTCGGGTGTCTATTCGGCAATTCAAAAGGCGAAACAAGCACAGAAAAATTTAGAGGAATCGAAACGACATAATGAAAAAATGGAGGCTATTGCTATTGGAAAAAATGCCCAAGGGCAGGGTCTCTATATGGGACCATATAAACGTGGTTTAGGCCTATACATAAGACCCTATTCAAAAAACTAATTAAAAACTTACCGGCTCGTCCCCTAACCAATTATGACATTATGAAATACTCGAAAAATATTCCACACTTTCGTGGTGTATTTATGCGCGATAAATTACCACATAAGATTAATATAAATGAATCGGGTGTAATAAATACGGGTTCAGATAAAGGACCAGGAGAACATTGGGTTGCTTATGTTAAAAAAGACTCTTTGGTTTACTATTTTGACAGTTATGGAAATCTTAAACCACCACTTGAGTTGGTTCATTATTTTCAAAGTGGACAAACAAACAAACAAAAAACAAAAAAGCCGACGGCTGTTGTGATAAAATACAATCATAAACGTTATCAAAAGAACAATGCAGTAAACTGTGGTCATTTATGTCTTCAATTCCTATATAAAAGTTATAATATGTAATGAATGTGTTTAGTGTACAAAAAAAATTGTAACAGTATAGGTAATAATAATAATAATTATGAGTTTGTTGCTATTTGATAGTAAACAATCGGAAATAACGATTCACCATTATCCACCGATTCAATTGGAAAATTATGATGACTATGTGTTGGGATTAACTAGTTTCAAGGTATTCAATTCAATACCAAACATAGATGACACAAATAATGTGTTCAGTGTGGGTGGACATGATATTAAAATTCCAACAGGTTCATATGAAATCCGCGATATAGTGCAATTTTTACAAAAGTCCATACAAGAATTAAAAATTAAACATCCCACATTTAATTGTTTTCTATCAATTCATGGAAATGTTAATACACTACAAACGGAAATCAAGTGCAGTCACAATATAGACTTTAGAAAACCGAATTCGATATCATCACTATTGGGATTTGAGAATGTACTGTTGTACGCCAACAAAAGACACATTTCCACAAAACCCATAAGTATATTTAATGTGAACACTATACGAGTGCTATGTAGCATTAGTGAGGGATCATATGATAATGGTGTACCAAGTCACATTATCTATGATTTTTTCCCCACAGTACCGCCCGGATTCAAAATCAATGAGACCCCTCAAAATGTTATATATTTACCAATTAATACATCGGAAATTTATAATGTCACTATTCGTATAGTTGATCAGAACGGAAAACTAATCGATTTTCGTGGAGAAGAAATATCAATAAAACTACATTTAAAAAAAAAATAAACACAAAATAATTTTAAACAAAAAAAAAACATGGTAATAAAATACAAAGCTTGTGGTATTAGTGGTGACAGGAAGAAAAAATCGAATAATAATAATAGAGCATCATATAATAATCAAATCATTAAACAATCTACAGTTATTCCAAGTCAAGAGGTCAAACGATTAACACGAGAAAATATACAATTTTTAAAGTCTTTAGGATTTAAAGTAAAAAAGTGAGAAAAAAAAACTATTGAACTATTAGCCAAAGACAATCAGAAAAAAAAAATGAGTGACATTTTAAATGTTGAAGAAACTGTCTTATTTGACAATTCATTGACCAGTTACGAGAAACACTCTCATCAACCATACATAAATTCATCATTTAAAAATAACGATGAAATACGAATACCAATACAGCAAACCGATGTCTATACACTACCATCTCAAAGTTCCATTTACATTGAGGGCACTTTATTGGATGACAAGGGAGCAGTGTCTAGAACGGCCAAATTGGTAAATAATTTTGCACTGCACCTTTTCGAAGAGATTCGCTATGAAATTGGAGGCAAAGTTGTGGATAGAACAAGAAATCCGGGCATTACATCAACACTCAAATCTTATGTCTCCATAAATGAGAATGAGAGTAAACTATTGGAAAATGCTGGATGGTATACATCGAACAATGAATGCGCCTTCACACCAAGTAATAAGGATGGAAATTTTAATGTTTGCATTCCCCTAAATAGAGTGATCGGCTTTGCTGAGGACTTTAAGAAGATCATAATTAATTTGAGACATGAATTGATTCTATTGAGATCAAACACGGATGATAATGCAATCTATAATACAAACACAACGGAAAAAGTGGTTTTGACCATTTATAAAATTGTATGGAAAATACCATATATTAAAGTTGCCGACGCTGAACGATTGCAACTAATCAAATATATGAACAATTCAATAGAGTTGGAAATAGCGTTTAGATCATGGGAACTGTGTGAAAATCCACAATTGCAAAAAACCCAACAACACTCCTGGACTGTTATGTCAACAAAACAATTGGAAAAACCACGTTATGTAATTGTTGCATTTCAAACAGATCGAAAAAATATAATTAATAAAAATGCAAGTAAATTTGACCATATAAATTTGTCAAACATAAAATTGTATCTAAACTCTGAATCATATCCCTATGAGAATTTGAATATTAATTTTTCCAAGGACCAATATGCCGTGCTTTATGACTTGTATGGAAACTTCCATCAAGCATACTATGAAAAAGACAATGAGCCACTCTTCACACCCGAGCGATTTAAAGAAATCTGTCCGATTGCGGTGATTGATTGCTCACGACAGAATGAAATTTTAAATGCCGGTTCAGTGGACATACGTTTGGAATTTGAATGTGATAAAGATGTGGATGATAAAACCACAGCGTATTGTCTCATTATACATGATCGTATAATAAAATATAATCCACTCACATCAACTATTCGCTTCATTTAGAGAAATCTCTCTGAACTGAAAAGTGTTGATATACTTTTTATTAACTACAGACACACACATAAAAAAAAAACAAAACAAAAAACGTAATCATGAATAATTTATCCAATATGTGTATTATGGACTTTCAAGGATTCCAATACAAAGATAGTGATTTTATATGTAAAGAAATGGCTATAAAACAGTTATTTGATGTGTCATCAGCATCGGATAACATAAAAACGTTTTTATTTGAACCGCATATTAAATTTAATCATTTATCAGCTGATTTTAAAAAACACGTTAAATTTATACAAAGTCAAGTTCATGGTCTAATGTGGAATTCATTAAATAGTAGTAAACAAGAGGAAGCAACAATAACAAGTAATGTTTATGGTATTTCTACCCCCACCAATGGCTGGATCAAGCGCAACAACGACACAGAAAAAAACCAAGACACTTTCTCCCACCACTACAAGGTGACCCAATTATCGGAAATTTTACATAATGAAGTTATTGAAAAAAAAATTAACATTATAATAATTAGGGGACATCAAAAGGAGAAATTATTAAAAGATATTTTCTGTAATAATAATAATAAATTGTATAATGATAAAAAAATTGCTATTGTAAATGTGGAAGGTATAAGAGATTGGCCTTCATTACATGCACTTAAAGATTATTATCATGATTATTTGAAAAATATGTCTACAAAGAAATGTCCAATTCATGGCTATTGGAAACCAAAACACTTGCAGTGCAGTGTAGAAAATGTAATTATTTTAAGTTTATGGTTAAGTGAAGAAAACAATTTGAATAATGTCATGATGAATTTATTGCAAAAAAAAACATATATATATGAATGAATGAATGAATAAAATGTATTTAAAAAAATAACATTGGAATTTTTTTTCTTATTACCAAAATGACTGTTGATAAGTTCGGTCGTCCTTTAGATAATTACTATTACCGTCAAAATTATGCTGACGATGACGACGGCTCCAATATTGGTGGACAATCATCATCAGTTATTGTGGGGGCGAGTACACCTTCATCAGGCAAAACCCAACAACAAATACAACTACGACAATTGCAACAATTGGTGGAGACTGAAGTGAAGAAGGTATTTGCCACACTTGCACTTCCAAGTGTACTGGATATTGAACATAAAATTGACTTAAAATTTCTCAATATACAACAACAAATTCCATCTCAACAATATCTTAATAATTTAATCTCCAGTAAAATACAAACTTCAACGGAAATACAAAATTTAATTGACCGAACAATACGTAAACATCATCAAGTTATTCAGACTACAGCAAGCAGCAGCAGCAGCGCTCTCTCAACAGCTGATGTGAATAAATTAATTGATGTAAAATTAAAAAGTATAAAATTTGTCACAGATACAGATGTGGATGCAATTGTTTCTGCAAAAGTATTTCAACAGTGGCAAACATCATCATCATCATCATCAACAACAACAGGAGCAGCACACAAAACATGGAAAACACAAGATATTGTTGATTTGATTGAAAATTCATTGAAAACCAAACAAATAATTACGGGTGTGGAATGTGATCAACGCATTTCAAATATAATATTGAAGCGAAAATTAGTCGATGAAAAACAAGTGAATGACATGGCATTGGATACCATTAAGAAATTCTTGCCATGGTATATTGCAAGTAATCATATTCCGAATGAGAGTGCCGTTGAGGACCTTATAGAAACAGATGTGAAAAATCTGGTGCCTTGGAGACCGCAGAATGTGACGGAAGTGCAAACGCTTATTGCAAACGAAGTGAATGCCATTATAAGTAAATCACACATCCAAAACTATGATGAAATTAATCAATTTGTGGAAACGAAATTGAAAACTTTATATGGTTATTTTATGTTAAATATTAGCGCCTCAGGACCCGTTCAAGCGAAAACAGGCTATCTTAAAATAAATCTTTCTAATCAATATGAATATGAAATTCATCTGAAAGAATGTCGTCTATTAATTGTGAAGCAATCTAGTAATTTCAATAATATGGAAATTTATTTAAATGGACAACTATTAACGAATATTGAATCTGTAATTTTCCATATGGGAGATAGAATATCAATAAAAGAAATCAATTCAAAAACAAATAAAGTACATGCAGTATTTATGGTTCGATATCCAGTATATGATGTTATTGTTCCATAATCATCATTATGATGAGGAAATATAAGAAAAAAATACCGAATGATGTGGATTTGAAAAGATTAGTTGTCAATGAATTACACAAAACAGCTAGAAAACAATTTGAAAGAAGACATGTCATTGTAAAAGGTTTAAATGATTTATATCAAGCTGATTTGGTGGAAATGATCCCATATGCACGATTAAATAAGGGCTATAAGTATATTTTAACTGTAATCGATGTATTTAGTAAGTTTGCTTGGGCTGTGCCTGTAAAAAATAAATCTGGCAAAGAAGTTGCCAATGCAATGAGGAATATCCTATTAAGTAAAACACAGCGACAACAGCAGCATATACCGAAAAATCTACAAACCGATAATGGTAAAGAGTTTTACAATAAGGAATTTATGGATTTGATGAAAAAATTCGGAATAAATCTCTATTCCACTTTTAGTGCAATGAAAGCTAGCGTAATTGAACGTTTTAATCGCACCCTCAAAAGTAATATGTGGAAAGAGTTTAGTTATCAGGGCAACTATAAATGGCTCTCCATATTACCGGAAATTGTAAAAAATTACAATGAAAAATCCATACATAGTACAATTAAAATGCGTCCTATAGATGCAATTTCTAAGAAAAAAAATGAAAAGCATCTCTTAAATACGGTGTATAATAGAATAAAGATTTCAACACCAATGTCATCAAATAAATTCAAAGTTGGTGATAAGGTGCGTGTTAGTAAATATAGGGAATTATTTGCAAAAGGATATACACCCAATTGGTCAAATGAGGTATTCACAATTAAAACGGTTCAATTGACAAATCCAACAACATACTTACTGCAAGATGAAGAACAACGGGACATCAAGGGAGCATTTTACACTGAAGAAATTCAGAAAACTGCACACCCGCACATTCAATTGATCGAGAAAATTGTTCGACGAAAAGGAGACAAACTGCTCGTTAAGTGGTTGGGATTCGATAACACACACAATAGTTGGATAAGTAAAAAAGACATTGTTAATTAAGTGCATGCACATAATGATTTTATTTTTTCCGTTCAATCATTGATTTGCATAAAAAATTGATTTCTATAAAAGTCAAAAGTTCGTGTAATTTACATACAAAATAGACAATGCACAAAATTATGCGCAATTGTTTATAGATAGTTTATATTCAAAAAAAACAATTCAATAAAAAAATGTCAAGAAAAATATGTGACCTTTTTACACCACCACCGTCACCACCACCGTCACCACCGCCAAAACCTAGCTTTCCCCGCAAAATTAAGGTGTATAAATAGTGCACAATCTTGTGGACAAAAGTCAGTTATTGAAAAAGACTTCAAAACAATATGAATTTTAATAATAATAATACTAAAAACTACGGTATGCCAATGCGCATACAGCGAGTGGTAAGAGTGCGTAATTCTAATGCCGCCACCACCTCCAACGCCGCCACCACCTCCGACGCCGAAACCACCTCCAACGCCGCCACCACCTCCAACGCTGCCGCCGCCGCCGCCGCCACCACCACCATTTCCAACGCCGCCACCACCTCCTCCCCCAGGGTTGTACGTCGTCGACAGATCCACCGCCCCATGGACACCACCACCACCACCAATCCGGGAACCGCTAGTACCAGCTACCGCAGTCTTCACAACGAATCAACAACAATACACCATGAGCGTGCTGTTGTGGAGGTTGCGATGGATGAAACAGAACACCGGTTGTTCTTTCATCTGGGAGAAGTACTGAGGATGACCTCACCCTATCCGGGGTCCTCTTCGTTACCCTCTTTCATGTTAAATATCAATGCCCACACGATATGTGGGCAAGTAATCCAGCCATTTAATCCAATGGGGATATTTAGCGTTCAGGAAATGCTTACGCATTTCTTTCGGATGCTAGCGGCTACAGCGCCAACACAAGCGGAGACGCAAAACACAGAAGAAGAGGATGAGGATATCAAAAATGATCCCAATGAATGATGGCATCGATTAACACAATGGACGGAAGTGGAGGGGGGCGGTGTTGGTGGTGGTAGTGGTGAGGGTTCTATAAAAATGGGGGAAACAACGCTATGAAGCACACACACACACATACATAAAGTAGTAAGTAATTTGTTCATTGTCTTTATTTTTTTTTCATAAAATTTAAAAAGGGTTTTTTTTTGGTTTCAGCGGGAAAATGTCATCGGTGGTGCATGAGGCACAGCAGAAGCAGCAGCAGCAGCAGCAAGTAGCTACGGCGGTGGCTGATGAGACAACACAAGCAGCAGCAACAGCAGAAAATATAGGTAATAAAGAAAATTAAAATTGGTTACGATCCTTCGTTTTTCTCAATAATCGAGTCCAGATTGAACCAAATTTGTGTTTGTATTGGTTCGATTTCTGGGCACGATTATTGAGAAAAACGGGGAATTTGTAAACAATGTTAATTTTCTTTATTAGGAAACCACCACCACAACGAGAACGACAACGGCTGCTGCGATGGTGGACGACGACGACGAGATGTTTTGCATAATGGAGAAGGTAATAAAGGAAATTAAAAATATCATCAACTTTTCCACACTTTTTGTATAAATAGTGCACAGTCGTTTGGGGGGAAAAAAAACAACCCATGACTGTGTCCTATTTATACAAAAAGTATGGAAAAGTGTGATATTTATAATTTTCTTTATTAAGGACAAGGCAGCGGCATCGACGACGACGACGACGTCAAGAGCAGTGGGCGGCGGGAATGGTGGTTGCAAAAACAATCAGGTAATAAAGGAAAAGAGTGTTCAACCTTTCACGATTTATTGTTTTAATAATTTCCTTATACTACTGTCGAGAATGCACCTTCTATTTTTTGTAGTAGTTGTGTAGTAGCAGTTGATTCTGTCTCTCACTCAAAAAAAGTAGATTGGTGAATTCTCGAAATGGTGTAAGGGAATTATTAAAACAATACATTTTGAATGGTTGCACTCTCTTCTTTTATTAGGAAAACAAAAAAAAAGCAGAAGCAGTGCTGGCAGCCAAGTCATCCATGGAGATGAGCCACAACAACAACAGCATCGCCGTGGCATCAAGCGAAGGCGGCAAGAACAAGACGACGATGAAGGCGGTGGCGGCAATGAACACGACAACAATGTTGTTGTTGATGATGAACCATATGGTCAGGACATTATGGAGGATAATTATGGGGAAATCGACCAGGAAACGGGGGAGTTGAAATCCTGGAATCTCCACATGGAATTTTGTCTAACTTGCCACCAATGGGTGGACAGAAAGAAACAGCCCCTTCATGATGTTTACTGTGCTTGCTGTAAGGTATGTTATAATTTTTTTTGTTTGCATTTTTTTATATACTTTTATTAATTGTTTTTTTGTTTTTTGTTACAGAGACTATCGGACTTTATAGAGGAACTAGAAAAGGAAGAAGAAGAAGTCCAGCCGGAAGAAGGGAAAAAAGCAGTCCACCAGCCGCCGCCGCCGCCTCCGCCGCCGAAGGAGGGAGAAGAAGACTGAAATGGAATGGAAATGGATTTTTTTCATTGTATTATATATATATATATTGTTAATGTTTTTTTTTTCCATTTTTCGTTCTATTGAATATAAAAATATAAATACAGTCTTTTCTTTAACAAAAATGTTAATATGTTTTTCATTATATAAAAAAAATACCCCAAAAAAACGCGCCATTTCCCCCAAAATCCCATCTAACTAGTGATTTTTTGTTTTTTTTTCAGAGTTTTCTTAGTGTTTTTTCTATTTGTTGATGTTGTATATCTATTTTAATAAGAAATAAAAAGCCAATTTTTTTACTACTAAAAGTATATGTTTTTTAATTATATAAAAAAAAACCACCATTTCCCCAAAATCCCATCTAACTAGTGATTTTTAATCTTTCAGTTTGTGTGTGTGTGTATATGTTTTTTTGAAGAGATGATGATACAAAATATAAATCAATTTTAAAATTATAATTTTTTTTATTACGTAAACCCCTTAACCGTCATTTTCCCCCACCCCCCAGCTAACATTGTTTCTTTTTTCTATTTGCTGTTTTGTTTTCTTAAATGACAAATAAAAATCGATTTTTTCTTGTTAAAACTAGTTGTTTTCATGACGTAAACCCCTTAACCGTCATTTTCCCCCACCCCCAGCTAACATAGTGTTTTTTCCGTTACTTTTTTTTTTAATATGTATATGTATATTTGGAAAAAAAAGAATATAATAAAAACACAGTTAAAAATTATATACAAGTTTTTTTTTATTCACCCCCCACACACATCCAAATACATAATATAATAGTATATATTATTATTAATAATTCTAATAAAAATAAATAACCAGAGAGCCAGTTTTTGTTTGCATTTTTTGTTTTTAAAACTCCATTATGGGTTTAATTAGCTCCATTGTGGCAACGTAATCTTCTGGATTTCCTGATGGCCATAAACCCGAATCAGGTCCACACCTCCATCCCACATCTTCGTTTTTCTCCATTTTTCGCAAATTTTTCAAAAGCCATTTTACTACATCCATATGTGAGTCTCTTGTTAATATCTCCAATTTGAAGTGTAAATTTTTCTCTTCCAAAGTTTTCAACATATTCCCAACAAAGATGGGATTTGCATTAAAAATTCCAGTACACATAATTTTGTTAATATAATAATTACAATTCTTGTAATTGGATAATATATGTAAATACAAATATGATGAGGATGTTGCATCAAAATTGGGTTTATTAATATCCAGTTTTGTTAATTGCATTATTAAATAACATTTGTAGTCATCTGTGAAATCCTTATATGGTACAGTACTGATGATTTCACTTAAATTTTCATATGTAAAATCAATTACATTTAAATTTAACAATTTATTAGCAATTAATACAATAAATTTATCATGTTCCAATTGGGATGAGAGTAACACATTTAACATTTCAACATTGCACAATCGTAATATATCATATGTTAAAATGTGTGTGCTTGGAATTGCGATACGTTTTAAAATCATATTCATTTCACTCACATTTGAACTTTTTATTCTTTCCACCAAGTGATTCTGATATACCACAGAATTACTGTCATGTAAATCATTTACAAGTTTTATTTCACTTTTTGATAACATTTTTTGTTTTGTTTAAGTACTATTTGTCTAGTGTGTGTGTGTCTTTGTATAATGGTACCTACTGATGGGGTGGTGGTTCGGCTCCTGTTGCTTCCGCTGCTCTTGCTACTGTTTCTTCCACAAAACCCCACGGCAAACTGTCTAATGAATCATGCAGTGACATTCTTTTATCATCACCAACATTCAAAACAATTTTTCGCTGTTTTATCGAATACATTACATGTTTCTTACTTTGCAATAGAATTTGTTGTCTTACCATTTCCCGTTGATTCAATAAACAATTCTTATAATCATCAAATGTGATTGTTTTCAATGTACTACCAACTACTCCCTTGGACCTTTTTATTTCTACACCACCGTCACCACCCCACATTTTAAATGAATACATTTTCGATCGTAGACCAATAAATTCCAACATAATGCGACCGGCATTTTCATCTTTAAACATACCAAGTTCCTTCCTATTCACACGCGGTATATTAAAAATATTCGCTTCATCATAGTCGCTTGTATCGAAATATTCCCTACAATCACGTCTTATATATTCATAGAAATCAATATTTTTAAATAGATATATAAAACTGTCTGTGTCCGTGTAACATAAATCCACGCTATTTTCATCAAATTGTCTTAATATATAGTCATAATGAAAATTATACATGTGTAATTTACTTAAATCTAAAATTGTAAAACCAATATAAATGGGTTTGTTCATTTCCACCTCATTTCGTTGCATTTCTATAATCACCATATCATTATCATATATTTCCAAACTGTGAAAATTCGGTTTCGATATTAGGGCCCGTGCTCCAGATCTTCCCCCCCAACTCGTCACTAATTTAACATCTTTATATTTCCTTACATTTTCAATGGTCTTTCCAAATGCCGAATTCACCATTAACTTGAAGAAATTTTTTTCGAAATCATTTTTTGATTGTTTTCGCAAATTTATATTCAATTCCACATAACTTTTCATCCAGGCACACTGTTTAAATTTTAATATTCGGTGGATTTTTCGCAAAACCAATCCTCTCTTTAAATAATTCTTTAAATTTCTATAGTGAATAACATAGTTGTGTTTATCGTATAATGTTGTCATTAATTTACTGTGTTTACTGCCCGGTGGTGTTAAATGTTCGGGGGCCAATGGAAAATCTTTGTGTAAATTGTGTAGATGAGATGGATAATGAAGGTCCACCTCCAAAATATAACCATATTCTGCATTGTCTTCAATTGATAATACATCGAAAGAATTAACATCGCTACCGCCGTCGCTACCGTCGCTGCCATTGTATTCATCCTCTTTTAACCATTCAAAATCTTGGTATGGTAGAAACTCACACATTGTCGTTGAATATAATGCATTTTTATCTATATAAATTAGATAAGTGTCCAATTGGGTGGGGTCATAGTCATCCATCATATATTTATTGTTGGCTTTTGCACACGATTTTATCACAGCAGAATAGCCGCCACGTATTCCCAATTCAATAAACAAAATCATATCAATATCTTGCATTAAATGCAATTTTATGCGTGTATTTTTTAGCATTGCATCAAAACTTAGACCGGGCGATGTGAAATAGTGCAATGGATCCAATTGATAGGTCCTATAACATGTTTTACGGAAATTTTCAAACACATCACTCAATAAAATCACATCTGTTTTAAGGTAAATGTCCGAGTATTCACCTAGTGTGTGCACATTAAATGTTTGCCATACATTCTCAGCATGTCTATAATCTTCCGCAGATATTGTCTCGTTTTTCAGTTCATTGAAGAAAGCCTCTCTTGTCGGCAGATGAGTTTCATTTAATTTTTCCCAACTATCAATGTATGCATAGGGAAAAACACCTTTTCGCAATAACAATTTAAATTCATTGTCATTCGGATAAAACGATCTCATTATGGTCTTTTCTTCGGCACGCAAGTACGAGGATAATTTGTCCAAACTGGATGCCATAAATCTGAAGGAATCAATGAATCTCAAACTGATGTTTGTATTTTCAATTTTCTTTGTGAACGATATATATTTCTCCTTGTTTATGGGTAGAAGAGAAATGGGTCCTTTGATGCCTGTTGCCAGTTCTTCAATTATAAAATGAGAATCGTAGCCGCTTAAATTATGAAAAACAATTGGAATTACTTTGGATTGTTGAAATTGTAAATTACATTGAGGGTGTGCGGCTCCTCTATATGTTCCAGTCACATGACAATGGTCTTTTACACGTACATCATCATCATCATCTTCGTCTAATGTGACATTAAATGGTTCTTCACAAATATGACATGTTGTGGCAGTATAGTGTGCTATTTCCTGTTCTAAAGTCAATTCAGCCATTGGAACTATACGATTGAGTATTTCGTTGACTGTTATTGCAATTTTATGCAAATCCATTATAAATAACTTTATACAGTTCTTATCTCTAATTAATTTAAATTGAGAGAGTGAATCATCATAATTGCATTTTAAGTAATAGGCAATACTGTGTGGTATGTGTTTTTGATATCTTTCAATGGAACCACCACCACCACGTTTTTTGTTTTCTTTTTCATCACCATATATAATAATGGGCTCCAAAATACATTCTAAATCGGCATATAATACAAAACAAACTGGTATCTTGTGGGAGAAATTCTTAAATTGTAGAATATGATTCGACGACGACGATGAGGGCACTTTTATGTGACACACTTTTTTATTTTTACAATAATTTAAATGTTTAATTAAAACACACTTTGAAGAAAAATAATTTAAACACCGTTCACAAACATATTTTTGATTTTTATTCGATGATAACTGATTAAATAATAAGCGATTTAAATTTTTAATTAACACATAATGAGAACATCCACCTTCCACATTTTCCAACATTAATAAATTTATACATTTATTATTATTATTCCCATCATCATCTTCATCTTCATAATTGCTTTTTTTTATTGTCAATGGATATATTTGTTTGTTGCTCACATAAAATATATTAATGCTTAAATTGTTAAGTTTCTCAAATTTTTTCAAATCACGCACATTGAATGGAAACTTTATACCATCATATTTTAACACTTCACTAAAGTGTGGATATTTTGTCATTCTTTGTGCATCTTTATCTGTGGGGTGTAAAGCAGCCACAATACACCACAAAAAACAATATTGATCATTGTTTTTTATATTAATCACTGCCTTTTTATTGGCTATAAATTTCGGTACTTCCGTATATGTAGAAGAAGAAGAAGTACCCGCTGCATTTAATGGATTGCATCGGTTAAAAATCACTTTTAATGATATTATTTCCGACAAACTCCATCCTGAATCACGTTCTTGAAATTCACTAAGTCTATTCAAAATTTTATCTTTCACCAACGTGTCATACCATTCCTTTAAATTTGTAGTTGCATCAATTACTTCATTCCTCGTGGTGAATGACTTTAAATCTGTCTCTAGAATCTCGCCACTCTTTTTCGCAAATTCACCAGTAAATGTACAATTGACTTTTATGCAATTATGATTTTCATGCAATTTCTTCTTCACTTGCAACAGAAAACATTTCTGTGCTTTATCTAGAAACATAACAGGATCTTTTACCGTTAAATTTGTAATTATGCCACTACTGATACTATTCCTAAAACAATTCTCTAAATTTTCCCATTCTACACAATTTTGATATTTCTTTTGCCGCTGTTGTTGCTGTGTCCGACCACGATTACGGTTTGTCTTTGATGTGATGGTATTAGCAGTCGTCAAACCTGCGCCACCAATAATATTTAATTTTTCCTTTTGAATTAAATGTAGTCTTTTTCTACATGTTTTCAATAAACTTAAATTGTTTGTTAGTTTTAGAATGTTATCATTGAGGAACAATATGTTGCTTACATTATCTTGATCATCTTTTTTCTTTAAGCCAATCACTTTCCGTAATGTTTGAATACACTTATTCGTTTGTTTTAAAATAGCAATCACTTCATCTTTTTTTCTTAGCAATGGAAATGTTTTACGGAGTTTTTTCAAAAAATTATCACTAATAGATGTAACAGTTTCTGGATGATGATGATGATGATGATGATGATGAGTGTTGGTCTTCTCATCAGTTGACATATTGCCAATTAGAAACTAACTAAGTCATGAATCCTATTGTATTATCCATTTATACATATACACCCTTTTTTTTCGCGCCAAGAGAAACACACACACACACAATTAAAAAAATACTCTTCTTATAATTGTGATGAATCATTGAAGAAATTACAGAACAACAAACAACAACAACACTCCCCCACCCCACCCCACTAAGAAATTGGTTTGTGCGTGTGCGTGTGTGGTGGGATATGGTTGGATGGGGGATGATGACGTATTTTTCCTTGTTTAAAAGCCGCTGCACATTCATTTCCAATCTCAGTATCAATATTTTATTTTTTTTTATATTAAGATAAAGTATATTTTTTGTAAAGTGAATTTATCAGAAAGAAGAAGAAAAAGAAGACGAAAAATGAATACTGAATTTAATACTGTATCAAGACCCTTCATCAAAATTTCCGAATTAGAGGAGGATGTGACATATAAAATACGCTCTCTAAGAGTCATTCAGACAAAATATGGTCAAGCAGTTCTTATGATAATTGAAGGCCTCGAAAATGATGTCATATTGCCAAAAAGATACAACCGGTTACTGGAAAACGTTCCCGAATATAATGTGAGACTAAAGAATGGAGAAAATCTCTCCTTCATTGTACGAAAGCCCAATCAAACCAACAAATGGTGGCAAGTGGAATTTTTATAAACTAAGAAGAAGAAGAACTATTTTTGTAGAAAAAACGTAAGAAAATTCCTTTCCGTTTTTTTACACATTTTTTGTTTTTTTATTAATAATGTTTTCTTTTCTATTTCAGGGATCATATATATGGACACTTAATTTCCATTTTTTTTCTGAACTTTTTTTTTATATATACATGAAATAGAAAAATAATAAAGATAAAATAAAATGCATTTATTGTTTTATTTCTCTTAAATAAAACTACCTCTATTTTACCCTACATTAATTATTAACCCATATTCAAAAACAATAAAACGATATATGTAAATTACAAAATGTGCATGTGTCAGGAAGTTTGTGCAAAAAACAAGTGAATACAGGTCACTTAATCTTTTAAAAAAATTTGCATACAATATAAGCGCCAATGCATTTTTGTTTTTTTGTTAACCGGATGCACTTCCTCACTTTTTTCCCACTCACACAGGTGTGTGAGAGAAAGAGAGAGCGCCCGGTACCGCCACCGCTCGGTGATGGTGGTAGTTCAACCCCCAATCCAATACTCCACCCACCCCACCATACACAGTACTCTCTTCCGCCTCATTAGCAGTACCCACCAACACAAAAATGCTAATTAACACCTATCAACACACTTCTATGCTCTGTCCACTCCCCCTAACCCATCCCAACAACTCCCACATTTCAACCCCACCGCCGCCGGGAACCAACACCTTGCGCCATCTATCGGACGTTTGATGTACTACTGCGCCAGAACCCTCAAATCCCCACTACTTATGTAGCTAACATACCTAAACGAGTCTATTTCAGATAAATTTGTCCAATTTTAAAACCACAATCCAAATTCATTTTAAGAAAGAATTTTAAACAAATAGACTTTCAAAAAAGACCAACACAAATGAATGCAGGAAGATGGCAATCATTTATACTTATATAAGTTTTGTGGGTAGTAAATCGCTTATATTTTAGGTAAAAGTAAGGCTGACCAATCAGAGGCCAGCATTGGAAAAGGGTTCATAAAAAACTGTGCAATTTTGTGACGTCACAATTTCAAATGAATTTCTCACTTTTCAATTTCAATTTTCTCTTAAGTTAGGCGTTCAAATGGACTGTTTTTTGGCTCAGTATTCATTATTTGCTCTTTTCTAACGTTTTATATGGAAATTATCACGAATTTCGATACCATGCCACTTCCTAATTCTCAATAATTTGTTTTAATTTGTTGGCTTTCAATTGAGAATGAACATAAAAATAAGCAATTGGCTGCTTGTAGTTGGATTCTATTCCTCGAATCATTAGAACGCATACATTTTGTGCAGGAAGAGGGTTTTCTTCGATTATACCATCTCCAAGTTCTTCGAATCCAATAGGATTATCTTTGCTTAAATCGTGGTATAAAAAAGATTTAAGGGACATTTCATCCATGCAAAGTGTGCAATTTCTCTCCAAATCGCTCATATTCTGTCCTTTTAAATGCAACGCTTCAAAAACCGATGTATTATTTAATCCAGCTTTAATGTTCATGTTCGATGCAATTTGCTCCAAAGTTCGCCAAAAAGGCTGTTATTTTTGAAAATAAAGTTTGAGCAATCTGTAATAGATGGCGTTATTAGTTAAATACTGAAAATAATATTTGCAAAGGTTAAATGAATATCAATTAATATGACACGTGTAGGTATAGGAAATGCACTTGCAATTATAAAAAAAATACCGTTATTCAGATGTTAAATGAATATCAAATTAAATGATGCTCACTACACGTGTGCATTCGTCATCTTATTTACGTATGTATAGACAATTGTGAGAATTTACATGTATTAGATGACGACACATTACATAACTGTGGCACGGAATATTAAGTATCGGCATCCGATCCTCACCTTGAAAGCGAAAGTTATTCTCTAATTATTGTTTTCGCAAAAAAGGGGCCCACAAAAAAACAATAGCTAATATAATTTATTTTATTTTATTCAAATAAATATCAATAAAAATGGATTAATTTAACACGTAAACAAGTTATTATAATAAATTTGCATTTTTAATACAATGCTGGTTGTACAGTTTTTACAATTATTTATAAAGTGATATCCACAATTTCCTATTTCCTCGTTACTAAAATCATATCCTTCGATATTGAGAACTGTTGGGCATAAAAATACAAATTATCGTAGATATAGTCCCTTTTCTCTGATGGTGACAAATATTTTATCCATACTTTCTAATTCGCTTTTTAGAATTCCCACAAAATACTTGTAGTCAAAGTAGTCTTTTCTGTGTTTATCATTACAATTCCAATTAAGGCCGCATATTTCTCTAGTGCAATCGCGTATCTGTGTTTTAATTTGATTATTTAAATATTCAAATTTTATATCCGGTTCAAATAAATAATGTTTTATGTATTTTTTATCGCAGGAAACACAACCACATTCACAAGACTTTAAAATAGTTAATTCCTTAAGAAAATAGGTATTATTTATATTGAAACCCAAAACATCTACAAAAGCGATCTTGGATTTATCGTTTTTTTTACAATGTTCATCGTTTACGATTACATAGATCTGACTAATTTTGTTAGAGGCGAATATGAATATATATGGTCTGATAAAATTAAGGCATATGCGGTTGTATTTTGTGGGGCATTTTCCTTCAATGAAAATTGTATGCGCAGATCTAAAAGTGAGGAGTTTGAATTTAACAATTCTTTCTGGCGTGATATGTCAAACACGACAAAGAGACAAATTGTTTTAAATAATTTTTTATCCACCATAGGCTGGTTTTGTTTACCATAATAAGAACGTTGGAAATTCGCAAACATCTCATATATGATGGAATAATTGTTATGCTCATAATCCACATGTAAATTGTCATATGGGAAACAATCCGAATTTATAAATAATTTAATATTTGTCAATTTGCAATGATCAAATGTGCTCATATTTTTTCTTAAATTATTCTTTTTATCAATAGACAAACAGAATATTACATATCTGGGCTTTTCTAATTGGGTAGAAGATTTCACTACCCAATCAAAATCTTTTGATATTTGTAATTCCGGAATTGTGTATAGATTCCATTGACGTGAGAAAATAGATAATTCTCTGCCACTGTCTATTACTTGTAAAAGTTTTAATTTACTGTAGTCTGATAATTCAACAATGGGAACTCTCCAAACAATTTTTTTAATGTTTAATGTTACAGGCTCCTGTCCTACATCATACATGGCATTTAAATTAGTGTTGCTTCTAATTAAAACTAATTCTTGTTTCATGAAAACAATAACTTTCTTGAAATCCTCCGCAAATCCTAATAATGTTCTCAAAGGTACACACACCGAAAAATGATCCCCATTTAGATGATAGTAACAAGTATCATCTACGTTCCAGCCCGCATTTGAAAGGATGGCCGACTCGGCACTTGATAATGATAGCAAACCTTTGACCGTAGATACTATTCCGGGCGAATGACATGACTCAATAATTTTTCCATTTAATTCATACCTAATTTCTTCAAACAAAAAAGGCACAAAATTGTTTACTAATTTGGCGGTTAATGAGGGCCTTTGATCCCTATTTTGAAGAACTGTTCCCTCTAAATATATATATGAATCGCTGGGCAAAGTTAAAATTTCCGACTGGGGTACAGTTATTCTAATTTCATCGTTGACGTTAAAAGTATTCGTAGCATAAGGGTAATATGAATGTTTTTCTAATCTACTTATGGAATTATCAAAGAGGGGTGTTTCCAATACATTTAAGCTATCGTCCGTTATTTTTTAAAATAGTTAATCCTAAGGATTGTAAAAATTTTTTATTTGATTTTGTTAAACCTTTGCCTTTAAAAGATTTTGCAGTACTACACGAATTTAATAAATTATTCCTATTTATATATGATTTATTGTATTTAATAACCATTGTTATAAGAATCAACTATAAATTCTGTTTATTATGGGACAATATACAAATTTGTACTGAGCAAATAAAATCGTTTATTGTCTATATATAGTGCACAATTTTAATAAGAATATCGCTGATTTTTCTACGCAAATGTAATCTTGCAGAGACCCTTTCTCCTCGTAAATTTATTAAATCCCTATTTTGGTCGACTATTTTTAATTCGATAAAATGTATTTTTTAGTGTTTAGAGGAAAATATATAACGTTGTCCTGAACAATGGTTTCTCGAAAGCCGAATGGACTACTAAAAGTAAAATTGTAAATTGAGTGGCTCTCCTTCCCATTATGATAATTCCCATGTGCTATATTACATTCGACACTCATCACATTAATTCTAAATATGTCAATGATTTTCTGTGATATTGTTTTAACATTTGAAGGAATAACAATTTTTCCAAATCTCAACATTTTTCCGATTGAGCTTTTTTCGCTTAAATCTACAATATAGTTACAAAAAATTTCCGACTTTAAAGTTGTTGTATTTGCCACTAAATCGAATTGAATTTTTCTAGTAAGATTTTTATTTAAATCTTCAATTTTTTTATCAATGAATTTTTTTAGTTCATCAAATTCGTAGGCCCCCTCGGGTATAATTATATTATTGTTACCAATTTTTATCGAATTGCAAGTGTCATCTATATTCGGGACACAATTGTACGTTTCAAAGTTTACTAAGCCGATTTCATAATCGTCGCCATTCAGATCAATGGGTGGGTCAAAATAGGATGTTAAAATTGTCGTATTTCCGCTGAGTGTAAAAGTAGTCATTTTACTATATATTATTATATAAAAATCTTATGCATAAATGTCCACAATTATATTTATTTAAATTTTGAAAATTATTATAATTATATTTAATCGTTACTGGTCCTGAACTATTTAAATAATCTACTAATATATATGGTGGTGGAAGATTACCGAAGGAATCGAAATATAATACAGAGTTACCATTTTTTATATAGGAAACCCAATGAGTTCCATCCCCACTACTCTTATCTAAATTGACTATACCACACTCCACAGTTTTTCTAACAACGGGTGGTAAACTATTTAACATAAATATGCCTCTAAAGTTGGGGATTTTAAATTTTTTAACATAATTTTGTATTTCAATATTTGTTAATGCATGTCTTGGCAATATCAATGGATTTTTTTTTTAAATGCAACACCATATCCCTTTTTATATGGTTTTAAATATAATCCCCTTCCAATCGCAATTGAATCTAGCTTCTTGTTAAGTTTCTTTTTCTCCTCTAAACTTTCTTTAGCTGCATTTGCTCTTTTTATTGATGAAACAATGTTTGCAACACTACCGCCCAAAGATCCTAGTAAAGAAGCTGCGCTTAATATAGGCAATATTACCCCTATAAATCCCCCCGTTTTCGGAATAGGTATAATTCTAGACGGTTTCTTTTTACCTTTGCTATTTTTATTTGCATTTAAAGCAATCGCTACAGCATCTTCAAGGCTATTCGGTTTTTGATTTTTCAAAGCTATTTTCGCTCTTTTGACAGCCTGATTTAAAGTTACCAATAATTTTTTTAATCCCAGACCTTAATCTTTTCTTTACACCTTTTCTTCTGATGCCTCTACCTATTGTTTTATTCATTGGAGATTTTTGATGGTGATCAAAACCCAACATAGTTTTACCTTTCATTGCACCAGCCACTAATAATGAAGCGAATTTTTCTTTTAAATTCGAATCTTTTGCTTTAAATCGATCCAATGCTTGTTTAGCGAAAATTTTATCAGCCCTATGTCTATCAGTCAAATCTTTATTTTTCCAATAGAAAATATCGTGCTCCTTGCAAAAATTGTCCAATTTATTTATTGGTTGGCTATTTCGAGCAAGTCTATCCTCAAGTTGAGTATTGGGGCCGCAATAATTATAATTAAAAATGTGCCACTCTTTTTTTTCAATTTGTCGAGTATACCGCTCCCGAACATGTAATAAAGTTTACTAAATAAATTTAAAAGTTTTTTTATTTATATACATATATTGTTACAATGTTTAATAATCGTTATTATTTTAAATATATATAGTAATAGCATATTAAAAACACAATAGATAAAAAATATAAAACAGTTGATAGTATAAAACCAATTTTCCAATTTAATGCACAGACAGTGTCGCAATTTGAATTTTTATCATCTACTTTACATTCATTTATAATAATTTTAAGCCAATCATCTGATTCAATCATGGAGCCGTTCATTTGAAAAAATTTTAGTTTATAATTCAAAACCGATATGTTTTTATTGATGTTTATAGACGTTTCGTAGATTCTTCCATTGCTTAGCAGTCTACCATTATACAACAATAAATCATTATTTCTAGTAGTTTGTTCCATTCGAATCCACGATGATGGATAAAGATCGTTTTTTGTCCCATTATAATCGAGACATATTAATGCGTCAATTGTGTTCTGTGGTACGGCCGTGTAAAATGTTGAATTTAATGTTGCCGTTAAAAATAATAAACCAGCTGCATGAAAAGCCATTGCAAATCAATACTACTCTAATACTACTAAACTAAATCCTTTTTATCTATCCACCCCCTCTTATTAACTCCCAAAAATTTCACATACAGTTTTCTACCATTCTGTTTTTTTCTTAATATTTTCTCTACAAGGTAAATATCATGATATTTTGTTAGTTGTAATTCTTGTTCATAAAATCCACCTTTAATAATTTCACCGTCTTCGTCTTGAAGAATATAAGTTGTTGGTTCGGTTAATTTCACAGAATAAATTTTAAAAATTTCGTTAGACCATGATGGTCTATAACCCTTAGAAAATAATTCGCGATATTTACTTAATCTAACATAATCTCCAACTTTAAAAGTTTGCTCTCTCCAACTTTAGTCTAACGCGGCTAACGGTTTAATTTACTCATCCGTTAAAATATCCCTTACTATACTCATTTTTTAATATACTATTTTATTGTTCGAATAACCCGCTCCACTATTGAGGCTTTCTTAGTACTATAAGTTGAGTAATGATTTATTGAATGTTTATTCATTAAATTTTTAAATTGTTGATTATAGAATTCTTTTCCAAAATCGGATTGTATATTTTTGGGAATATTATCAGGTTCAATAATTGAGGCTAATGCTGAAACAATATCTTTTGCGGATTTTGTTTTAACACCTCGCGCCCATACATATTTACTAAACGTATCAATAACCACTAATATATAATTTAGTCCTTTATTAATTTTCGAATATGGTCTCATTTCAATTAAATCAATTTGATAAAGATCTCGAATGCCCCTCATGATCACCTGCCTCCATGTAAAATTTTTACGGGCCGGTTTGTGAATTTCCAAGACAACGTCTCTTTTAACATCTTGTATTATACCTTTTTTATTGTTCATTCTGTTTTAGCTATTATTATTATAAATAATATTATGCAATGACTTTAGCCTCACGCAATTCCTCAAATATCGATTCTATTTCGTTCTCGATTATGCCGTTGTTCCCACTTTGTTTACTTGCAATTAATAATTTTAATCTGTCAACTAATTCATTTACATCATTAAAATAGACATATTGGGGTCTATTAGTATTATATGACATAATTGCTTGAGATTTATCGTTTATTATATTATTTAGCGAAATACTTTTGCTTTTTATTCCCCCACCTTTTTTCTCACGTAAATGTGGAGGACGTAACCGATGAGCAATTCCACTCACACTAGAGATTCTAGGCATCGATGGGCGTGGGAAATTCTTATCGAATTCTGCGGTGGCGATCGAAGTCATTATTGGCTTAATAGTATTTACATATTTTTCACCTCGATTTCCACTAACTTGTTCATTCGCTTGAAAATTTCTTTTATTTGCATTAGTCAGGAGTATTAACTCTGCAAAGGCTTCCCTATCTTTGTTTGTAATCAATGCATTTTTAGGTTTTGTTTTAAATATCAATTCATATAAACCTTCCGTTCCATCAAAAATTTTATCTTTGACTATATCTTTACCTTTAAAAGTCATAACACTATCACCGAAAGTGAGTTTTTCTAAAACTCTGTCATGTGGAACGTAATGAGTATCATATTCGTTTTTGACATCTTTTATTCTTTCCATCAAATAATGTCTAGGTAATTCGTGATCACATTGTTCGAAATATTCATCAAGCCCTCCTTGCGTCATTTGATCCAGCTCGGGTGATTTAAGTACCGTGTCGGGTGATGTCTGCAGTTGTGGTTCATCGTAAATATAACTTTCATCACCGGGGATGTGCTCAAATGTTTTTTCCATTGTTTGGTCTAAGAATGATGTTTCCTTTAATATATTTTTCGAAGGCTCTGATGAATGTGTTGATGGTGACACCACAGATATGTTAGCGATGTCGGCGAGGGGGCCTTTCCTATCTAATGACTCCGCTTGAGTTGTCCTCATCATAGATGACCTTCGTCTCGGTTTGGTCGGTGCATCGAATACCGCGTCGTCGTGGTCATCGTTTATAGTTGTAGTATCTAAATTATTTGTGCTGTCGTTTGGCTCGTCAATATAAAGCGTTCGAAAATCGCTAGGTCTAAATTTATAGGAGCGATCTTTCTTGATATTATATTCGTCAGCATATGTGTCGCTTTCTTTCTTGACAGCATCCTCTAATTTTATTGTTCTAGGATCAAATGACTCCTTTAAAATTTTCTTAAGAGGCTGATATTTTGATTCTAAAAAAGTTTCAGCATCCTGTCGTTGAGATTTAATTAAATCCAATTTTCGTTTTACACTTTTACGAGCTTTAATTAGCTTTTTTGTTAATTTTTTATCCATATTTATGAATAAAACGATACAATCACTAAAGCGGAAAATTAAATAATAACAGTACTGCAAAACAACTTATCTACTTATAACCGTCGTTTTCCTATTATATTTGTATATAATTGTCAAAACCCCTTCTATACCGTCCATTATTTAAATCGTTTTCCTTTGAAATAACTAAAAAATCATATTTATCTTGCCAACAAAAATGACATATATTTAAAAATTGCTTAAAAGACATGTCTGTATTTACATGATCATTGTATATATGTTCAAGACTTCTTCGATCACAAGGAAATATTATTAAAAAGTTGGCATTCTCTCTTAATAGGTGTTTACACGTGTGTGCATAACTCTGTGTTAAATATATGCAATCAATTAATTTATGGCGTCCCATAGAAAAATATTGTTTAATGGGGCTTTGATTTTCACACACAATATCGTCAAATATAAAAACAGAGTTTTGTTTCGCTTCAAGAGGCTTAATTATTTCGTCATGTTCTGAATATTCATAATATCCCATACCTTTGATTGATTCTATTAATTTCGCCAAATATCTGTACAGTGGTTGAAAGAGGGTTTTTGAAAAAATATACACATTTTCAAATTTTAATCCATTTTCATGTTCTAATAGATTAATAACAGGGTTTGACTTTCCGCAACCGCTCTTCCCCACCACAATCATTTTAACTTGTTCTGTTGGAAATAAACTAGAATGACGAGTACTGTTATTGGTCAACTCAAGAACATTGTGTTTCTGAATGGAAAGTGTAATTGGTTGTTTTTTAACATGCATAGTGTACAAATTGATTTAAAATGAATTTTTAAATAATACAATTGTGTTATATATGGTTATTCAATATCTTTTATATTTTATTTGAAATAAGTACATTTATTAGTTCATGTATATTATGTAAAATACATATGTGTATACTTATTCACTAACAAATTTTAATTTCAAATACCCGTCTTCCTCATCGAAATTTTCAACAATAAATGAAATATGCTGCTCCAGAATGTTTTTATTCAATGTGTTTGTTTGATTTCCAAGTTTTTGGGCATATCTCTTGGGAAACAAAACGTCGGTGTTGTCATCTAATGTAACCACCAAGGTGTTACCAAATTTCATTTTTTGCGATCGAAATGCTAAAATTCAAATTGTTTTTAGCTCTAAATGTATGTGTAGTTACGAAAACATTATAGATGTCTTACCGGTAATTGTGTATTTCTTCCCAATTTCCAGATCACTTAGTTTTATCCATGATTTTTCAACACCGTTTAACAAATCGACAAGATTGTTGTTGCTTGCCATGATGATTAAGACCAAATGGTATGTGTGTATTATATGTTGTTGTTGTTAATGTAAGAAACACCAAAACCTACTGTAATTCAAAGAAGAAAATGCTAGAATATATATACCCCACTAATTATTCTAATAGTTATTACTCACCGAGTTATCCACGTGGTACCCCCAAGGTAAAGTGTCAATTTTATTGTCCAATAAGTATCGTTTGTCGTCTTGTGCACATAGTGCAATTTTAGATCTTGTTATTGTATAAATTTTATGTTTTTTCGATCTAATATGTTTTTCATTAACATTAATACTTTGATCATTAAATAGAGCCTTTAAATAATCATCGAAAGTAATTGTCTTTACACTTTGGGCTTTAATACCCTTGATTTTTTTATGTTCTCCATATTCTCCATCAATTTTATAACTATACATTTTGCTTCTTAGGGATACGAAATGAGTCATAATCTTCCCATTTAATTCGTCCTTCAGTTTTCCAGGAATTTTTTTTGTTATTGGAATATTGAACAGGTTATTTTTGTCATACGATGATGTATCAAATAAATGAATATTTTTCTTCATTTCTTCATAAATATCAATATGTTTTATCTCATAAATAAGGCTATCAGTATCGGTGTATAATAATTTTGCCAAATCCCCGTAATTTTCTCGAACGAAGTTATAATGAAAATTATATAAAACATCCTTTGCAATATCTAATATTGCAAAACCAACATAAATAGGCTTATCTAATTTAACTTCAAGTTTGTTCAATTCTATTGCAACAAAATTTTCAGAAAATATTGTAGAGCGTTTAAAATGCGGCATTGCAATATACCTATGACACCCGAAATGTCCCTCCCAAGACGTTGCCAATTTTATGTCCCTATACTTTCTCACAGACTGTATTGATTTGCCGTATAAACAGTTGGTACAGTTTTTATAATAATTCTTTTCAAAAGTGCTATTCGCATTCCGTCTTAACTCGCTATTTAATTCAATAAATTCTTTCATCCATCTTGATTGATTGAATTTTATAACTCTATGAATATTAGTAACTCTTAGATTGTTTTCTAAACATTGTCTTAAATTATGCATGATGAATTACATACTTTTTCTTCGGATTAAAACTTGTTATTAACTTTTTCTCTTTTCCGTTTGGGGGAATTGCGTGTTCGGGACAAAAAGGTAAATCTTTGTGTTTATCAAACATTTGTTGTGGCGTCTCTATGTCCACTTCGAAAATATATCCATATGGCGAATCCTTATCTGGTAACTCTTTTAGATTTACTAACGTTGGGTCCACCTATTGAAATCCTCCGTATGGTAGCGGTTTTGTCATTACATATCCGTATAAATTAACAAAATCACCGTAAAATAAATATGTAGATTCAATTTCGGGATTATAATTTTGCATATATTTGTTGTTTGCCTCTGAATATTTACAATTACTTTGAACTAATCCCCCTCGTAAACAAAATCATGTTATACATATCGGTATCAACAATGAGTTCTAATTGAATTTTCGTATATTTGAGCATTGCGTCAAAGGAAAATGAAGCGTTTGTCAAATAGTGTACGGGGTCTAATCCATATGTTTTTAAGCTTGTTTTTCTATAATTTTCAAACACGTCGGCTAACAATAAGGTATCGGTTTTTAGATATAAATCCATATATTCCCCCAAATTTTTTATTTTCATTTTATTCCACACATTTAATGCGTGATTATATTCATCGTCGCTAATATTCTTATCATATAAATGAGAATAGAATAATTCAATTCTGGGCAATACGGTGTCATCAAGTTTGTCAATATTGTCTATGTAGTCATAACAAAATACTCCCTTTTTACAAACTAATTTAAATTCATCCTCGTTCTGTACAAAAGACTTTGTTATAATTTTTCTCTCATTTTCCAAATTTTTTGCTAGGTTGTCCAAGCTTTCAGGCAAAAATTTGAAGGAATCTAAAAATCTTAGGGAAATGCTACTATTGATTACATATTTTTGAAATGATATGTATTTCTCAGTTGAACTTGAATAATTTACAAACATTAAATTCTGCTTCAAAAGGCTTGTGCAAGAGTTTATATATGGGGAAAAGTTAAGAGGGATTTTGAGTAAGCGCAGAGAGGAAAAATTCCGCGAAAACCCAAAATCTGAGAGGTGGGGGTACTATTAGTACGAGGAGAGGGGGGGCAATTACTGTACTTAGTGTAATTAGAGGTAAATTAATTACGCTAAGACTGGATGCAATGAATTGACAAATAAAATCCCGAAAGAGGCAAATAAAAATATAAACAAATGGGGTATTTTATATGGAAAACAATTAAATGATAACATGTGCTCTGGAGGGACTCAATTGAGACAATGAGTGTAATTAGAGGACGCTAATTACACTCGGAACAAATGACAAGAAATGAAATGAAAAGAAAAATGCATTCGAAATTAAAATGTAAACTAAAATAAAATTATGTCCAAAAAATGCACGTACGTTTCATCTGATTCAGAGGAATTAAATGTTGGACAATTGAATCAGATGTAAACGATTAAATAGTGTTTGAATCCAATTAAAGTACAGAGGAAAAATAATAACAAATTGGGATAATAAATATAAGAATTGGAAGCGGCGTGGCCAACCACATTCCAATACAAAATACATACAAAATAAATTCAATTAAATGAAATTTGGACTCACCGTTTAGGTAGGGGAAATATACTTCGATGCAATAATTAATTTTAAATAAATGTTGGTTTACAAATGTAAACAAACAACCTAACCTCAAACGTCAGAGGGATTATATTAATTGTGTTAATAATTAAGAGGCGCAAAAATAGGTTCGTTACAACGTCCTAAAAGTTTTTGAAAGTAAGTTGGTTTTTTGTTGAGAGTTTCAGGAGAATTTTTACTAAAAGTGACCTTCTTTATTGCCCTTGTTCTTTCTCCAGTACGTTTCTCTATCATTTCATGATCTAAAGTAATATTAATTGCGTCTTGTAAAGTTTTCGGATTTGCTATCATTACTTGTTTTTTTATTGGGGCTACCAAACCCTCGATTAACTGTAGAAGAGTATCTTCTTTCAGTTTTTTCTTTGCCATTTCATCAAAATCTGGGTTGCCTGTTAGTTTAAACGTATCGTTTGCCGCTGCTTTTAGTCTCTCGACATATTCTCTTATACTTCCCCCAATTCTCTGTCTACACGTTCTGAAATTGTACAATTTTTCACTTGGATTTCTTTCAATGCATTACTAAAATTTTGCCATGAAGTCGCATTTTGTATCTGTGGATCACATAGTAGAGCCTTCCGGGCTGGTCCTACCAACTTTAATTTAGCGATGGCGAGTTTTTGTGATTCTGTCCATTGAGCCCAAATTGCAGCATCTTCGATAATTCCTAGAAATTCTCTCAATTATCCGGAATCCCCATTAACAGGGCACGGGAGTGGATGCAACAGCACCCTTATTATTAACTCAAAAATCTCACGGATCTTGATGAAAAAATTCACCCTTGTAGAGGAAGAGTTGCCTGACAATCTCTCGGCCCGATAGCTGTGATAGGGCCCTTAATAGCTGAGAAAAAAAATAAATAAACTCACCCATCACAGCTCAGTTTGGACACTTTGAACTTTGCACACTAAACACTTTTTCTTAACACAATGAATCCTTTCATTCGGGCCGAGAGCTTGTAGGTCATAGGTTTTTACGACTTCCCTTGAGATTGGAGCCACCTGCAGTCATAAATAACCGAGATATCGAAACGAACGTAAAATGAAACATGATATTTTTTTCTCAAAACAAACATGGCCGTCGCCCTCGAAAGTTATGTAAGCGTTTGCGTAACGTTTGGAGAGAGGTCGCTAGCTCTTACGCCTAATTGTGGGAGTTTTCTGTGCGCATAAGCCAAATTGTGCGTATTCATCATAATTTAAATTTAAATCACTGATTAAAAATGAAAAATTAAATAAGAAGATAAATAAAATGTAATTTAAAAATTGTATATATAATGATGAATAGTTTTTTTTGTTACAGATTATTCAACTGCAGGGTCCAACAATAATTGGGATTGTCCTGGATTATATTTAAATCCCGTTTCTGCAATTCCCAGTAAGTATTATTTTCTGATGTATTTATGTAATTATATACTTATTTATATGTATGTCTGTAGGTGCGGACATGGTTTTTTGGAAGGCACCTGTAATGATCCCGACTTTCATGGAACCATCTTTTAAGACATTTTAAAATTTAGAAAACAAAAACAAAGTGAAAACAAACAAAATATAAATCGGCAATGATCGACTAGTGGAAATGGGCCTTACGTTGTGTTTATTTTTAAGTTCTGAAATTAGTAGTAATCAAGTTCTAGACAAAGGATTGATTGTGGCGACTATGACGAGGTTCTTGAGAGAAGCACAAATAAAACACATATGAAAGTTTAACGCTTATATTGGAGAATTAGAATCAAATCAGACACAACAGCAAATGAAATAATATAAGTAAGACAGCAATCATAAGTTAACAGAAAGACAAAAACGTTAAACCTTGTCGATTCTAGTCTGTAGTGAAATGGAAGAAAGAATCAGCAAAGAAAACTTCCAAGACTCTTTTCAAAACATAAGGATAATTTTGTAAATGCGTACAAACAGGATGTAACAAAACTTCATAAATTCACAGGAATAAAAATGATGATAGCAATTAAGCATTTAAAATCTTTGAGATGTTTTGACTCAAGTGATCAGTTAGGAACACGTAAAATATGTCATTATCAGGAACGAAACATTTCATAACAATGTCTAAACAAATATACACAAATATAGTCAAAAGAATCAGCACAAATAGAAAATCAAGAACAGTAAATGAATCGAGATTCCGTACAAAAATCATCAACAATGAAGGATTACGAGTCGTTATATGATCACACATCAAAACTCACTGCCAAGCTTTACGCAAACTATTGCTGCGAGACGCCAAAACTCACATCATGAACAGAAACTGATCATGACTCAATCACACGCATAATGAGATGAAACAATATAGAAAAATATCAAAAAAAAACAAGTGTGGAGCAAAAATAAGTTCATCTGGTGGTGGTGCCTCCATCCACCAGGAATTCTCTCCAACGGTGGCTAGCCGAGGGAGGTACGACATCTTTTGTATAAGCTCTCTTTTGGTGCTCTATGGTCTCTTTTGCACAATAGCACAGAGAGAGCAATTAGATGTCATTTCCTGAAGATCAGATTATAGTTACAAGAATCAACAGAGTTAATAAAGAGCAGGAACTAACATCCCTTTTATTGCTCGCTCTGCACAAGAAAATAAACACAAATAAAAATATAGAAAACATATTGATAATGGAACTCGTAATCCAAAAATTGTCAACTCAAGTAGTAAATGGATAGTAAAAGAATCTCAGAAAATAGAAACAGATAAATCATAAACGAACATGATAAAAATTAGATATACAATTGGAAAATCACTTCAAAGATTCTTAGTGCCCAGAAAAACACCCTTGTGAATTTATAAAGACAAGTTCGACAAGTGATAAAAACATTACCTTAAACAAATTCGAGATCGGTTTGCTAGAACGGCAATAGATCGGCCAGGCGTGATGAATCTTCCAAAAACCCTGAACAACTACTGACTCAACTTCTATTGCTAGCTTGCTTCCCGCCGCGCTAACATGACTCATTCTCAAACTTAATCGAAAAAACACCAAATATTTGGTTTTTAATGAATGACAAAATTCTCCTATAAAAGCCTTTTGGCTTATAAAATTTATGAAAACCACAAACAGTCAAAATTCACAAATCAATAACAAACCAAATATTGATGGATATAAATATGGCGAAAAATCGCTCATTGTTAATTTCTAATTTAAACAAAACATTTTATTTTGTATATATGTAAGAATGGAATACTACACACCTAATACGCTATCTTGAAGTAGACCGAGTTCCCAGCAGAGACTGTTTCTTCACGGGAACGTAAAGGGATGAAAATGTTATCAATGTGGACTGGAAGTTGTTGAGTAACGCCCGTTTCGATACATCAAGGAAAATATAATGCTACAAGTCAATTTGGAAAATCTCTAAAACTCTCTAAACTTATGTAATTGTATATTTGTTTCGGTGTGTTTAATAAATTTATAAATTAACATATAATTCTCGTCTTGTAATTTATTACGAACAGTCCCAATTCCCTAAATGAATAAAATACGAACCAACCCTCGAGTTCTATAATTGCAACAACTAGTGGACAACGTTTAGAATCGGACAACGATTCTTCAACAATTTGTCTTATAAGACTTTTACCAACTAAAAAGCATTGACAATTGTTGCGAATTTGAATGCACTTTTAGTGCTAAGTGCATTAATCGATGGTTGAAAAATGCGTTTTGGGTGAATGAGTATATTCGACTTGACAATAATAGTTGAAGGAATGAATTCCAAACGACGTCCGCACATTGGACTCTTATCTTAGGTTTTTTGTACATATGATCACAAATTAGTTTTTGTACATTTGTCTAATTATTAAATCTATAATATTAATAGAAATACAAACAATGAATAGCCAATAGAGAAATTATACAACAATAACTAATCTACGTCCATCATATACACGTACGTGTATATATCCAGAAAAAACAATAAATTGTATAATTATATTCAATGTTGTTTAAATTATTCCATTTATTCCACCTTGAAATCCACATAAAAATCAAAATATTTAAAAGTAAATGTTCATTATAAATTAATGCTCTCGATGGTTTTCGTCCTCTGGTTAACTTGTTTGATCGAAGATTTCCGGATGAGGACCAATAAATAAAATTTAGATTTTGGCCAACGTTTCGAATTTATTAAAAATTCATCCTCAAGGCTACAATATTACAGATAATGAGTATTAACATAAAATTGTTATGATAAAAATACAAAATATAAAATACAAAACCAAAAATTACCTTAAATCACTGTAGAAAACCGAAATATTTTCCGGGTGGTCATTGGTGTGAAAATGTATATATATATAGAATTAAAATTAAAATTAAAAATTGGTAATAAGTTACGACGACACAACACGTTAAAATCAATGTAAAAATATATAAAAACACACACTTTGAATATAAATTAAATTAAAATAAAATAAAACATATAAGTTAAAATTGTCGACGTAACACAGTACAGATTAAAAACTTTTTTTATTTAAAATATTGTAGGTATTGGAACAGAAACTTTCCATTGAGATACATATCTTTGCTACCATCTATTGTTTATAGGTATATTATTGATAAGAAAACTGTGTTAATTAATTAGAGGTTAAATTAAATTACAATATATGTCACTCAAACGGGCAATATCATTTCTATTGTTTACTGTTTTGTCTTTAAATTTATTAATGTACAACATTTCCAAAATTAATCTTTTTTTCAAATTACTTTCCTGGGCGAGAATCTTTATATTATCAAAATCAAAAGAGTGGCCATTATCGAAGTGGTGAGTTGCTAACGCTGTTTTTTCTTTTCTATTTTTATTCGACTCTCTACAGTTGTACGAGTGGTTATATATTCTCGATTTTAGGTACTGTTTGGTTTGGCCAATGTAGCATTTATCACAGTCAGCGCAATCAATTTTATAGACAATATTGGAACACATGTTTCTAGGGGTATTGTCTTTCGTTTTGGAGAAAAGTTTACGACCAAGTGTGTTCGTAGGATAAAACACTATATTAATCGTATCAGAAGACAATACGGAACGTAGAGGTTGACTTAAACCGTGAACCATAGGTACTTTGTATTATATTGGAGCATCATTAGACTTTTGTGAATTATTAATATCGTGTGAGTTGTTATACAGTATGTTATTTATAATATTCGATGGAAAACCGTTATTTTTAGCTATAGTATATATCTTTTTGAAGTTTGTTTGGTGGAACTTTTTATTGCTCAGCGTCAAGACTCTATGCTTCATCGATTTAATCACCGCTACCTTCTGCCTCATCTCATGCTCCGACCTGAAGTTGATTGTGCGTCCTGTACTAATTTCTTTTTGGTACCAATCAGTTATAAGGTGTCCATCATCTTCACGAATTACTAGTAGGTCCAAGTAGGGTAAAGTGCAATTAATTTCTATTTCGTGGGTAAATTGAATGTTCGTGTCAAAAGAATTGAAGATGTTTATGATGTTTTGTGAATCTTAGGCTGGGACTGCCAACAATAAATCATCAACATAACAAAAAATGAAGGGTATGGAGCATGTAATTTTGGTTTTCACAAACCGTATTAAGTCATCCATAACCAAGGCAGCAAAAATAGGACTACTCGGCAACCCCATTGGTGAACCAAAAATTTGTTGGTAAAATGTGTTATTATAGGAGAAATAACTGTAATCGAATAACGTGTTTATAAGTATCAAGAAATCAGACCTTTCCAACAAAGTGAACGCCTCTATCTCATTCCATCTATTATTTATAGTGTTAATGACCGCATCTTTGGTTATGTTCGTAAATAAGGACACTACATCAAACGAAACTAAAACATAATTTGGTGGTAATATCAAATCTTTGATTTTGTTGACTAGCTCGTATGAGTTTTTAAGATTAAACTCAAGTGTGTCTTGCAAGTTGTTTAGAATGTCGGTAACGAATTTTGAAATCATATATGAGGCTGAATTTATAGTCGACACTACTGGTCGAAGTGGAAAGTTGTTTTTGTGCACTTTGACTAAGCCATATAGTTTTACATTGATTTTAACGTGTTGTGTTGTCGTAACTTATTACCAATTTTTAATTTTAATTTTAATTCTATATATATATATACATTTTCACACCAATGACCACCCGGAAAATATTTCGGTTTTCTACAGTGATTTAAGGTAATTTTTGGTTTTGTATTTTATATTTTGTATTTTTATCATAACAATTTCATGTTAATACTCATTATCTGTAATATTGTAGCCTTGAGGATGAATTTTTAATAAATTCGAAACGTTGGCCAAAATCTAAATTTTATTTATTGGTCCTCATCCGGAAATCTTCGATCAAACATTATAAATTAATCTAACAACACGAAACAAAGACAATCAATTATTACTTATTCGAATGCATTGAAAGATAATTTAAAAGTTTACAGTACCTGTAAATATTCATATAATTCTAGAATTTGCACAAATAACATAATTTAATTGCAACATTGAAGTACATAAAAGTTTGTAAAACTATTGAAAGAGTTGTTCTCTTCATAAGATTTTAGAAACAACTGAATTCACAAATGCAGTTTACCGTCTCAACTGCGTCGAAAGTAAACGAAACCGAGGGCCATAAATTATGATAAAACGTACCCAAAGCTGCGTCACTTTCCACTTAAATCGAAGGGTTTCAAATTACAATAACACTTAAGATCTATATACGCAACAGATTTAAAAATGCATAATTGACTATTTTAAAGATAAAACTAATACACAAATTCATTATAGTAAATTATAGTAAATAATTTGCCTTGATGCCACCGGACAGGTGCTCTTTCATTATTTCTTTATGGCTAAAACTTCTGCTATTCTTTCATCCTAAAACAAACAAAATAAAAACAGTCAAACATAAAAAAATTCTAACTCTAAATATAATTAATTATATACCTCATTTATACATATCCAATGTTAAACCACAGTTTAAATAGTTGCGGATACTTTCTTACCGCCCCTTTCAGCCTTTTTCTGGCACAAATATCAATAATAATATAATATAATTAATTTAATATAATATAATATAATTAATTTACATATCCTTCCCGTGTTGTCTTCATAACCCTCTGGCTGGTTCATGAATATATTTTCTTCTAGATCACCATATAGAAATGCAGTTGTAACGTCAAACTGCTTCAGCTTCATACCCTTTGCTGCTGCTACTGCAAAAATTGTACGAATGGAATCAAATCGTGCCACTGGGCTAAAAACTTCATTGTAGTCGATTCCAGAGTGTTGTCGGAACCCTTTCGCTACAAGTCTTGCTTTATAGCGCGTAGTTTGCCCATTTGGATTCATTTTGATTTTGATTTTCAATGATTTGCTGATTCGGGGGTACTGAAACTAATTTCCATGTGCCATTCTTCTCCAATGACTCAATTTCTTCGTCCATCGCTTCTTTCCATTTTCTTGCATTTTTCGATTCAATTGCCATCTTCAAATTATAGGGCTCGTCAACATTGCTTACTAAACACGTATTAAACACAAAATCTTTTAACTTGTTGGTAAATTCCAACTTGTCTCGTTTTCTTAAATTGTATCTACTCTCCGGAACACTCACCACCGCTTCATTCGCCTCATAGAATTCGTCTTCTTCGTCAATAATGTTTTGGTCCAACTCAGTCATTTCATTTGCTTGAATTTCAGTCTCATCTACATTTGGTTGCGTTTCAGTCTCGATTTCAGTCTCATCTACATTTGGTTGCATTTCAGTCTCATTTGGTACCGCATTGGCTTGCAGTGGTACCACAGCTGTCACTTCTGCTTGATTCGGGTTCTGGGTCTCTCTTACATCGTCACAGTGGTGGTTTTTCTGGTTTATAACCATACTTTCTACTTGTTCCTTAAAAATATCAGATTTAGAATGTTTTGTACCATACTGACCCGTAAATTTGACGTCTCTGAACGTTTTTACATCACGCAATTGTTGAACCCATATTCGAAAACCTTTCACTTCGCTGTCATAGCCAACAAAATAGCCTTCATATGCCTATTTACTCCATTTCGTTCGTTTTTCTTTCGGAATATGAACAAAAACTCTCTCGCCGAATATTTTCAGGTTCGAAATATCAGGCTGACATCCATACCAAAGCTCATACGGCGATACACCCCTCTTGGATGATGTTCCTGTTTTATTCAACACCATTACGACCATGTTAACAGCCTCTGCCCACAGATTCACATAGAAATCACTATTATGGATAAGAGTTCTTGCCGCTTCAACCACAGTGCGGTTCTCTCTCCACTGAACCGTTCTGTTCAGGCGTAAAAGGCACCGTCCGCTGGTGATGAACACCAAAACCCTCTGTCAACTCTTTCACTTCCTTATTAACGAACTCCAAACCATTATCCGTTCGTAGGGTCTTAACGCCGCCTGCTGTTGAATTTTCGCATAATCGAAGGAATGCTTTCAATCGATTGACTACATCTGATTTGTGTTTGAGGAAATACACATATCTCGTATGCGAGAAATCGTCCTTTAGCAATAGAAAATACTTTGAACCACCGATAGAGTTCACTTCCATTTTTCCACAAACGTCTGCGTGTATTATTTCGCCTGCGGTCGTTGCTTTAGTCCGTTCTTTTGGAAACGGTAATCAGTGCATATTTCCAAATGCACAGTTATCACAAACGAAATTTTTCTCTGCTGTATATGGAATACCTCGGTTTTTGAGAAAACGCTCGACATGTTGGATGTTCTGGTGTGCCATTCGCTCGTGCCACTCTTTAATGCTGTCACCTCTCGCAGCGAATGCATTCGCCACCGTTTTCTCCAATATCACTTTCATTTTCAAACGGAATATTCTCTGTACGAGTTCTCCCACTAAAATAGTTCTTCGTCCTCTCATTAACAGGCACTTCTTCCTGTCGGACATCAAAACAATCCCCTTGTCGTGAGCTGCACCAGTTGAGAACAGATTGAATTTAAGTGTAGGTATATGCAGAGTATCTGACAGGTAGTTATGGCTCCACTCGGCTCCATCGAACGTCTGGACATTAATATGACCTTTTCCAATCGCAAATATTATTCTCCCATCACCAACTTTAACAGGCATTGGACTAGTGAGCTCACTATAGCTCGCAAACTAGTCCCTTCTTAGCGTCATATGCGGTGACTTGCACCTGAATCCGAAAACCAGTCATTATTGTTACCACCATTATGCCCACTCAACAACGATCCAACCATAAGCCCTCCTCCTTTGGGTTTTGAGCCATTACCTCTCTCATAAACGTCATGTTTATTTCTTTTATCAGGACAGTTTCTAATATAATGGTCTCCTCCACATCCAAAACACTTAACTCGGTGTTCTTCGTTTTTCTTATGATGATGCTTAAACTTTCTTTTCCCCGGTTTCTTAAAAGCCGCCAGTGCAGTGCTCTCTTCTCCTTTTGTTTTCAAATTGAGCCTCATTTCTTCAGAAATCGGTCTGGACGTCAAATTCGTGCGCCTACGACACTCTCTGCTCGTTGAGTCCCATGCACTATGGAAATGGTTGTAACTTTCAGGTAACGTCATTAATATTTTTGCGATAATCATAGGTTCGGAAATTACTTCACCCATGGAGCCCAAACGATGTGCTAAATCTTTGATTTTTGCGATGTGATTCGCCATATCGCCTAACTCGTCCTTGGTAATGGCGTACCATTTCTGTTGGAGAATGTAAACACTGGAATTTGACTGCTGTTCATACACCGCCAGTAATCTGTTCCACATGTCCTTCGCTGTCGTGCAATTAAGGATGTGTATTAACGGCTCATCACCTACAGTCGTCGCGATTACTTTCTGTCATTTTTCCGCCATTTTGCCAAAAGTCTGGCGTGCTCGGTTTGCGCTGCTTCATTGGCATTTGCCGCAAGGGGCTCAGGTTTCACCGACTGACCATCTACCACATCCCAAACATCGCTAGCTATCAAAAATATTCTCACTTGGAATTTCCACTTCGGCCAATTATCCTTGGCGCCTACTGGGCCCATAACCTGTTGTAATAACTCGTTGACGCCGTTTCCACTGCGGGGTAGTACCAAAAAAGGGGCTCGGGTAGTTTCAATAACAAATATATATTGTCACAAGATGCAGAACAGTTATACATAAACGTTTTTACAGAGGTTGTCAAGAGAGAGAAGATCAAAAGTTAATTCAAATGTAAAACAAATTAATGCATGCGCATTAGTAGTAGAAACAAGGAATCTTCAGATTTATGTAAATTAATAATAACAGGTGGCATTGCCAATATTTAATTTCAACATTATTATTATTATTATTTTAATTACTTATAGTTGCTAGTGAGAACCATTTCATAAGAAATTATATAAAATATATTTATTTATTTATTTATTTATTTAATACAATATCCCACAGATAAGTAATCCAATTACGGGATATAAAAATGTACAAAAATCGATAACAAGACTTATACAAATAATATAAATTAACAACAATAACAAAAACAACGTTAACACTATCAGAGTTACCAAAACAAAGTACAATCACAGTGATAAATACGTGATGCAAAAATATATAAAAAAATTAAGGTGCATGTATTATGGTAAATGCTTAATATAAATAAATTAGTAAAAATTACAAAAATTAAAATAATACGTAATACAAATATCTATTAAAAAATTAAAAAATTAAGGTAGGTACAAGTATTGTATAGTAAATGCTTAATATAAATAAATTAGTAAAAATTAAAAATTATAAATATTTATTATTTAGCTAGGTCACCGGGAGAATATCGGTTAGCTTAATGTTATTGCTATGATACAAGTCAATATCTATGCTGTTACAAGTATTGCACATTTGAAAAATAGGCGAGTGTGTGTATGCTAAGGTTCTATATGGTTTGATATAAAAATAGTTACGTGATCTAGATGACAGGCGAGGCACATTAAAATTTAACTGACACAATAACTCAGGTACATCAAGTTTATGGACTATTAATTTATGAAGAAATGTTACCATAATATGCTTTCTGCGTGTTTCAAGACTGATCTGACTAAATTCTTCCAGAAGCAATTGATGAGTAACCTCTCAGCGGATAGGTATTATGTTTTTTGAAATACAAGTATTTTAATAGTCGGCGCTGAATTCTCTCCATTTCATTGATTTGAGAAAGAAATATTGGAGACCAGATAATGGAAGCATATTCAAGTTTTGTTCTGATTAAGGAATAAAATAATAATTTAGGAATTTCCGTTGTTGAAAAATCATTAGAATTTCTGAGAACAAAGCCTAGTAACCTATTAGCAGATGTTGTTGCCGTTCTGATGTGGTCAGAGAAAGTAATTTTAGGGTCGAAAATTACACCTAAATGCTTAATTGTTGATGGCCGTTTGAGCACATGTTCACCCAGGCAGTAGTCGAAGAGAGGGGTATCTGATCTTGTATAGGTCATAATCTGACATTTATTTATATTGAGTGGGAGATAATTATTCTTACACCAAAGCCATATTGCGTCTAGATTTTTTGTAATTGAACACATTGGTTAGGAGAGTCAACATTAAGAAAAAATTTTAAGTTATCCGCGTACTGAAGAAATTTCACATCAAGGACTTCAGAAATATCGTCGATGTATAGATTAAACAGTAAGGGACCCAGTATAGAGCCCTGTGGAACACCGGATGTTGAAGTGAAATTTTCGGATCGAAAACCCCTACAAAGTACGTAGTTTGGACGGTCAGATAGATATGATCCCAGCAGTTTCACCAAGTCATTCAGTGTAGATCACATCTACCTGACCTTGTTTCTCCAAAGATTCTGCCACCAGCTGAGTGATAACAGCGAGGTTAGTAGTCGTAGATCTGCCCTTCAAATAGCCATGTTGATTTGGGCTAATTAAATTTCTTGCGTAGCAATAAATTTGATCGTAGAGAAGAGACTCAAAAATTTTCGCAAAATTATTTATTAAAGATATTGGACGGTAATTAGTGATGTTATCACGGTCACCTGATTTAAAAATGGGCGATATTTTAGTGGTTTTCCATTGAAAAGGAAAAGTGGAAGTTTGTAGCATTAAATTAAATAGGAACATTAAAGGTATAGCTAGGCAATGACGACAGTCCTTGACAAGAAACGATGGAATTGTATCTGGACCCGAAGTAAGATTTGGTTTGATTTTGCAAAGTGCAGATAGAACATCACTTTCGGTAAATAATTTCATTTTTAAAATTGACGATCTAATGCTTACAATTTCAGTTGATGATGAGTCAGAATGAAGGTCGAAAGATTTGGAAAAATAATGAGCAAATGCATTTGCGATATTTTGCGAAGATTCCAGAGATCGATCATCATAGGACATCACAGAAGGAATAGTGTTGATTGCTTTTTTGGAATTAATGAATGACCAGAATTGTTGTGGTTTCGCTTTCAACTCTTGTTCAGCGGAAGCAATGTATACATTGTACGAAGTTTTGATATCCTTTTTAATTAAATTTCTAAGACGGTTGAAATGAGATTGAGCGTTCAAGTTACCTTGTTTTAGTTGATTATGATATTTGTTTTTTAGTTTGATATTGGATATAATTTCTTTGGTGTACCATGGAGGATATTTAGAATTTTTAGGACAAGTTTTGGGAACTGATAAGTCAAACTCTTCGTATAATTTGTTACTTAAAAATTCACAAGCCAAGTCAACATTACTGAAAGAGTAAACTCCAATCGATATTGCTGATATTCTCATACAATTCAATGAGATTAGCTTTACGAAAGTTGTAATGAGTGTGTTCAGTATTATGAAGAGATGATTTGATTTTATTAGAAAGAATATTGAATTCTATGTCTAACGGCACATGATGGATAGATTCTCGATCTATCGGCTCAATAGACCTTGTAACATTGCATTCCAAAGAAGATAGCACCAAATCAAGAATATGACCTAGGGAATTTTTAGTGGTGTTAAATTGACGAAGGTTGTAAAAGGCCTTAAAATTGATAAGACTACCTATTGTTGGAGTGAAGTAAGAATTATTATCGTCGCAATATTTATGGTAATCTGTAATGTTATTTAGCAGTTCAATTTCTGTTCGCAATATGTCAATTTAATATGATGAAAATAATGCAAATATTAGACGGTACAAATATTATTTCTAAATTCAAATAGTACTTTCACATAAATTCAAAATAACTCGGGCGCCACCAGGTTTCCTTTCAAACCGGGAAAGATTTAAAATCAAACAAAATCGATGTCTCTGCAACGACTTTTTATCCAACGATGAACAGAAATCAACTTCCAAAAACTTATTACACAGCTCTCAAGGTAGCTTGGGCTATTAGCGGGGCAAAGGGGTATAATTCCAGGGTTCTGATTTTATTTTATTGGACTTTGGAATGAAAATAACGCAAATAAGACTCAAAAATTATTAACTCAAATTAATAACATTTATTGATACTATTCTATTATTCAATACTATTTGATTGCA
The DNA here is from genome assembly GCA_963930825.1 of Silvanus unidentatus. Taxonomy (NCBI): domain Eukaryota; kingdom Metazoa; phylum Arthropoda; class Insecta; order Coleoptera; family Silvanidae; genus Silvanus; species Silvanus unidentatus. Next base: position 5,293,222 of record OZ005760.1, read on the forward strand.
TCAATATTTAACTAATTAAATTAAATGAAATTAACAAATAATAATAAATATGTGTATGTGTTGGAAAAAGTGTGATTGAAAGGAATATGGACTTAAAGGATCAATTACTACGGGTTTTAAATAATTAAACGGGACAATTATTAATACAAAATGCGATAAATTATTCGCCAATAAACGCTATGAACCTAACACGAAATTTCTTATTCCATACACGAATCTAACGCGGTATCAAAACTAGAGTGACCCAACTCGGACAATAGTTGGGGCTCCAGGTGCCTCAAAGACAATATCTCTTACGAGAAGGGGTCTTTGAAACTCTGTAGGAATACTACTAAGAGGGCCGTACAGAGCTGCAATTGCTTCTTCCAATTACCTCGACTCCAATGTTTCTTCCAGGTAGGAACTGCAGCGAACTGCCGGAAAACGGCTGTGCAGCGGCTTTTATACTGCTCCCACTCTTTTCCCTACTACTTCTCCCACTTCCAACAGTGGAATTTGCAATTCCAACATTAACTAGTAAAAGTAACTAATATGTCAAATGACATAACCTCCAAATATTTTCCAACGGCTTAAATAATATTTATTACGGTAAGTTATAGTTAATTTGTCTTTCAATTACTAATTTTTACTGAATTTCAGGTTGATAAGTGTGCCGCATAAACCTTTACATATATAGAATACTTTAATTAATTCATCAATTCAATCCTTTCAGTGTAATGTGTGTTTAAATGTAAGTATGTAATTCCTATCTAACAGTTTACAAATCTAATTAAATATTTTCTTTCTTCTAGGTCTTCCAAATCCATCATCCATTCTCCAAATATCCTTTTCTGTTCTATTACGGCCAAAACACTTCGTTACAAATCAGATATATTAAAATCCCCCAGCGCAACTAACTCACCGTCAAGATGGTCACACATACTCTCAAGGGCATCAAACAAGGAGTGGTAGGTCTCCAATCCAGATCTTTGTTGAATGTACAACCAATTATCTCTATTTCAGGAGAAGTAGCTAGAGACATACAGTTAGAAAAGTCGATGGAGGTGGATTTGAGGTTAGAATTTACTGCCAGCAATAGACCACCACCGCTACGCTTGTTTGTTCGAAGTAAGTCTCTATCAGCTGTGAAGACATTAAAATTTGTATCAAAGATTTCATTTGTATAGGCAAAAGAATCAAGCCAGGTTTCAGTAAACGCATAGATATCGACATTATTGTTGGTGATAATTGCATTATGCACACTGCGACATTTGGACTTCATACCACTCATGTTTTGATAATAAAATGAGATATTATTGTGAGGAGATGATGATTGCTATGTCGGGTTCTTAATGTTGAATATATCGTTTTTGATTTGGGCATATTTCCGTTGATAGATATGACATTTTGACTTGTCCAGTGCTGAATGATGTACATCAATATCGGGGTTGATAGTCTTGACTTTGTTGCAGTTGACACATAGGAGTTGTTGGCTATTGCATTTGGAACTACGATCATGATTAGAAGCACACAGAGGACATGTGATCTTATTCTTATACGGACATAAAGTTGCAAGATGATTGTAAACAAAACAATTGTAGCACATACGAGCTTCAATTCCATCAAAAACTTTACACTGTGTGTCATACGAAACTGCAATATATTCAGCGTCAAGAGCTCTTTGATATGTATAGATGTCTGTTTGAAGTAAAGCATGGTAAGTGTTTTTGTTTTTTCGATTAGGAGCATAGTTGATTATTTTAATTTCAGAATTACTATCAAAAATGTGAGGGTTTTGTCGCTTTATCGAAGAAAAGAAATAATTTTTCTTCATATTCTCTTGAGAGCACAGAGACTCTGATTCGCGGATGTAGATTAGAGCCTTCTTTAATGTCGTAAGAATTAGACATTTTTTCGGAAGCGATGTTCATAAATTTTTGTAAATCTTCATCGGAATCCAAACTTATAACAACACCGCCATCTTTTACGTGTTTCACCCGAGAAACGGAGATATCAGCATCCACTGGGTTGATGTTGTCTGTTAAATGAGACTTGGTGACTGATACTTTTTGTTTTGCATCTTTTGGTTTTATAATAACTGTTTTTTTAGTTGTACAGCTGGTAGCTTTAGCGTAGGATGTGCTGTTGGAAGGGTCTGGAGTTGGAACCGTTAAAGATACGGCATCAAATTTTGGTAAAATAATTTTTCTTAGACTCTCAGTAACAAGATTTTCAATTAAAGGAACCAAAAATGAGACAATGTCTTCCTTAACGATCTTTGAAAAATCTATGGAGTTAACTGAACCTAACGCTGACTCAAGGGATTTAATTTTAATATCGCTACTAGTGAGTCTTGAGTTCAAAGAAGTAATTTCATCCTTTAAAGTTGAAATTTCACAATCACGTTCAGCCAATGTCTCCTTAAGGTGGCCCACTAAATCAGTTGCTGAAATTTTTAGCATGGACTGATTCTTAGAATCGACACTGGAATGAATAACATCGATGATTTTTCATATTTGGAGTGGATGGTGATAAATTAGAGCGATCTCTAGTACCATTTGGACGAGACTTTTCCGCAGAAGTCTTAGTACTGGAACCACTTTGGTGTCTAGTGAGCATCACGTCGATGGACCATTTAAACAATAAACACAAAATGAAAAATAAATAAATGTAAATAGTTTAAGGAACGCCAATGGAGGGATTCCATCAACGCAAAAAAATAATGATTATTATGCTTTATGATTGTATTGGCTTGGTGATAACAAGGCTAAGTGGATATCCTTGCCTGTGCTGGTCGAGTAACCCGCTTATCAGTTTGTTAGCACATAATATTGTAAAATATTCATAAAACAATAATTTAAATTATAACTTTTTAAGAAAAAATTGTGCCCAGGCACGTAACTCAAAAAATATATTTTAGCACAAAAATGTTAGTAATAATATAATTAAATCACCAAAAATTTATTTAATCAATAAACCACTAAAAATTAGGTAAAACTTAGGAGCAAATTAAAAACACACAATTTACGTTGCTCGCTCACTCACGCTATATTTACATTAAGTAAAAAAAATAAGGTAAGCTTAAAATATTGATTATATTTAATTGTTTAATTAGTTTTCCACAATATTTTTAGATGGATTTAGAATCGGTAAATGCTTGTGCCACATGTGAATTCAAGGAGCATCAAAAACTAGAGGACTTATCTCTAGATTTGCCGTACGAAATATGCAGTATAAAATTAATAAACGGTAAATTTGGATTAGTACCTCTGGTAGAGACCAAGAATTCGGTTGTCTTCTTGCCTAAACGCATGGTGCCAAAAATTAAAGAAAATCTAAAACACTTCAAACCAAAAGAATAAACCATCACCTATACCGGACACAAAAAAATCAAGGGAAAAGAAAAAGCCACAACAACATTTGTGTTCGGAAGAACTGACGCTGCATCAACCGCCAATTCTTGTATACGTGCCAATACGTGTATAAACTCCAACCGAACAGTGACAGTGAGTACGCTAGTAAGCGTGCCAAAGAGGCAATTTATTATTATTATTATTCCATATATTAGTTTAAATTAGTTTAAAGTTCCATTAAGTTAGTAATAGAAATTAAGTGCTTATTGTATAACGATTGCACAACAGCAATCTATAATATGGAAACTGATATAATAGCACAAAGTGAGCATATTTTAGCTGTACTAAAAGAAACCTATTCGCTTCTATTATTAAGTAAACACAATAACTTTATAACAACAATTACAGAATTTCAAAAACATGTTTCGAAAATTATATTTTTGCTTAATAAATTCTTGCATAAATGTGATTTAACATTATTCAAAAAAAAACATGTTTTGAATAAAATAATTCATTTGAAAAGATATAAAGTATTATTTGAAAAATTGAAAGCACGACATCATCGGGGAAGTGGTTTAAAAAAGAAAAAGAACAATAATCGTTCACAAAGAGTGCAGTGGGAAGATTTGAAGACTGCTTTTTGTAGTCGTGTAAGGACTGGCGGTGTAAGGAAACATATTGAAATTTTACAATTCTTGCAAGATGCCTTCTATTTGTTTAAATCACGCATAAAAAGGATCTTGAAAACATTTCATATGATAAAAGTTAATACATGTTTAGGTTGTGAATTCATTAAACTGTCAAATGAAGAGGAAATAATAGATTTTAAGTATTTTAAAACGAAAAACGAATACATTGATCGGTCTACAAATCTTGAGGAGTGGTTTAACACTTTTGTGAATGCTAAACTCCTTCATAAACTTGAAGAATTTGAAGAATCCCAGTCTGGCTTTGCTTTAAAACAAATTATTTGTTTAGAAGTAAATATTAATAAATGTGAATTTGGAAATGGTTCATCCATCATAGAGTTGGCAATGTTTATTAAACGCAAAAGGGCTTGTATAAATGTTAAAAATTTACATGATAACGCTTGTTTTGCATGGTCAGTCTTAGCTGGAATCACGGAAAATGTAAATAATCCACAAAGAACGTTTTCATATAAACAGCACTATTCCGAAGTATTCAACTTCGAAAATATAACATTTCCCATATCGTTTAAAGATATTACACTGTTTGAAAAACAAAATCAAATTTCAATCAATGTTTACTTTTTGGAGCCGTTACCTAATAAATTTTTAGATAATCAGTCAATTTTAAACTATAAAGTTGTTCCCGCTAGATTGACTAAGGACAAGTTAAATAAGCATGTTAATCTCTTACTCATACAAGATAAATATTTTCTACCGGAAACCTATGAATCTACTACTGTTACGATGAGCTCTAGCAGTAGTAAAAATAACCTTGAGAGTGAAACAGAAATAATATATCATTATGTTTTAATTAAATCACTCTCTAGATTAGTTCATACTCAATTAACCAAATGTCACAATAAAATTTATTTTTGTGATCGTTGTCGGAATTATTTTTCGAGTGAATCTAAATTAGAAATTCATACGGTTCTGTGCGAAAAGAGGAATGAATGTAAAATAAGTTTTCCAAAAGAAAAGTATATTGAGTTTAAAAATCATCAAAATAAAGAGAAATTACCGTTTATTATATTTGCAGACTTTGAAGCAATTTTAGAGCCATGCGAAAATCCGGAACTTAATAAAAATACTAGAAGATATCAAAAGCATATTCCGTTCATTGTAGGTTATTATTTTAAATATGAATATAATAATGACCTATCCTATTATAAAAGTTATCGCGGTGAAAATTGTGTACAGTGGTTTGCAAATGAATTAAACGAAATTGGAATATTGGCGAGTTCTCTTATTATATTAACACATATTTTCCCATGGATAAAACAAATATACCACATGAAATATCTAGAAGTAATATTTGTCATATATGTGAAAAACCGTTTCAAAAAGACGATATATTTGTTTTAGATCATAATCATATGATCCCCTCATCATCATGTAATATTCGCGGAAAAGCACATCAACATTGTAATTTAAAATATAAAGAGTCAAATGTTATTGTTATAACATTTCAAAACTTAAGTGGTTATGATTCATTTTTTATAATTAATGAACTCTCTAAATATGGAGATATTTCTCTTTTGCCAATAAACAAAGAACGTTACATATCCTTTACGTTATATAATCATACAAATAAAATGAAATTTCGATTTATTGATTCGTATCGTTTTATGAATGCAAGTTTAGAGGCATTAGCTTCAAATTTACCTACATTTCTAATTCTCACATCTCAATTTCCCGATTACAGTCAAGAAGAAATTTTTAGTGTAAGATGAAGAAAATTTTTCCATATGATTTCATAACATCCTACGATAAGCTCGAAATATCCGGTCTCCCACCAATTGAAGCCTTTTACAATAAATTAAACGATATTACGATTACACCCCTTGAATATTCTCATGCTTTAAGGGTTTTTTCTTTATTTGGTTGTAAAACATTGGGCGATTATTCAAATATTTACTTAAAAATTGATGTTTTACTTCTTGCTGACACATTTTTGGACTTTCGAGACAGTATTCTGAAAAACATAAACTAGACATTGCCAAATATGTCACGTGCCCTAGTTTCAGTTTTGATTCAGTGTTAAAACAAACTGGCTGTAAAATCGAAATTTTAAAAGATGTTGACATGTTATTATTCATTGAAGAATCTATACGGGGTGGTATAAGTCAATGTATAACAAGGTATGCAGAAAGTAACAATCCATATATGCCTAATTTTAATCCGCAAGTGGCCACAAATTATTTACTACACATTAACTTTAATGCACTGTATCCTTGTGCAATATCGTCTTATCCTACCACTCTCTGATTACGAGTGGATAGACAGTTCTAAAATAGAACATGTTGAACAATTTACTTGTAACACGCCAGTTTTGAATAGTTATAGCAAAGGAAAAAAGAGAAAAACTCGAAGGACCAGTTTACTTATTTTAATTACCACTTACACATACTATTTACACTTGATTCACATTTACAATATATACTTTTTTTTTAATAAGAAGTTTTAATGATTGATATGTTAACATAAGTCTAAAGCGTATTAACTTTTTAAAAAGATTGTCGACAACTGGCTGGTTTTTCGTACTTTAACCACTACAGCCCTTTTTTATCCACATTCCTATTACTGTTTTAGAAAATATCAATAGGAGTCGGGCTAAGTCACAATTTAACATAAAATGACAAAAAATACTTAATTTTTAAAAGTAAATTTAAACAGAACAATTTAATTCAGAATACATTTTACAGATATCTGATGAAGCGGAAAGTGGCTATTTTTTCGACGTGGATTTAATTTATCCCGAAGAAATTCATGATAAACATGATTTACCATTTTGTTGGGAACACCGAATACCTGCAAATTCAAAATTACCCAAATTATTAACGACTTTGTACGATAAAAAAAATTACATTTTACATTATCGAAATTTGAAACAAGCCTTAAAGCATGGAATTATTTAAAAAAAGTTGCACAGAGGCATTCAATTCAAACAAGCACCTTGGTTACGACCATATATTGAATTAAATATGAAGCTAAGAGCACAAGCACAAAATGATTTTGAAGAAAACATTTACAAATTATTAAGTAACTCTATTTATGGTAAATGTATGGAAAATGTGAGAAAAAGACGTGACGTACGCTTGGTAAGATCGTTTTCGGGACGTTCCGGTGCCTCCAATTTAATTGCTTCACCGCGTTTTCATAGTAGAACAATATTTGATGAAAATCTGATGGCAATAGAATTAAAAAAACTCGAAGAATATTTCAACAAACCGATTATAATAGGTGTTGCAATTCTAGACATTTCAAAGATAATTATGTACGATTTTCATTATGATTACATGTTAGAGAAATTTAATTATGAAGACGTATCCTTATGTTATATGGATACCGATAGTTTTATCTATTCAATAAAATGTAATGATCTATATACTGAAGTAATTAAAGCTGATATTGAGAGGTTCGACACTAGCGATTATCCAATTGATAATCCATGGAATATACCTAGAGTAAATTGTAAAAAAATTGGCTTATTGAAAGATGAAGCGAAGGGTAAAATTATGACTCACTTTGTAGGTTTAAGAGCAAAATTGTATAGTTTTAATATACAGGATGTAAAAAATTGTGTTAAAAAATCGAAGGGAATTAAATATTGTGTATTAAAGAATAATATTACATTTGACGATTTTGTTGAATGTTTAAAAAATTTCAAAGATAAAGTTATTAAACAACAAACAATACACGCTTATGTTCATACTGTTTTTACTATTAAACAAAGAAAAATTGGATTAAGTGCATTTGATGATAAACGTTATTTAATTCCCAATTCTTTTAATACACTTCCCTTTGGACATTATAAAATCCCTAATATGTAATAAAGGGGAAAAAACGCTTTGTATTAATAGTTATAATTATATATATTCAATATTAATTTTTAAATTTTTATGTATAAATTATAAGATTACAATAAAGTTTAATAAAAATAATAATAATAATAATAATAATAATGATACATATATTGTTTTATTTAATTAACAAACAAACAAAAAAATTACTTATTCCTATTTACTGTACATATATTGATATCTTTCTAAATCATATATTATTTTAGGTTTAGCTAAGATTATACATTTCTAAACCAATATTAATATTTCCATTTAATTTTTCAATTATCAAACTAACTTGTTTAAGTATTGAACAATAATAGGAAACAAAATTTAATTTATGAAGTATTTTAAGTTTTTGTGAAACTAACGTATTTATATAATCTCCCGTTCACGAATCTTTGTGGCTCTGACGTAATTACCTGAATAGATCAGCGACACATTAGTTAAATGTTTTTTTCTTTCAATTTTTAAAATGTCAGATTGTGGCAGTATGTCTGCCGATTCTCCGCGATGCGTTTTTCATGCGATTTCATTCTATCTTGTGCTGTTAGAATGAAACAGCAAATATTGTTAGTGAGAATAGTTGAACATTGTATCATTGCCGTACGGTTTTCCAAAAAGGTCAGATGTCACCCACAATTATAGTTGTAATTTCTTTTATATCGTAATTTTCGAAATTTCCACAAATATGAATTAATTAATATGTTTCATTTTAGTATTTTTTGGGTACACATTGAAAAATATGCCTGGAAAACGATTTACATGATGTTGAACGTCAGTTGATTTTGAAATTGACGTGAAAAACATCAAATTTTTGGATGCAAATATTTACTAGTTTAATATGTATAAGATGGAAAAATCAGTAATTTGTGTTATGGAAAAAAGAAATGTTGTAGTTTGTGTATATGAGAAGTGCGAAAATTTTCATTTGAAATTTTATTTGGACTTTAAAAATGACCACATGTCAAGTTTTTGAAGTTACCAATTCGAAGTTGTCAAACAGAAATTGCCAACCAAAAATCCTAATCCAACATAATAAAAATGAAGAAAAAAACATTCATTAATGATCGTTCTGTACAATATTAAGAAACTATTGACATCCTAAAAAGCGTCTGTATACGACCGAGTGAGACTAATTTTTTTTTAGAATTCGCTACGCAAGTAGATCACCAGCAATACACCGAGTTCCCTTTTAAAACGTAACGCCACTGACCACAAATGTCTAATTGATTTGATTCAGAAACATACGCGTGACGTCAGAGCCACAAAGATTCGTGAGCACAACTTTATAAAATTTCCTCAACATTTTTCCTGCTAAATAGGAAAATGTTGTGAAATTTTTTCTAACTTCTAAGTATTTTACATTTAAACTACATGCTTTTCTTATCGTTATATCGTTTAATACATAAATAAGTTCTCCGTTAACTTGGCCGAGCACATCACTCATATTATTATTAGATAAAAAATCTTCATAGAGCTGTTTGAAATGTATAATCAGCTCGGTCCATTCCATTGTGGTGAAGGATATTTTAGCATCTCCATCTATTCTACTTTCTATTTTAATTGTAGGAGCAAAGTTTTTTAACATACTCAAACCACATTCAACGTAATAGAAAGAATATGGAATATCAAACATTAGACTGTTAAATAAGTAAAACTTTTCATTTTTGACACTTGACATTTCAGCACTATTACCATTATTTGATGGTACACTGAACACATTTACTTTTTTCATTTTATGAATTATAAGTAGGTATATGTGTAGTGGATACTTCACTTCATGTGATAAACTGATCGTAGTGAAATGAAAAACATGCAATTTAAACAAATTCATAATGAATCTGATTTCTGATTGGTTTGTAAAATGTACGTTAATATATTAATAATGGATTTTAAAGGAAATAGAAAACACAGACTTATTTAAAAACATTTTTTTATTTGGTATAAGTTATAATTTTATAGCAAAGATACAAAAGTGATAATATAAATATGATAGTTAATATAAAACCAATTATTGTAGTAATAAATATAAATTTTAAAATTTTTTGAATGTAAGCATTATTTTCGTTTTTATTTTCTTGTGTCAACTTGTTGTCGTCGTCAGCGTTGATATCTGTTCTGTTCCTGATAATGTTGTGGTTAAATTTATCCTTGAAATTTTCAACGTTTTTAACCATTAATCGCCACTTATCATCAAATCCTTCTGTATAATTATTGAAAATCACTTTTAATTTATAGAAATATGATGAATGTAAAATACATTTTGCCTCAGATATGCTGAGAGAATAATAAACAATGGTGTTAATGTAGCCATAGTGAATGATAAACTAAATTAAGTTAAAAAATTTTCATATATAAATAAGCACTTTTCCTACTTATTTGCCCTTCATATTTAATATGCATTTTTTCGATCAATCCAACTATTATGATTTGAATTAAAACCTAACCATTTAACAAATACCTTTTTCCCTTCAGTCTTAATACTTTTTCAACTAAATAGATATCAGACTGATTGGTTTTTTGCAATTCATGTGTATAGAAACAACCACTTATTGGTCGCCCCTCTAGATCTTCCAAAAGATATGTATATAAATTAATTTTACTTTTATTATTTTAAATAATTCAGTTGTCCAATTAGGTAAATAACCTTTTTCGAATAAATGTTTACTTCTACTTATTCGAACTATATCTCCAACAGAGAATTTTTGTGGGGAGGTTGCTAATTTAATGTAATTATAGGAATTTTTTAACACTTGTTTTTCATTCTGTTTTGTCACTTCCGCTGGTTTCATAGCAATCGTTTTATTTTTAGAGTTGTTATAATTATTAACTATATCGTTTAAAATGTCAATCCAGCGATTAGAGCCGTTTAAACTGAAAAATTTAAATAACCGTTCCTTAATTGTTCTAATTACTCTTTCTGCAATTGCAGCTTTCATACCACTAAATGTTGAATAATGATTAATTCCATATTTTTTCATTAGTTCTTTAAATTTTGTATTCATAAATTCTTTTCCCGAATCACTGTGTAATAATTTAGGACTGCGATGTTTTAAAATACTTTCAAAGGCACTAGCGACTTCATCGGCATTTTTTGTTTTCAATGGAACGGCCCATAGAAATCTATCACCACCAATATATATCTGTAATTCTTATTATAAGTTTTTAATTGATCTAATTCAGCTAAGTCTGTTTGCCATAAATCATCGATAAATTTTACAATGAAACGTCTTCGTTTAAATTTTTTTATTACAGGTTTATGAAATTCATTTACAAGTTAATTTTTTTCCTTAGAAAATGTTTCATTTATTTTAGTGATATTTTTAGAGGTATTTTGTATTCTTTTCCTGGGCATTGCGATAATATTGTTTTTTTTTGGTTGATGAATACTGATATGAAAATATATTGATACTATACAATAATATACATACATTTCCTTTAAGTATTATTTTAATAGATTATGCCTGCTTCGAAGAGTTCAGAAAGAATTGCATGAATTTCATTGGTTACAGATAAATTTCCGGCTTGTTTGGATGCAATTAACAGCTTTAATCTTTCGACAAGTTCATTTACATTATCCCAATATAAATACTCAATATGCTTATCATTGTAGTCGAGAATCTTTTTAATTCTTATCTCTTTACCAGACGCGGAAATATGAGATTGAGATTTGCTTCGTGTCTTTTTAACAAATTGTTTCTCCTCTAGTATTGGGTGAATGACATCAGTATATTTTGGATGATTAAGGAACTTTATATTGCCATCACTGCTTTTATACACGTTTGTTAATTGTAATATTTTTCTATAATTAACTTTATCACGCAAAGAGTAGTTTGTGGGAACTGTTTTAAATATTAGCTCATAAAGGCCCCTGGTTCCTATAAATGGTGAATCTCCTACTTTAAATTCTTCTTTTCTATTATCAGGAAACGTAATTTCAAAGGATCCTAAATACCATTTATCCTGAGATGTATCATAGAAAGGACCATAAATAGAATCATATTCTTGATGAATATCATCTGGAGGTGCATTAAAATATTTTTCAATATACGTCCTTGCTAAAAATGGAAATTTATCCAAATATTCATCTTTATTTATTTGATTATGCACAGTACGCAATGTATTTTTATCTAATACAATTGGCGTTTTTATTGGTGAGGATGGTGTTGCAGCATTTCTTGTTGAAAGATTTTCTAATAGCATTCCTACGTCTGGTGAAAATAAAACTTTGGTATATTTTTCAAATAATTTACTTCTCTTTAATAAAGATGTTGAAAATGAAAAAGCACTGGGATATGTATTAGATTCATTTTTTAAGCTAAGTATTCAATTACTATCGGTTGACGATCTTTGACGGTCAATGAAGGTCAATCAGTGATTTCAGGATCATCCAGATTATGTATAACACACTGTTGCTGTTGTTTTTGGTGTTTTAGTTGACATTTTTCTTCAATAAATTTTACTTTTTGATTTCCTTTCACATATACAATTTCATATTTTTGCAGAATATTCTCCAAAATTCTTGGCAACATATTATAATAGATAAATCCCTGAGAATACCTTAAACCATGTAATTTAGTCTCCTACTATTTAACTTGATTTTTTTCACTTAAACTTAAGTCATTAAAAATCTTTGGCGGTTTCAGAAGAAAGTGAGCTAGTTTTTCACCATCGTAGACGGCAACTTCTTTTGCGAAAAAGTGGTACTTTGTATTATTTTCTAGAGGCTTAATATTGAAGCCTTATATATCGACCATGCAAAAACGCCTTTTATTTATATCCATAATAATAATAATAATTGTAACACCTGTTCCCTTTATTACTGTCACTTAAATACTAAATTTTTTATTGTATATTTTTCTTTTATATATATTTATTTTAAATAGTAAAAAATGAGTATATTTTATTATTAGGAAATTTTACGCACAATTTCACTTAATGGTAATTGTTCCATTACAACTTCACTAATTAATATACAATATACGTTTGTATCAGGAGGAAATGGTTCTGTAGACTCGATAATAATTTTCACGTCAACGGTTGTAGATTTCATTAAAGGTGATCGCTCTATTTTTAGGTATCTTAATAGGTAAAATTTCTAGTTTTTTTTTGATCCCCCATTTGGTAAATATAATCCATAACCTACTGTTTTCCCATTATTATTATTATTATTATTATGTGTTAATTAGATCCATTTTTTCAAGTGTGATTTTATAGGAGTTCTGTAAATCAGGATTGTACTTCCTTGATGTAATTATTATTTATTAGACTAGTTTCGGCGATCTGCCATCTTCAGTACTAACTACAATTTAAAATACATGATTATGTTTTGTGTAAAATGAAGATTTTCTGGTTAGCTTACTTGTCAATAGGTTAACTTAAATTTAAAACAATACATAACATATTAAAATTATAAATGGTATAGCACACACGTTATAAATAAGACAAACGAACAAATAATTTTAAACATATAAATGAAATAAGTTAAATAAATAAAATTAATGAAAAAAATAAATAAATATGTAAAATGTTTAAATGTTATTGTTGTTCGTCAGTCTGTCAATTTTTGTTGTGTCACATTATTATTGGTTCCTGCTATTGGTTGGTTGGTACCTTTTTATAAATTTAAAAATTGGCGACTGTTTTAATTTAACTTGATCGTTCAGGCATTCTTTGTTGTTTCTCATTTCTTTTTGTATTTCGCAGGCTTCGAAAAGTGTTAATTTGTGTCCTTTGTCATGTTTGTGTATGATTTTTGTTCTGTTTTCGTCTATTTTGTGACCTGCAACCTGTGACCCAACTTAACAAATATAACACTAACAACAGAGGAAGAAAACATACTCAACAGAGGACACAAATACGCAATCAACACGCAAACCAACATAGTAACAACAGCAATCGAACTGGAATGCGCAATACAACACCATCCAGAACAAGAGGAAGTAACTAACCAATGCATCAATCTCATACAGAACCACAAAGAACACAAACAAGTACACAACAAAGAACTTCAAACCCTCAATAACCTTAAACAAAAATTAAACGACCACAACATAATAGTTACCAAAGCCGACAAAAGTAACGAAATAGTCCTAATAACCAAAGAAAACTACATTGAAAAAACAGAAAAATTCATGACTGACAATAACTTTCACGAAATAAACAACAACCCACTAAACAAAATAATAAAAGACACAAAACAACTAATCAAAAGACACAAAGACTACACTAGACAAATAACACCCATGAACCCAAAACTTCCAGAACTATACGCTTTACCAAAACTACACAAACCAAACGCACCCATAAGGCCCATAGTAACATTCATCAACACCCAACAGAAAAACTAAGCAAATTTATTAATACCCTATTCACAAAAACAATAGAATACAGACCAACACACACAATAAAGAATTCCAAAGAGCTGACCGACGAAATCCAAAAAATAGACTTACCTCCCAAATACACCCTTATTTCATTTGACATCACAAACCTATACACCAACATACCCATAAAAGAAACCACTAAACAAAACATCTGCAAATTTAACAATCACATATACAAAATGGAAGACGGCTTACCCATGGGCTCACCCCTATCAGGACTACTAGCTGACATATACATTGACAAAATCGAAAACACAATACTAAAATCACCTGGCGCGAAAAACATAATACTATGGAAACGATACGTTGACGACATACTCTATATCTGGACTGGGACTACAACAGAACTTGACAAATTCCACAATACAATAAACAATATAGACCCAAAAATAAAATTTACATTAGAAACAGAACTAAACAATAAAATCAACTTCCTCGACCTAACGCTAACCCTACATAGCATGGTCCATAGAGCGTACAACATACCACTTACAATAGAAAATAGAAGAAAAGAAATCACGAAAATCAAAAACATCGCACAAAACCACAAATTTCCCAACAAAACAATAAACAAAATCATCAGAAAAACAGAAGAAAAACTTATAAAACATTTATTGGGATACCCAAACACAGAAGAAAAGAAAAACGAAACTGTAACATACAGAAAATTTACATATTTCGGAAAAATAAACGAGAAAATAACGAAGAAATTGAAAAAATACAACATACAACCAATACACAAAACCAACAGGAACATCTTCGATATCCTAAAAAATTACAAAGAAAAAACAGACATAATGGACCAAAACGGAGTATACAAAATCCACTGCAAAGACTGCGAAGCAACATATGTCGGAGAAACGGGCAGAAGACTACAGACCAGAATACAAGAACACAAAAAAGACAAAATTCACTCTAATGTAGGAAGACATTTACACTTTACAGGTCACAAAATAGACGAAAACAGAATAAAAATCATACACAAACATGACAAAGGACACAAATTAACACTCTTCGAAGCCTGCGAAATACAAAAAGAAATGAGAAACAACAAAATATGCCTGAACGATCAAAAGTTGAATTAAAACAGACGCCAATTTTTAAATTTATAAAAAGGTACCAACCAACCAATAGCAGGAACCAATAATAATGTGATACAACAAAAATTGACAGACTGACGAACAACAATAACATTTAAACATTTTACATATTTATTTATTTTATTTATTAATTTTATTCATTTAACTTATTTTATTTATGTTTAAAATAATTTGTTCGTTCGTCTTATTTATAACGTGTGTGCTATACCATTTATAATTTTAATATGTTATGTATTGTTTTAAATTTAAGTTAACCTATTGACAAGTAAGCTAACCACAAAATGTTCATTTTATACAAAACATAATCATGTATTTTAAATTGTGGTTAGTACTGAAGATGGCAGATCGCCGAAACTAGTCTAATAAATAATAATTACATCAAGGAAGTATTATTATTATATCTTTTTAAATACAATCCACTTCCTTTTTTTCCAATTGCTATCGATTCCATAGCTTTATTATGACGATGAACCCCTTCGAGTTATTTTTTATGCATTCTTTGCATCCAAAACAGTTTTGTTACAGCCGAAACCCCTCCCGCCAATCCGCCTAAACTGCCCAGTCCTGCTAGAATTGATAAAAGTGGTAAGATACCACCTATTTTAGCTTTAAGCGGAATAACACGTGGAATAAATATATTTCTCTTTCCAGAACCATATGATTTCGCTATACGTTTAGCCGCTTTAAGTGCTCTCAGGGATGTTTGCTTTAATAATTTACTATTATTATTGGTTGACTCATCATGAACAATTCCTTGATTTTTTAAAGATGACTTTATTCTTCATAAAAATTGTCCCTTGAACGAAATACGTTTCTTGTTCTTCTCCTTCTTATTTAATCTTTTTCTCTTATTATTATTTCTAAGTTTACCACCGCTTCGTTGACGTCGCCGTCCTTGACTCCCATATTTCTTTCTCTTATTTCCTCTAGATTTTCCTCGTTTACTTTTTTTAGATTCCGTTTGATGACCCATCCCTAAGGCTCTTTTAGTTTTCATACCGGTAGTGACAAACCAAGAAGCTACTTTTTCACCGAGTTTGGCGTCTTTTGATTTTACTCTTTCCCAAGCTCGATTTTCTAATATATAGTCGGCTTTGTGTCGATCTTCTAATGACTTATGTTTTGAATAGGCAATATCGTGCTCTTTACAAGCAGAATCTAGTTTATTAACTCCTTGATCACCTCTCTCTAATCTTGCATTTAACTTTGTTCCAGGTCCACAAAAATTATAACCGGGTATATGCAATTCAACACCCAATTTATTAATTAGAGAATTTAATAGACTATTTTTGGAATTTGAAGCACCACCGGCAGTTTTACTTAAATTACCTCCATGCGTACTGTTAAAGGTTAACATCTGATATGAACAAAAAATTAGGAATCTCTCTCTTTTATATATTGATTACGAATAAAAACTATAGATACGTAAATAAATATAGTTAACAGATTGCGTACCTAAACTCGGATTCACGAATTATGATGGTTACGTCATCATTTAGAATTACATGAATCAAATCAATTAGACATTTGTGGTCGTTTCTAAAGGTTCTTTGCGTATTACGGGTGATTCATCCATCAGGCGAATTCAAAAAATTAATATGTATTTACATATATACATATAATGTGAAATCGTGTAGAATATTTCTTTTTCAATCGTATACTAGTTTTAATACTAGCATTGAAAAATAAAACTGCAAATTAAAAAACAATATATTTTACATAATACCACAAGAATATATAATAAATTAAATTAATATATTACAATTCATTTTTAAATCGAGGAAAACAGCTTGAAGAAACCCACAGTATTCAAAATCTAAAAATAAAATTAACATTTTGCAATAAAAACTTACCAAAAAAGTGCAAAGTTTCCAAATGACCATAGTGGGATATTTGCTCCATTGTTTTTTTTTTGAAGAGAATCGCCAGTAGCCATATAACTCTTAACAACTTATACTTAACAAGTAATCGCATTCTGCATGGTCGTCGCCTGAGTTGTCATCGTCTGAACTGTCGTCGCTAACTTCAATAATCAGCTTCGGTACTTCGTCGATAATTCGAAGCTTTGAATACCACTCGTATGGCGAACTACTGAATGCCACCGTTCGGGCGTACATTCCTCAAGAGCACGTTCCCACATCTCGAGAACTTGGCGATCACCGTATCCGTTTTCCCCTATATGCTTATCGTAATAGCCTTTTGCCTAAAAACGATAAACTAATAAATGCCATTTTTCATTTAAAATGACCAATCGCTTACCTGCGCCCAAATCAGCTTAATCGCATTGAACTGACAATGGTAAGGTGGAAGTCGCAGCACTTCATGTCCATGTTCCCTCAAGAACTCATCCACTATGTACTGCTTTTGTGGTTGGTTTGCGCGTGCAATGGCAAGTAGCTCTGATTTGAAAAGCATGGGCGAAAACTCTATATTGTGGCCTAATAACCACTGCTGGATATGGGGGAGGGGGGGGGGGGGGCGGCGTGGCTTCGCCCATGCGGTAGTTGGATGTTTTTCAATTACCATACTGTGGTAGCTGGCATTGTCCATAACGATGATGGAAGGCTCTTTCAAATTTGGAACCAACTTTTCCACTACCCATTTCATGAAGAGCTCACCATTCATGTCTCCATGATAATCGGCGAGCTTTGATTTCGTGGCAAATAGGAGCGACGCATTTTCCACGAAACCATCTTCGGTGCCAGCGTGTAAGACCACAAATCCTTTGCCTTCGGACGCTTGCCGCTTTTTCACCTCAAGTGGTGTTCCATCCTGCCACGCTCGTTTAAACGAACCCTTAGCGAAGATCCACGTCTCGTCCAAAAAAACGACCTTACGCTTTAAAGACCCCTTCTGCTCATTCTCGCGATATTTTCGGAGAAATTGAGCCCGCTTAAGCACAATGTCCCGTTGTTCCATGAGTGCCACTCTGTTGTCATTCTTCTTAAATTTAAAACCGAGTTCTATAATTACACGACGGAGGGAGGACTTGCTTGTATGAATCTCCTTAGCGGCCAACTCACTCTTCAACGTCTCTACGCTGACATGTTTTCCTGAAAATATTAGGGTATTTGAGTATTAAGTATACATAGATCTAAATGGTCGAAGATTGCACGTTGAATTACCTGCGGCATACATGGCATACAGAGTATCACGAATAGCCTCTTTCCTTGCTGGAGGCAAGTCAGAAATCTTGAGCTTCTTGCGGGGGTATATTTAAATTTGGATGAGTGCGGTGTTTTCTTTTCAGAAGAAACCTCATCCGGTACCTCTTGTGATTGATTTAAGACACGCTGAACCGTACATATTGAAATTCCCATGGCGTTTGACACACGCTGTAATCGTAATAATTTGGGGTGGGTTATAAACGAATTTAAATTTTCTATTAAAATATATTCATAGCTGTATATGTAGTAGAAAGTAGACCAACTTCCTGAACCGCGTTCAATGGCAAAAGTGGACCTCCATTAGCTAGTTCTTCCTGAAAGTATAATGACAGCTTTTTCACAATTTCACGTTGAACAACATCCAAACGTTTTCCAGGCAGTTTCTTAGAAAAAATAATTTCTTATCTTCGCAGAAAATACTATCAAACGTTTTCAAAAAAATCAAATAACGTATAAAAGGTTTATATAAAAAATTTACCACTATAAATGTAGATGAGACCTTACCTCTTTGAACGAATGAACTGCAATGATAATACACTCAACTATTTGCACCATCTAATTTCACTGTTTCTCTCTAAGAGCATAATATAGAGAGAGATCGAATAAACAACGCGGCGCGCAGCTTATGAAGACAAACGTTGTCATTCTGACACTATTTTAAATATGCGAGTACGAAAGAAATGAGATCAAATTAAAATGTCTTTGATATAATCAAAAAATTGTGACGTAGCCATCATAATTCGCGAATCCAACTTTACATGTGTGTATATGGTGTCATATCTCTTGCTGCAGGATGCGGTCACTTATACAATGTTATACATATGATAACACACTCTGTCTAAAACGCTGTGACGTATTATTAACCTGACGTCATCATCAGACTTGTCAACACTTGTCAAATCCTGCAACAGCAGTTCTGCCTTTCTGCCTTTCGCCTCCCCCACCCCAACTCCTCCACCAGTACATCCCACCACTCCTCCACCTCAACTCGCCAAATTTCAAATTATAAACTCCTCCCCCCAACCAGTGCTACCAACACAAACAACACCCAATAACTAAATCCCTAAATTACACACCAGAGACCGGTAGCGTGCTAGAACTCTCTTTGTCCTTCTACTATCACCTAAAAGAACTATTTTTTAGCGGAATAATTAAAAATAGGGTAAATAATTTCTGTATCATAATAACAAACAAATATTAAACACGTTTTTTAAAATTTATTTTAAAATTAATGTTGTTAATTGCCAATTTCACAGAAGTATATTGCAATATTGATCTTTGAAATTTTGCTACATGGTGAAATCTTATTTTACAATAAATTTTAACAATAGGTTTTATTAAAATAAATCCCTGATTGTCTATACCATCTTGGATATTTTTAAAATGTTCTGAAAGATCGGGAAATAACGACTCCATATCTACAAATAAATGATTCGAAACCAATAAACAAAATGTATCAAAGAATTCCTCATCGTTGGGTGTTTTTTGGTTCGTAGTATGTAATACTTTTCTTACAAAATTTTAAGTAACTAAGCATAATCTTGAAATTCTCGTGGAATTATGAGACCTCCTAAAATGTTTTATGATTTTCCCAATTGGTATTTTATTATGTTTATAAATTTTTCCTTTGTTTTTTCTCAGTATTAATTTTTCATTTGATGACCAACCACTGATAAGAAAAACAGTTTATTGTTCTTAATATCGTTAACATTACACCCTAATAATCGCATCATTGAAAAGTGCGATGATGGACTGTCACATGTGATCGATGTTACAGATACTTCAATATTAAACAGGCGTAGTAAAGCCTCTTCCATGATATTTGCTTTCTGACTTGCATTCAGCGAATTAATTAAGAACTAAACCATCGGAATTTTCCGATTGGATTGATGTGCTACGACCATCAGGACCAATGCTTGAGTAACAGCCTCTAGGCCATCATTTTCTATCGATGATCTACAGTCCACATATCCCCACGATTTGTTGCCACTTAATTCAACTTATTTTTTTATGCTCATTTCATCGAACATTAATGAACATATAAGTTCTCGTTCTTCACTTTGTTTTTCTTCCACTTTTTCGCGTAAAGCTTTGAAGGCCAAATCATTTCATCCGGGATTACATTTGACATTGCTTGTCCACTTTCGTATTGTCTCAACGTGTGGCAAAAATTAGGAGAACGTTTCTCGTATATATATATATATATATATATGGCAAGCCGTTTTACTTTTTATTCTGCATGTATATTAAAAATGATTCTTAATTTTACCAATACAATATAAAATGTTTTATTACAACTTCGAATATTTCATGATAGTAAGTATATTTTAAAATGAAATTAAAATTAAAATATATATTGAATAAGTTTGTATATACTTGAAACAAACAAAAATATAACAAATTTTTAATATACATTCTTAGTGATAGTTGATTTTGAAATATACAATTTTTATGATACATGCATTTAAAATATACATGATGCGA
Organism: Silvanus unidentatus; assembly: GCA_963930825.1. Lineage (NCBI taxonomy): Eukaryota > Metazoa > Arthropoda > Insecta > Coleoptera > Silvanidae > Silvanus > Silvanus unidentatus. Next base: position 5,314,222 of record OZ005760.1, read on the forward strand.
TTTGGAAACCTATTATGAAATTAAATTGTTTGATGGTACAATAAGTAGAACCGAAAGAGGAATTCCACTTTTGAAAAGCAGTGCCGTACTATGTAATTTCCCCAATACTCCCAAAAAACGAACAATTCCCAGAAAACTTTTTATTTGATCCAAAATGAAACGACAGAACTATCATAGGAAGATAACTGCATTAAAATTGATCCTGTGGTGCAACCGGAGGGTCCAGAAATCTCTGCTGAAATTACTGCATTTAATTCTGATTTGTTAAAAGAATCGGTGAACCATCAATTCCACCAACTTTGTTACCTACGCTAAAATATACAAAAACTTTTATACCAGAAGCTCCAAGTTGTAATGTTTTGTAGAGTGGAATAAATTGTTTCATATTGAAAAACAAGTAATTGTTCATCAATCTACTTTATCTGTTCAAGTAAGGAGCTTTTCCTAAACTTCTTCAGTTGATATCTTTCTAATTTTTGATAATATATTAGGTTTTATTAATGGAAAGGAGATTTTTGATGGTGCTATCTCGAAAACAGAAGTTAGTTTTGAAGACATTAAGAATATTTTGGAATTTGTAAATAATTTCAAGTGTGCCTCTTCAAATTTTAGAAGTTCGAGTATTTCAGATTTATAACTTTGTGAGATCTACTGTGCCTAGAACATTGTAAACACAAACTGATTTTTAGAAATCTGAATGAAATTCGACCGCAGTGTTCTCACAATTAACAGAATAAACTAAAGAAGTTCAAAAGTGCCGTGAAAAATATTAACACAAAAAATTCAAGATTAAAACGTAAATTAACTACAAATAAATAATTGCACCCATGTTAGGTATGTCTTAAAATTAAAGAAGTATAATATAACAATCAATACGTATATAAACAAATATGTATACCTAATTAACAGAAAATTATTTTAGTTGACAAAACTCCAAAACAATATCCTATCATTACAAATCAAGTGTGCTGTGTTGGTAATTGGCAATTATTGTTTTTCTTAAATTGTTAATATTTTTGTTTTTATTTTGCAATGTTTATATACAAGTTGATTTGCTTGATGTATTTTGTTTTGTATAAATTTGCTTTCAATTAATTGGTAACTTTTGGGGATTTTGAAGAATTAACAATTTGTACTCTCTCTCTTATAAAAACAGGTTTCTTGTAAGACGGTCGCATAAAAGATTTCTGGTAAATAAAAATTAATTTGATAATTATAAATAAAGTGTGTTTAAAAATAATTTGTTTGGTAATTGCAATACCTTTCTCGCGGTCAACGCCATTATATAAAATTTGGTCTGCGAGTCCAGTGGCATTGGGCGCGGTGCTAGTACAATTCGATGAAAATGACGAACCAAAGGTAATCTCTTTTGCAAGCAAAATCCTGTCAGATGGGGACCGAAGATATTCCCAAACGGAAAAAGAGAGCCTGGCACTGGGTTGGGGAGTGGAACGATTCCACTTCTATTTGGCGTGACTTGATTTTGAGCTGAAGATAGACCATAAACCACTGGAAGCCATCTTTAAACCAACATCAAAGCCCCCGGCACGTGCGTTTACCGTGGGGAAAAGGAAATATTGCCGATCCACTTTCGCGACTATGTAAACTAGAAAAAAACGGCTTATTTTCAATTATTTTCCATAATTGAAGCTTCGGTACCACAAGCGATAAACATATACAACATCTTTGCGGAGAGCAAACGGGACCTAGACCTGACCGAGGAAATTATAAAAACTAACGGAAACGCATGAACGGCCAATGATAAAAGTCCATATTTCCCTTTCAGAATACAATTTTCTACCTGTGGATCCATGCAGTTGAAAACAAATAAAATAGTAATGCCCGAAAACTTCGGGGAACAGACGCTAAAGTTGGCGCACGAAGGCCATTCGGGAGAATCGGCGATGAAGCGAAGACTAATGGCAAAAGAATGGTGGTGGGGTATAGATCGTCAAGTAGAAAACTTTGTAAAACGCTGTCGCGATTGCCTCCTAGTTTCGCAGCCAAACAAACATAACATGCAAAAACTTTATTGTAATTAAAAATACGTCCACATCGTTACCGTAAACGTTACATAAACATTCTTTAACAATAACAAATCATTTATGAATCTATTTTTCATAAAAAAAACATACAAACTCTGGAAAAGAATTATAGCTAAATATTAACAGCATAGCCACCAAAAGTTAAAATAAAATACGAGGCTATATTATTCATATCTCTTCAGAGAACACAAGATTGAAGGATGTGGCGTTAACAACACTTTAAAATCGCTCAATTGATTGTATAATAGTGGATCTAAAATGAGGTACATAAACAATTATTACAAATAAATTTGAATTATTATTATTATATAGATAGCTTGATAACCAAGCTAAGGGTAGTCTTCAACTCCAGCTCTCTTGGTTCCAATGCCACTCTAAATACATTGAATTAAACGGTCCTATACTTCAAAATGAGTTGTTTTCAATTCTACTTCGATTTCGGTATATTTTGTCTGCCAATTGCTTCAAAATGTACAGATGTATATGGATGAATTACTTGCACAGACCCCTTCAACGTATTCTATGGCGCACTCACACGTCACAACCAATCGAAACCTACGAGATAAATGTAGAAATTTGAAGTGGTATATAAAATAACAGCAACGTATTCGAGTGATTAGAACAGACTGATACTTTTATTCAAAAACTTTGTAAAACATAAAAATTGTAGATGTCGCAGACATCGATAAAGAGTAAAACAAAGGAACTACAACTAGGATATATTTTGAACTATTTACAAAAATAACACCCCCATTACATAGTTCAAAATAATAAACTCAATACATAATACACAGAAACATTATTTTAACACAATACCTAAAATCGACATAAATTTATAATGTTTAACGGTACTTTAACTCTTAGTTAAAATATCAGCAGGCATTTCGGCAGTTTGTAAATATTTTAGTTTCAATCACTTCCCTGATATAATGGTGCCGAACATCTGCATATATGTTTTGACCTTTTATGGAAAGTAGGATTAACTGACAATTTTTGTGCACTTTGATTATCGTTATAAATGTTTACACAACAAGTTTCACAAATTCTTCAAGTAATCTTTTTAAGTACACTGCCTCTTTAGATGCTTCTGTTATAGCCATATATTCGGCTTCAGTACTTGATAAAGCAACTGTCTTCTGTTTCGTACTTTCCCAAGATATTACGGAACCAGAGAGCTTAAAACAAAAGCCAGTATATGACCTTCTATCATAAGGACTATTTGCCCAATCCGCGTCTACGAAACCCTCTAACTCCGCATCATCTTTTACAAATTTGAAACAGTACTCTTTTGTACTTTGCAAATATTTTAAGATTCTCTTTGCATATTTCCAATGCGTTTCATTGTAACAATTATTGAATTGACTTAGAAAACTGACACTATATGATATATCAGGACTGGTTAATACTGAAAGGTACATTAAACTACCAATTAACTTTTGATATGGAAAACGATTATCACAAATTTCACTTTTAGTGAGATTTATATTAGTTTCCATTGGCGTAGATGCGCCTTTACATTGTGACACATTAAATTTCTCAAGCAATTGATTTATATACTGTTTTTAGTTTAAAGTTACCACATTATTCTTTTTGTCAATGTTAATTTTCATTCCGAGACACTAACCGATTTCAAGCGAACTACCAAAGGGAATTGGTTGTTTTTGGTTGGAACTTATTTCCTGCCCAAACTAATAATAAGTTACTTAAATACATTTTACAAATTAAAATTAGACCTTTTTAACTCGATTGATTCAAAAAGTTGTTCAAAAATGAAGACACAAATCAATCTAATCAATCTTGGTTTATACCAAAGATTTTTTATTTCAAATTTTTAGCACAGTTCGCTTTTTAAATTAATTGTTTCAATTTCGTTGTTGGAAAAAATGAAAAAATCATCGACATATAACGCGGTTATAGTTATCGACTTGTCTTAACGCTTAATAAACACACATGGTTTGAATTTAGACTTGACATACTTTAAATTAATCAAAACATTTTCGATATTTTTATACCAAACACGTGAAGACTGCTTTAGACCATAAATTGCTCGTTTGAATTTTAAAACTTTACTTTCTTTACCAGGAACTGTAAAACCTTGAGGTTGTTGCATATAAACACGTTCCTCTTTCCTCTAAATGACCGTTTAAGAAAGCAGGAACTACATCTAAATGTACAATATTCAAATTCAGTTTTACAGACAGAGCAAATAACAAACGGAGAGTTGAATTTCTTACGACAGGAGAGAAAGTTTCATCGGAATCAATATCTTCTTGTTGCGAAAAACCTCTAGCAACTAATCTTGCTCTAAAACTCACTACACCATCACTGTTGCACTTCTTTTTGAACACCCATTTGCACCCAACTACACTGCCTTGCTCTGGAACGTCAATTAACTCCCATGCATCATTATCACTAAACGACTGCATCTCTTCGGTCATGGCTTTCTTCATCTATGTGCATCAGGCCTTGAAAATGCTTCCTGGACAGTCACTGGATCACTGCAAAACTCACTAACCGAATCACTAGCTTCTGAACACATCCAACCTTCTTGGATTGATTTGCCTTTCTGACTTTCTTACAGTTTTTGGAACAATCACACTAACATTTGAGTCTGTACTGTCACTACTGAACATTTCAGGAGATTGGAAATTGCTGCTACTGAAACAAAATTTCATTTTACTCTCATTTGAAGGTGACTGGGTGGTTTCTACTGAACTTTCTGCCATATCTTCATTTTCCTCTTTCTTGTCGTCTTCAGACACAGCTGTTTCCTGTTTCAATGCTATTTTCAGTCAACAATGACATCTCTGCTCGTAGTAATTTGTTTATGCACTGGATTGAACACTCTGTAGAATTTTGTATTCTTTGCGTAGCCCACTAGAACATTTTAACCTTTTTATTTTTGGAACATTTACCATTACACGGCTGCCAAAAATTCTCAAATGGCTCACATCTGGTTTCCTGCCACTCCACATTTCAAACGGTGTTTTGTCCCGCAATCCACTGACTGTGGATTGCGAGATTGCGGGAATCCAATCTGTTACGTAAATATGCAGCAGTACTAATTACTTCTGCCCAAAAATGTTTTTTCTGATTTGCATCGAAGATTAAACATTTCGCTTTTTCGCAAGAGTCCTGTTGAGTCTTTCAGCTAAGCCATTTTGTTCGGGTGTGTAGGGATTTGTTGTTTAATGAATAATGCCATTTGATGATAAAAAGGTTTTCAAACTCTTTACTTGTAAACTCACCACCGTTATCTGATCTAAAGATCTTCATCTCACTTTCTTTTTGATTCTCAACCATTGTCTTAAAACTTTTAAAACAATTGAGGACTTCATCTTTTGTCTTCAGAAAGTAAACAAAACACATACGTGAGCAATCATCTTCAAGAACCAAAAAATATCTGGATCCACCAATTGACTTTGTTTCCATAGGTCCACAAACATCCCCATGAATAATTTCTAGAACCTTGCTAGCTCGACTTCTCTTGTGTTTCAATGGCAATCTCCTTTGCTTACTTTCGCAACAAACAGTGCAATTACTTTTTTCAATTTCTATTTTTTTTGGACAAACAAGACCTTCAGCTGCACCATTTTTCATCTTATTCAAGTCAGCACTATTGATGTGCCCAAATCTTCTATGCTAGACTTCTGTGGACACTGCTTTCGTTGCTGCTAAAAAACATTTTTTTACGGAATTAACATTTAATTTATAAACACCATTTATTAAATCCGCCACGCCAATTAATTTCCACTGGTTATTATAAATAGTGCAACCATTCGTTCCGAAAAGCACTTTGTTTCCACTTTTTATCAACTGACTCAGGGACAATCAATATGTTGACAATTCAGGAACACAAAAAATCTTTAGAATCTTGACATCATACTTCTCCGCACCAACAGTTGTTGTTATAGACATTTTTCCACCACCGGTGACCGATAACATGTTTTTATTTGAAATCATATTTTTTTTAAATCCGTTTCACTAGCATCTTCAATAAAACTTATTTGGAGTATAATGAGCATTAGCTCCCGAATCAATGTACCATTCATCTTTTAGAAACTTTCCACTAAGAAACACAGCACTAAAAGCATAAGTCGATTGCTTATTTTGTTTGTTTAACGGGAACTTGTTTTTAAAATGGCCACTTTGTTTACACTTATAACAAATTACATCGACTGCTTTATCGACTCCCATATCCGGCGCCATGTCCAAAAGTTTGGTTTTTATGTTATCCGCCGTTATGGCGATTCCGGAGTGTTCCACAGCCAAGATCAGCGGCATGAATTTTTCTGGCAAACCTGCTAAAGTAATGATCCGATCCACAGGTCATCAATTTTGAATCCAGTACCTGTTAACCGCTGGCTTGTCTCGACGGATGGAAATTAGAGTACGGAGTAGGCTAATTTTTCTCGTGAAACCTGAATCGGCGTATATCGCCTCCAATTTGCCCCATAATTCTGATGTGGTTTTTGATTCCTTAATATGCACATAAATTAATGCATCGATGATTACTATTAATTAAGCTTTGGCCTTTTTATCACTTTCCGGTACAGATTCATCTGCCTTAGGCTTGACGATGCACATATTTATTTCTAAATATTAATTACATTTATGATACAGGAAAAAGAGCAATGTAAAAAACTTGCAGTTTGAGTGAATGATTGTTATAAGTGTTATTGTGTGTAATTGTTTTTATTTGTATAATTTACTTGTTACTATTATTTAATTTTTTTGTCTAATCAATCAGTATTTAATTTATCAATTTGTGCTTAATTTTAAAGGGTGTATTGTCTTTATCTAATTCGCAAGCGAATTCGCGAAAAATCCGCTCTTGCAATAAAACTCACCTTATCAAACTCATTCTTTAATATACTATTTTCTATTTAGGTGCCATAATATAGTTATTTTAGTTCCCAAAAACTTGCCATACATATGTTATTATAGCACCCAAAATCGTATTTGGCAGACCTGATATCTGAATTTGAAGAATCTTCAAATATCGAAAGATAGACTTGAATGACATTAAATATAACCCTATTTTATAGTAACTTACTCATACGTCAACCGGGTTATTAATATACCATTTTTTTGTGAAATAAATTATTTGCCTTGTGTCTGCGTTATTTTTTATTTTCCATTTTTCATAGTATTTGGATAATTTGTCTAAATGTCCTTGTATGTATTTTGCTGCCATTTTAGGCTGCCACGACTCAGCGATAATCGCTGTGTCATCTACGAACATGGCAATTTTGGTCTTGTCTGTTTTGGGAATATCATTGATAAATATTGAGAATAGAACTGGACTTATTATAGCACCTTGTGCCACTCTAGCGGGGATATCTGTAAGGGAAGCGAATTCATTCGACACCTTCACTTGGAATGATCTGTTACTTAAGAAAGAGTAGACTGTTTTAATAATATGCGAGGGAATTTTTTCGTTCATCGTTTTATGTATTAGACCGTCAATCCAAATAGTGTCGAATACCTTCTCTAAACCTAAAGTGGCTATTGCCGTAACTTTGTTAATGTTACAGTTTCTTGTTATTACGTCAGTGATTCTAGCTAGTTGCAATATCATACTGAAATTTCGCCTAAATCGAAACTGCTAGTTTATGATCGTTTCATTTTCTTCTAAGAATTTGTTAAATCTTTCTAAAATTATTCTTTCATAAATTTTACTTAATGTTGGCAATAGACTAATTGGTCTATAACTAACTGGTAATGTAGGATCTTTTTGTGGTTTCAGTATAGGTATTACAATAGCTGTTTTCCATTTTTGTGGAAAGTAACATAATTTTAGACAAGAGTTCATTATAGATTAGAGCTGTACTAAACCTATTTTAGGGAGATTTTTTAATGTACCATTATTTATTTCATCTAATCCACGCGCCTTTTTGCTGTTTGTGTTTTTAATAATTTTTTTGTTCTCCTCCGGAGTGGTATGGTATTCTATTGGTATAGAATCTGGTTCTACGGATAATTCATATAAACTACGTGCAACTATTTCTTCTGTGTTGTAATCTGACAAATTATGTGTGATACAATGGTTTTAAAGTATTGTTTTGCTATAGTATTTGCTTCTTCTCTATCACTATAGACTATTGCGTTATTTTCGGTTTTAAGTGGAGGTATTTGTTTAACATTGTTTTTACGCTTTAAACATTTAGCTATTTTATACAATTTACTCTTGTCCTGTTTGGTGATTTTTCTTATAGTTTTCTCTCAATTTTCAGATTTAATAGGATTCACTGCCGCTTGTATATAATTTTTTAGGTATTTAATTTCGTCGCTTAATTCTTGGGTCCAGTGTTTCTGTCGTTGAGCTCTTTTTCTGTTTTTTAGTGTTATTAAGTCAATAAGTTCTTGTGGTAATTCTAACTTATGCAAATTTCTGTTTGATGTTTTTGTATTTTTTTGATACGCGTTATTTATTGTCATGGTGAATTGATCAATTTCGCAATCAATCTCTTCTTTTGTGGATATTTTGGGGTTTATTACAACTGTTTTATTAACTAACTCTCTGAATTCATCCCAATTAGTACTTTTTTTGGTGAATAAATTGGGTAAATGTGATTTATTGAGTCTGAATTTTCTGTTAAATATTTATATAGAATTAGCCCATTCGGACTATTGTTTGCATTGTTCCATGAAGTATGTTAAGAGTTAAAGACCCCTAATATTACGACCCTTTTTTAAGTTCAAATAGTACATATGTCTAACAATTCAATGTTTAAGGGCTTGCTTGGACTATAGTAGAAATTTACTATTGCGATATTATTAAATACAATTCCTTGTGCTTCGTTGTCTGTTGGGTCTATTTTTAGTTCGTAATATTTTATAGTTTTTTTATTATATATTTGGCACTGAAGTTGGCGGTGTGGTTTTCTATGCAATTCGTATATTGAACTACCCCCTGGCCTCGTTCCTTGATCGAGCAGTCTTTTGTTAAATGATAACCAATACGTTTGACACATCGTGGAGCGTTATTACAATAGGTGCTGCCATGGCCGAACTGCTGTCACCTATGACACTGCGTTACTTTATTCTTTCGGCTGTAGTTTTCCCATTTTATTTTTATATTGTCGATTTCATCAACTTTTTTAATGTCGTTGAAGTTGCTTTCTTTATTGAAGTTGACTAAATATGAACTAGACAATCCATGTTCTCTTGTTTTTAATTTAATACATTGTGTTACTTTTATATTATTGTTTCTTAATTCTTCCTCTATTTCGTCAGTTGACATATATGGACTTGCCTTCATAACAATCTTGTTCACTCTTTCATTTTTCGGTTGATACGTGTAATATTCAACATCGTTGTTCATATTTTCAGTCAATAAGTGAAATGTTTCCATTTTCGAGACGTATATTTTAATGTTTTTTGGTGTAAACTGCAGTTTATAGTCACCATTTGTTAAGTTGTTTATGGTTTTTTGAAAGTCTAGGTAATTTTGTATCTTGGACGTAATTATTATAGGCGGCGGCTTGACTTTCTTAACGTTTTCACTTGAATTTCACTTAAGGTTTCACTTGCTTTTGATGAACTCGCTTTATTTTGATTATTGTTTCCAGTTTTGTTGTTATTAATAACAGTTTGATATTAATAACTTCCATTGTATTTAAGTCGAGATCGTTAATTAACACTTCAAACCGGTTCATGGTTGACCTTGTCTTCTTAGCACCTGGTTCTTCATTACATTGTCTTTCGTTTTTACTTGTTAATGTTTTTAGATGGTTTTTTAAATTGGTATTATAACTTTCAGAGTCCAAATTATCGTAGATTCAACTATTATAATTGTCCTCTTCACTACCCATGTTGGTTGAAGGGTATTTGCGCTTAGCGCAGTTTTTAATGGATTTAAAGTCACTATTCATTTGATCGATGGTTATTGTTTGCACTAAATAATTTGTCTTCAACTTAGAAACGCTCTGAAAAGAACGACTAATAATTGGCGACTGCAGTTTCGAGTGATTAGAACAGACTGATACTTTTATTCAAAAACTTCGTAAAACATAAAAATTTTAGATGTCGCAGACGTCGATAAAGAGTAAAACAAAGGAACTACAACTAGGATATATTTTGAACTATTTACAAAAATAACAATAAACACTGTAACTTACGGTCAAAAGTCTTCGAGCTTTCTAGCGATTCGTTGTCTATTCGAATTAGCGAAGAACTGTAAGAATGAACACCCAGTTATTTTAAAAATTATAAAGAAGGATATCTATTGCGATTACTTTCTCACTAGTTGTCATTCAATGGAGGACGCATGGTATATTGTTTAAAACGTATCGCAAGTTTTGTCATCAGGTGGATTTCTTTTAAGAAAATGGAACTCTAACGAATCATCAGCGTTAACTTCCATATTGGACCGTTCTGTCTGTAATAACACCCTTCAATTTGGCCCTAATGAAATGACTAAAACGCTAGGACTTATTAATAACAGCTTTTGCGACACATTATCTTACAATGGACAACTTGCATGAAACGGTGATTTTGAAATAAACCATATGACTCGATAGAGAAGTGGAATTTATACGACAATTTTTTTTTAATTTCCTATTAGCCCACTAATTACGGAGAAAATGATGATTTTCCAGAGCACTTTTCAAATCTACAGAAAGTTCACTAATCGGCAACGTTTTCGGCTAATTGTCTCTGTCTTACGCGTTAAGATCATTTGTTCATGCACACTCTTTTACACAGATTAGTTGAGCGCGTAAGTATTTGAAATTCAAATTCAAACTAACCGGGAACGTAAACAAAGTGCGCTCCTCTGTCGAACCTTGTTTAACTCAGGGCTCTCTCTGGCCGTAAGGCGTGGTCTATTTGCGAAGTTGCCATATTGAAACTTTCCGTAACCTTGAAAATTTCGACTTTTAAAGTCAATTTTAGGGGCTTTAATGAACTTTAAAAAAAACTTGATGAATAAAACCCACCCCAATTTAGGGTCTATTTTTAGAATCCGTAATAAAAAAATTTCATGCAAGTTGTCCATTTAAAGCTATTCCAACCCAAGCGAAGACTCACTAGGTTCTCTACTTCATGGCTTCAATCTTTGATTCATTCAGCTTGGTTTCTCCCTGTGTTATTGTTTTAAAAATCTTTATTCAAAACCTGTGGTCTACGCAATGTTTATAGGATGAACCATTGAACGCCAATTTAGCAACTTTTTGAGACAAATTCTACAATGACTTAAAAGATTTAACTGTTCTAAAGGTCGAACATCAAACCATATGCAATAATCATGTGTCATTAGAATTGCACGCCTTTTCAGACGCCAGCGCGGAATGGATGGATCCTGCTGTGGCGTATTTTCGCGGAACCGAGCTATTTGTCTCGAGCGCCAAGTGTTTTAAGTCAAAACACCAACCGTAGCGCGGGAAAATCTCAGTGGAGAAATATTTAAAAATCCAGGGGTCAATATTATTTAATTGTACGTACTGAAATAAAAGAAATGAATGAATTGAACTTAAACTAAATTTATTCGACTGATAAATAAAAAAATAATAATAAATAAATAGTCGTTATGAAATCAAGAAAATAAACTAAGATCATACTTACAAAAGAATTAGTAAATATGCGGAGGTACGTTATGAAAAATAATTATGCAGACTATGCGGTCCAAAATAAAATGCAGAAAATAGAAGCGGAATGGCAATATATCACAAGTGATAAATGAACCAAAAGAGAATCACACTAAAACTGTCACTTAATATAAATTCAAAATGTAAAACTTCAAAACAGATGCGCAGTGCGCCAGACAGATTTCACAGTAATACAGATTTCCCTTCTGGAAATTTAACAGTCAGAAAATAATGAATCTTTTGGGAAGAGATAATGAAGTCAAAAACACCCCAAAGAACTATAGAATTCAGCGGATTGGAAGTAGAAGTACCAAAAGAGCAGGGGGGTAATTCAAGTAATTGGAATAATTAGCCTCGGCTAATGGGGTCGACAGGTGGTTGACTATGGTCAAGCAATTAATAACTAATTAATTATTCTGAATCAAAACAAACACTTAACCTTCAAATAATGCAGAAGATTAAATGTTATAAAGCGGAAAATAATCAGATAATTAATCAGATAAAGCAATTCGTAATAATTTCATATTTCCAGAAGGTCAAAATGCAGGTTCGTTACGCTGCATTTACCTTAATATTAAAATCCATCTTCTTTGCTCGAAAACAAAAGTCACTCCTCTAAAGTCGACTACTATACCTAAATTGGAACTGTGTGCCGGTCTACTAATGGCCCAATTGGTAGAACGTGTGAAAGTTGATCTCGATACCAAAATTGATTCTATAGTCTACTGGACAGACTCTGCAATTTTGCTACCTTCGGTGCAAATCGCCCCACACTTGCACCTTTGTCTCAAACCGTGTTGCTCAAATTCAAGTTTTGTTCGATGTACGGCAATTGCGATATGTACTAACTGAATATAATATTTCAGACATCCTCAGTAGAGGAGTGACACCCTCAAAATTGCAACATTCTCTCTTGTGGTGGCATGGCCCCAATTTCCTTTTACAGTCTGTAGCAGACTGGCCATCGCGAATCATTTCGACCAGTCTAAGAGACATGTCCGAATTAAAATCGAGCTGTGTGCTCATTACACATGTTGAACTTATTTCTTGCTGCATATTTCCTTTTTCTCGGTACTTTACCATCACAAAAATGACGCAAATAATGTCGTATGCAATGCGGTTTATTAACAACTGCCACAATAAAGCCGCGGACCGTTTATCTGGGTAAATTCGTTATAAAGAGCAAAACTCGCGAGTTAACAGAACTCGCTAGATTATCACAAAAGGAATAAGGTTCTAACGAGTTCAACATCTTAAAACAAGGCAGGCTAATCCCTAAACAAAGAAAACTTTCTCTTTATATCAACCTTTATATCTGCTCCAGATGACGCTATGCGTGTACGTGGCAGACTGCTCAATTAAAATTTTGAATTTAACAAAAGACATCCTTTAGTTCTGTGTGGCAGGTTATAGACCTTCCATTAATTGTTTTCGAACCAATCCTTCAGCTGCACAGGCCTTAATGGGTCATCTACCCCTAGATAGGTTCTCAACAAAATTTCCGCTCTCTATTGTAGGCACTGACTATTGTGGCCCCTTCTTTATTAAAGACAGTGGCGTCAAAAAATATAAGTTGTTGAAATGTTACATTTGCCTGTTTATATACTTTAGTACCAAAGCTATACACTTAAAGCTCGTCATGGATTTGACAACAGATGCATTTGTGTCCACGCTACGAGCCTTTGCAGGGCGCCGGGGTACCCTGCAAAATATACTCCAACAATGGGCGTCATCGGTGAACGTACAGAGTTGCACTAACTCGGTCATTTTTTTTAACACAGAATCAAGATGCTCTTCCAGCAACCTGCGCCAAAGCCAATTTTGAATGGAATTTCATTCCACCATACGTGCCAAACGGGGTCCTCTGAGCAGGTTTCAAATACAACAAGGTCCATTTAGAGCGTGTTGTGGGCGAACAAAAATTACAATCCTTTCAATTCTACTATGTACTTGTGCAGATTGAAGATGTGTAAAATTCTAGACCTTTATCACCCAGAAGCAAAGAATAAAGCAAATTTTGAGTAGAAATGATATTGATCATATGGCAGCCCATGCGATGAGTTTAATTTACCTGAACGTGAATGGAAGTGTAAGGGAATTAAAGGAAGATTTCGACAATATTAAACATCACTGGTACGAAGACCGTACACTTTGCAAAGAAGTGTATTGCACTAAAGTTGGTCAAGATCAGCAAAGTCGGTTGAATGTACTGAAAAATGCAAACATAATGACATTGATTATAAGCAGAATTGATAGACTGAAGCAACTGGCATCTAATTTAATAGCCAATGAAAATACAAACCCTGCTGAACATTTTATGTCATTAATGTGCAAGAAGAATTCAGGAAAACGGCTCAATTTGATAGGAAGATATTCATTTCAAATACGAGCATATGCAGCTCCTTACGCACAAATTTGGGAACAATGTGGCAAGATATTATGCTAACCGAACCGGACGAGCATTTTGAAAGGTGCTACAGAAAAATAGAGACAAGGCTGCAGAATAAAGCACATAGGAAAATTGCTGAGAAGGAAGAAGGAAAAGAACCAGCAAGAAAAAAAAGGAAAAAGCAAAAAAAAAATACAACAAAAGAATGCAAAGGATATGGACCGCATGCTAAGTAACCGAAAATGACCGACGAAGAATATAAGGCAGGGGCAAAAGAATTATTGGACAAACTTTAGATATCGGATGAAGAGGAAATTGCAAAAATTTAGTCAGAAACAATTGGCCAATTTGAAAATTTTAAATATTTGCAACAGATGAAATTTAGATTGACTGCAAGTAACTTTGGAGAAGTTAGTAGGAGAAATATGAAAACTAATTGCAGGAATAGAGTGGATAAATTGTTCAAACCGAGATCTATGAGATCGAGATTTGTAAGTTATGGAGTAGAACACGAGGACAATGCCAGACAAATGTTCCAAAATCTACATCCAAATTTGAATGTTCGATGATGTCGTTTGGTGATAGATTTAGAACATTGTCATTTAGCAGCGAGTCCTGATGGATTTATAGACGATGATGGGCTTATAGAAATAAAATGCATGCTACGAGTTTATGAAAAAAAAAAAATGACTATATACAAAGCTGCAGATAATACAACTAGATAATATGCCTATAGAAGTCGTAAATAATCGATTACAAATCAAAAAAGGCCACAAATTTTATTATCAGGTAATAACATAATAGTTCTTATTATTTAGGGTGCATAAAATAATAATTATTTGTTTTCAGATCGAAGGGCAATTGAACATTTGCAAGAGACAGTATTGTTACTTCGTCATTTACATTAGCCCCAACGACCCCTTATATGAAGAAAGAATAGAAAGGGATGAAGATTTCTGACAGTCAAAGTTGGAAAAACTTAATGTAATTACTTTGACTGCTTGCTACCAAGATATATCGAGAAAGACCATGTTGGGAGTAACAACATCAAATAAAATCAAATACGCCGGTACAGGAAAAACAAGAAGATTCAGGTCAGTAGAAAAAATTTCAATTTTTTAAAATTTTAAAAACGTTTAGAATTTTTAAAATAAAGTTGTGTTCACCAATCTTTGTATTGGACAACGCGGGGGTAACCAATGAGTTTAAACTAAGCTACCTTATCGCGATAGCCCAAAAAATATAACAGAGCAAAAGGGTGCATAAACAGCAAATAAAGCAGGTGAAGAAGAAATAAAGCACTTACGTTTAATTGTAGACGAAGTTATTCCAATTGAATCAATGTCTGACCCTCGGACGGCGTCTTGGGCGTCTCGTTGGCGTCTCTTATGCGGATTCAAATTGAACAAAAGGGCAAAGCCGAAAATAATATGCACAAAGCACCACAATTAAGCAAAAAGGCACTAATTAAAATGGCAAAGCCCACAAATAATTAGTATGTACACTAAGAGTTAATAACAGGTCAAAAAAGCGGATACTTAAAGCAATAAAGCAAGTAAAATAATGCAAAGTAAGTAAAAGCAAGTAAAAAGATCGCGTGATCGAATTTTTACTGTACCAAAAACTGTGTATTAATTCAATGTCAAAGGTTCTCTTTCGCTAAGAAATAGGAAGAAGGGGGGCCGAAATGGCGCATGTCTGGACTGTCTTGAGAATTAGACAGGAAGCAGACCGCGGGAAATAATAATAAGAAAATGGGACAAAGAGAATTTTGTCCACGTATGTTTCTGAATCAAATCAATTATATTCCATTCAGGTTAAGAACAGATCGCCCAGTGCGCAAGTCCCGCAACAGCCAATGGTATTGCCGGATATTAAAGCCGAAACACACAACTAAAATTTCTTAAATTTTTGCTGAAGAGGGTGTTCGTTTGAATATTCTAATAATTGTTCTGAACAAAATGTATATTTCAATAATTTGGATAATATATGTATACAAATGTATTTATAGAAAATGAAATAAATCTTACTTATCTTAAATAATTGTCGATGTTTTTATGTTCCTTTACCTTTTTGAATAAAAAATTAAAAATCACCTAAATGGAATTACAGGTTACTACTATAACAAGTGCTATATTGTCTTTTTCGCGCGAACTCTATCTCACTTGAATGATGTATATTGAAATGGAAAAAATGAGATGGAGATATAAATGCTCAAATGTGTATGTTTTTTCCGCTGATTGGAAAAACATTGTGCATTTTTTCTTGATGAACTGCGATTTCAAAGTGTTATTGTGAATTTCTTGCAATCTATTTGTGATTTTGTAATTAATACAGAGTTATATACTTGCGTATTAATTATTTTATGTGTGGTACGATTTTTTTTCGATTTCAATTGATTATTTTCATCCAGTAAGTATATGTTTTACTAAAACTAATGTAGCCTATTTTAAATATAATACTATTTTAGATATGGATTTAAATAATATACAGCCAGGCCCTTCAAAACACCCTCAAGGGAAGTTGTTGTCGAGTGCCGAAAAATGGATTGGGTACAACGTTTTCTTAAGTCTGGCAAGTGCTGAATGCAGCCAAAGTGAGAGGATAAAGAGGACGTCTGTACAGACAGGAGTTGGAAAATGCTCCATATGGAACATTGTTAAGGAGATGGAAACCAGTGGGCAGGTTGTGTCTCCGAAAAAACCAGAGAACGGGCTAGACGTCCATTAAGTGTTGATGAAGCGGGTAAATGTATTATCCGAAGAACTGTCCACCACTTCTTTCATCGGAATGAGTTGCCCACTGTGAACAAAATCAAAATGGTACGTATTGTTAAACTGTCTTTTCAAATTAAACATAAATATACTTTTACAGGCCCTTGATGAATGTGAGGATCTGCCAAAACTTGGCAAAACAACTCTTTGGAAAATTTTGCGTTACACAGGCTTTTCTTACAAAAAAGAGACCGGAACGCAATGCTATTGGAGAGACCCGATATAGTTTCATGGCGCAGAAGATATTTAATAACTATTAGGCAGTATCGACGTGAAGGCCGGAAAATATATTATATGGACGAGACATGGGTCAACGCTGGACACACTCACTCTAAAGTGTGGCAGGATGACACCATAACGACCCATCGGGAGGCGCATAGGGAAGGCCTCACCGTTGGATTAAAGAGTCCATCCGGCAAAGGAAAACGCCTTATCGTGACCCACATTAGAAGCAATACAGGCTTTGTTGATGGAGCCCTGTTGACTTTTGAGTCGAAAAAAACAGGAGATTACCACGAAGACATAAATGGTGCTGTCTTCACGGAGTGGATCCATACTATCTTGCCCATGTTAGACGAAAACTCCGTAATTGTTATGGATAATGCTCTCTACCATTCCATGCGGGCTGACCAAACGCCCACGACAGCATGGACAAAACCACGACTTATTGAGTGGTTGACTTTTAAAAATATAGAAGTCGGACCGGATCATATAAAGAGTGACCTAATGCTTTTGGCCAAAGATTTTGTCGCTAGGAATCCGGTCCAGTATGTAATCGATTCCATAGTGGAAGAGACAGATATGATACAACAAATATAATCTTTTATCTTAAATAAATAACTTATTTTGTAATTGATTTCAGGCCGAAAAGTTTTGAGAACTCCTCCATACCATTGCAATCTGAACCCGATTGAAATGGTTTGGGCGCAAGTGAAGGGGCACGTTGCGTCCAATAACAAAACTTTTAAATTGGCGGACGTCGGCACATTGCTGGTTGAAGGGGTGAATAGAGTAACCCCGGAAAAATGGTCCAATTGCGTTCGCAATATAATAGATGAGGAGGAAAAACTTTTAAAACTGGATCACATTGTGGATGAACTGGAGGACCGGTTCATAATTGGTTCATTTTGATTTTGATGAGGATGAGGTTGACGAAATGCTAGCAGCCTAATGGCTAGCATGTATTAATATACATACATCAGATAACAGTTAGGTAAAAAGCACTATATTTTATTAAAGAAACAACTTTATTTTAAAGTTATTTAAATTTTGCAGGAAAAAGTCCAGGGCGCCATGAAACCGCACTGAAATCTGAATGTTTTTACATTGAGGAACGGTAAGTGGAAAATATAATGTAATTTAATATTAACATAAACATATTGCTATTTCAGTGGAGGCCATGAGGGACTTTTCAAGGAGAAGCAATGTCAAATGGTTGAAGAGTTCGTGGAACGAAGAGGAGCCCATAAAATATTTTACCTATTTGCGTTTTGTAAAACCTTCTATTACAAAACAGAACTGTCAGATTCGGGTTTTGTAATAAAAGTAGTTTGACTGTAAGAAAATAGTGATTTTTACTATTTGGGGTTGACGAAACCTTGTCAATTGAATCGCTGTCAACAGATTTACGCTGAGATACAGCGAGAGTTATTGACATTGACAGCATGACAACATTTAAAACTGTCACACTCGAATTGTTTGAAAACAAAATTGAACCAACTTTAGAAAATAAAAATCTCCACAATTATGAAATGACTAATTTATTTATTTATAATTAAATATTTTAAACGCAAATAGGTAAAATATCGTAAAAAATTCGTATCGTAAGGGATTTTAACGTATTCGTAAATCAAACGTTAAAATATCCCTTACGATACTCATTTTTTAATATACTATTATGTAGTTATAGTTTATTGATATATTTATTTCTGTACATTAGTTTTTTAGTTTCATAGTATTTATTATTGTTATGTTTAAAATATATAAGGTAGATTGTAAGTTAGGACTAGAAAAGAAGAAGCACCCCGCTTCAAGAGGCTGATGTTTTGGCAAAGTTACCGAAGAATATTTCAAACTCAAAAATCCTAAACAAGGTATGTTAAACAACTATTATAGTTTGTAAATTAATTTATTTATTGTTTTGTCCACAGAAAACGTCATTAGCTGGTCCATTAAATATCGCATCCAGTACGGCCCGGCCCATAAGGGCCCCTGTAGGTATAGTATCTCTGATTTCCAGTAATTTATCGCTAAAATAAATTTTTCTTTTTCATGAATTTCACAATGGATGAGGGTTTACGACAAGAAATAAAGTTGAACAACGATGTTTTTTAAATATTACTTTAATTCTGCAAATTAAAGTTGTTAAAAGTATGTATAAAGTCATATGTATATATCAATAAAGTTTTTATAATTCAATTAAATATTATTTTTCACTTTTTCTGTGAATTCTACGAATTTAATTATTCGTAAAATGTGAAAATATATTTGTTTTTAAATTTCCCGCTCACTAATTTTTTCGTTAATTTTGGCCTGTGTATAACCACCTTCAAATTAAGGTTATGTAGCGATCTGTTCTTAATGTGAATGGAGAGTAGACATTTGTGGTCAGTGGCGTTTCGTTTTAAAAAGGAACTCGGTGTATTGCTGGTGATCTACTTGCGTGGCGAATTCTAAAAAAAAAATGTCTCACTTGGTCGTATGCAGACACTTTTTTAGAATGCCAATACTTTTTTAATATTACACAAATTTTACCTTTGATTTTATATTAAACTAGCAATAAATTCTTGAAGTTGCACGCTTTTTTAAATTTGTAAAATTTGTTTATTTTTAAAGTCCAAGCAAAACTCTCAATAAAATTGATTGCGCTCCACATATAGATTTACACAAACGTTATTCTTATACGATATACATATTTATTAATTATTTTTTTGTAATATTAGCAACAACAGGGTCCTCAACCTCAAAATCAGCGTCCCCAAGAGCAGAAGGTTCCGCCACCGCCTGCTGCTCCAGTTGCTGCAGCAGAAAATGGGTAGCAACAACAACAAAGGGGACGAGGAAGGGGTAGAGAACGCGGTGGGGGTGGCGGTAGGGGTGGCTACCACAATAAAATTATTAATATATTTAAATAGTTTTTTAAAACAAATTTTGGAATAAACATATAATAGTATATTGTATTACAAGTGCAGAAAACAGTTCTTTATGTGCGAGTGTTTGAGTTTGCGACATGAGCGAAGCGAATGTCGCAACAAACACGATAATAATTCAATAATTAGTAATTCCGTTCACAACCATTCGTGATCGGAAGATAAACAAGCTTGGATGCAAATAGTGATCACTGGACTCTTGTGGACGCTTGTCTGGTCCTATTTTTCATCTAAACATTTTCAATAGGCTTGTATTAGTAGTGAAATTTTTAAATAATAGGGACTTATCTGTTTTATTAGCATCTTGACCTATACATACATGTTCTCTACCTTTATACATTTTCTTGTCCTCTTTATTCATTTCCAAAGCATAGTGGCGTTCCTTATCACATAACTCTTCTAATTTCCATGTCATAAAGATTGGAATTACTCTTGAATTTTAAGTTTTCTATTTGTCTTCTTTTGTCTCCCATTTAAATATGAGAAAAAAATCTTTTAGAAGAGATAAAATGTTAATTAAAACTACTTCTTACCGGGAGGGATTTATTCAGTTCAAGAAAAATCGTGCACTACATTCAGGTAAGTGTTTGCCAGATTCAATCGCACGAAATGTGAAAAAACTTCAATGTTTTTGTAATTGTTTTGTAATTTGTGCAATTTTTGTCTACAAGGAATTGGAAGATCTCCATATGAGGCAATGTTCGGATGTCCGGCAAGAGTAGGACTTGCCTCTGCTGACATTCCAGAAGATGTAGCTACTCATTTAGCCACTGAAGAAGATTTTGAAAGCATTGTTAAAGAAATGGAAGGAGAGTGTAAAGACAATGAGCATAGGGAAATAGAAGAACACAATGTAGCTTCAGAAAACGATGAATTACAACTTGAAAGTATATCGTTAGGTGCTGAAGTTTTGACTGAATACAGTATGTTCTTTAGATATTTTAATCAGCGGTTTTAATTAATTTTTGTAGGGAACGATGACAAAATAATTTGCGCCGAGTGTTCTATACTCTTACTACCTGGAGAAACTGTTAATGAATATGGAAAATGCGTCAATTGCGAGCGACAAGATAATATTGTCAATGAGCGTAAAAGATCCAGAGAATCTTTGGACAAACAAGCCACTAAAATGTTGAAAATATCTAACCAAAAATTCTCTGAGGTGTGTGTTGGAACCACGGTTCGTGTACCAGTACCGGACGTAGACCGAGCTCGTGGATCTATATTCTAGCTGTTGTTATTAGTGTAGAAGATAATCTTTATAAGCCTGGTAAGAATGCGGTTGAAAAATTAAGTATATAATTAAAAAACATTGAGATTTTAGGTACAGCCCATGGCGTTTTAAAGCATAAGTTCACCAGGTCCGAATTTAATCCCTGCGTTGAAAAGTTTATTTTACTGGAAAACCTCACTGATTTCGCAAAAAATAAGAAGATATCCCTTAGAGAGGATCCAAAATAATAAATGTGCATGCCGCGCATCCAAGAAAATTTGCAATTCAAAGTGCCATGGGTCACTTTCTTGCCAAAACAAAAATGATAATTAATAATAAGTTGTGTTATATTTGTTTTTTAAGGATAAATAAATTTATATTGTTTAGTTTCAATAATTAACACGATATCTTCCTACTCGTCTTCCTAGATATCATATACATATAACCAACATTGTCCGGCAAATTTTGGTCATTCTCGTTAATGACCGGGTAAAGATGATAATATGAAAAATATTAACAACATTGACCGCTCACAACAGGCTAGATCGTGAATACCCGGTCAATAACGTTACTGACTTAGAAAAATGGGCGTTCTCGTCAATGACGAGCCATTAACGTGAATGCCCAATTATCGTCATTGACCGTAACATATATATTTCTATTTCATTTATAATTAAATATTTGGTATTGGTATTTGTAAATGCCATTAGTTACACTTTTACATAATTGCTTGCTAAGACATGTTACAACTATTGCGTCCAAACCTAAATCTCAAACACGATTCACAATTTTTTCGCTTTCAATCTATATTTGTTTTCTACATATGTATGTATTATAACTAAATAACCACTAAATGTCAACAATGTTATTGTTATATTACAGATATTTTTCGGTACAATTCGGTGCATTCGATTTCATTTATAGAATGGAAAATCTTTTAAAACTTTGGGGATTTGAGGAACTCATAGAAAAGTTCAAAGGTATATTTCTTATTATTTTGAAAATTATAAAATAACTAAGTATTTGCAATTCAAAGATAAAACATGAAATCGACGAAGAGGTTCTTTTATCAATGGAAGAGAGTCATCTGATGCCAATCGTTCCCAAACTGGGAACAAGAATCATTTTTAAAAGCATAAAACAATATCAAGAAACCAATGAATCCAACGTAACTGATGATAGCTGTCTTGTTGTAAATATAACATACATCTACATATTAAAATTTTATAATTACATATTTTCAAAAAAATTAAAATATATGTCATTCATGTGTGTTTTTTTGTAGATTCAAACATTGAAATTGTTCCAACAACCTCAACAACGCTGCCATTAAATGCTGATAATATAAATTATCAATTTGTTTCTTCCCCTGTATTTCCCCAGTCTTTTGTTCTCTGAAAACAATAACATTTAATTTCATACAATTTTACTATTTTAACTTAATTTATTTTACTTTATTTATTTATTCATGTATACATTAAATGTTATTCGTTCGTTCGTCTTATTTATAACGTGTGTGCTATTTTTACAATTTTAATCTGTTAGGTATTGTTTATTTAATTTAACCTAAAAAATGACAATTATTACTAAAGATGACTGAAAAGTCGAAACCGGTCTAATAAGAAAATAAATACTACAACAAGGAAGTACAATTTAATTTAATTTACATTCCTACAAAAATCAATGAACCCTTGTTAAAATGGATCTAATCAACAAACCAAAAATATGACTTCTTAGTTAATTTTTAAGTATGTAATTCGAATTGTATATGTTGTGGCGTACTTTCGCGGACCCGAGCTATTTGCCTCGAGCGCCAGGTACTTTATGGCGAATTACTGACCGTACCGCGGGTAAAAACTCAGTGAAGACAATTAAATAAAATCCAGGGGTCAAAACCGGAAAATAGTCACTGAATCAAAGATACCGAAATAAAATGTAATAAACAGAAATAATTTTAACATGAATTAAACTTAAATTTATTAAAACTGATATGGCAAAATAAAAATGAACACTCGTTATAAGAAAATAAAATCAATTAAACTTACATACAAAATAATAAATATGAGCAGGTACGTTGAGAAACAATTATGCAGAATAAACTATGCCGTAAAAAATAAAATGCAGAAAATACACAATGCAGGAATATGAAGTGGAATCACAAAATCGTCAATCACAAGTAAAGAATAGTTGACTAAAGATCACTCAAAATTAAAATCAAAATCATACTTCTCCAAACTTAAAGCTCAAATTAATTACATATCCGCAGTGCCAGCAGACAGACTGAATTGTAACAGACAGACAGATTCCCAATTGACACGAATTTCCTATTTGGAAATTATTCAGGTCAAAAAATAATGAATTTTTTGGCACTTTGCAGCGGATTTTATATGCGGAAATCAGAGAAGGGATTCTGAGTTCGCGCGGAAGAAATATTGACGTCAAAACAACTCAAAAAACTATAGAATTCAGCGGAGGGGAACCAGAAGTACCAACAGAGCGGGGGGTAATTCAAGTAATTGGAATAATTAGCCTCGGCCAATTATTCAGAATAAAATAAAAGAAAATAACGTAATTCAAAACAGGAAAAGAAAATAAAAGAATAGATTCAAATAAAATAAAATGCAGTTGACGACATAACTCACCCCTTCACCTTCGGGGTTGAATCAAAAGAATCCCCGAAAGGACTCAGAAACACATTAGAAAATATATGCAGATGCGGGGTATAGTGTAGTAATATTCAGAAAATCAGGGATGAACTTGGAAGCGGCGTGGTTGACCACATTCCAATGTTCAATATTCAGTAATTACAATTAAATCAGTTAAATGTGACTTACTCTGATAAATGCGGACACATAGTAATCAAACTGCAGTTGCAGTTAAGTCACAAAACATTAGAACGATTCTGTAAACTGCACTTTTGTGAAAAATGCACGTGTTAGTACTTTTTATCACCAAATTCCAATAATCATATTTGGTTGTACACTTAATCGATTAAAGATTTTTAAATGCGGCCCGGGTGGTTGACTATGGTCAACCAATTAATAGCTAATTAATTATTCAGAATCAAAACAAACACTTAACCTTAAAATAATGCAGAAGATTAAATGTTATAAAGCGGGAAATAATCAGGTAATTTATCAGAGAAAACAATTCGTAATAAATTCTTATTAACATTTGCATGCATTTTCAGATGGCCAAAATGCAGGTTCGTTACAAAGTATTTATAAAACACTATATGTACTTAATAACCGATAAATAGGTGCCAGTACACTTTAGCGGCGTGCGAAATTCGCAAAACTAACTTTACAGAATGAAAGTACACGCCATAAATAGTGTATTTGTGAAGAAAAAATTGTGGAAGACCCCCGATTTTTCGAGAAAATTGCAATTTTTCACCACAATTTTTGGGTTACCCATAGAAAAATAACTAGATTGCTAGTAATTTTCTAGTGACTTTTATGTTTGCACTAGACACGCCCTCTCGTGATGATTCCTTTTAGCTGCCATTTTGTGGTGTTGACTTTTTTCCAACAGAAGCCATTTTCCACAGCGTTGAATTTTCATCGTTTTTCCGCGCTTTATGCAATCTATCGTATAAAGATGGACTTCAGCAATATACGAAACATTCGACGTAAGTTGTTTTTCAAATTTTCCGCTCAGCATGAGACATAATATTAACGCTATGTAAAATTGACAAATAGTATTATAAATAACATTATTTTTAAAACATTGTAATGTTTTTCAAATATTTGGCTAAAGAACGTTTTCTAAGAAATGTATATGTTATGAAAAAATAATATATCCCAGATGTAAAATTATAATTTGCTCTACATATTCAAATAATATTTTATATATATTTCACCAACGTTACGAAAATATTAATAAGGTAATCTAAATGAATTCCAATTTAGATGTCATTGAGGACATTACTTTAAAAGGGCACAGGACCATCTCTTAGGTAACAAATGAACTGAAGTTTTTAACAATAGAAATAACTATGCCATCTAGTGGCGTTTCAGTGAAGCTGTCACAGATTTTGACAAAAGCGATAAATTTAAATATTGCTGACTTGCAGTGTTGCCTGAATTACATAATGCTGTATATTTTCAGATTTATGACAAATGCATCATTTCTTCAAATAACAAATATATGGAACGCTTATTTCTGGATCATGGGGCTTTATCATCAACAGTTTTTTTGGTAAATATCATCCTAAAAAGTTTTCTTAATTACCAATTTAATTTTTATATTCCAGACCATTTTCACTTCAATCACTTGGACACTTGGAACTTTGGAAGATGTAAGAATCCCTCACAGACTGGATACCACCAGTTTCAGTTAACCACTAGGACTAGGAGCTACAATACTATATAATGTAATTATTATATTAAATTTTCATTGTATTGTACATATATATATATATATATATATATATATATATATATATATATATATATATATATATATATATATAAAATAAATAGGAAGTACCCTTGAACTGTTAATGATTTAATTATTATTTTTACAGTATGTGAATGATTCATATTCATATACTCATATATTCATAAACTTTTCCAAACAAAGTACGTCCATTTTGTTACTAAATTTAAGAATATAATTTGTCTTTTGAATTTCATAGTTTTTTTCTATTTGTTGACGATCATTATCCTCCACAATCCTTAAATAAGAACACAAAATCAAAAAGACTGAATGAATGTTTTTTATATACTAATTTATAAACACATCATCAAAAACAAACTATAAGAAAATCTTAAATATAGAAATACAAATTACCAATTGGACTCTAAAAAAAAAGGAAAAAGATATAAAACAAGATATAGATAGAAAACAATTAATTCCCACAAACTCATATAATTTTTGGATTAATAAAATTAATATACAATACGAAAAACATTTCAACAAAATTAAAAATAGCAACATTCTAAAATTCAATAAACTCACAGAAACACAACTCCTCATATTAAATAACAATACAAATAACAACATAAACAACTTAACAACACTCACACTACCACCACCAGTAATAAACACCTTAAACTTGCAACCAAAACATAGCCTACCAATAGATATAAAGGAATTTAACAAACAAATCCCCAATATTTTAAAAGAAAGAGAATATATACTTAGCAACATTAATACAAACGACACAGAAGAGAACATACTTAGAACAAAAACCACAAATATCATTAATAATCATAAACATAAATTAACTCACGACAAAAAAATAGAAAAACAACGGTAATAACATACAAACGTGACTACAAAGAACAAGTAACACAAATACTCAGTGACGAACAAACATACAAAAAAATATCTAATGACCCTACAACAAAATTCACCATATAAACTAATGACCTGATAAAAACAAGGCTAACAAATAAAGAAATAGACCTACCAACGTACATAGAACTAATCACACACAATAGCTTACTACCCAGACTATATGCCTTACCCAAAACACACAAAAATACTAATCCTATTCCTTACAGACCAATTGTCAGTTGTATAGACTCGTGTAATTACAAACTATCCAAATTCATACACAATACACTGTCTCAGATAACATCCACATACCAATACAATCTAAAAAACTCACAACAGCTAGTTGACTTAACCAAAAACTTACATATTCCCAACGACTACATCCTAGCATCTCTTGACGTTACTAACCTCTTCCCCAGTATCTCAAAAGATCTTACTATAGACATAATGAAAAAACACTGGACACATATCACAGCCTACACAAAACTGAAAAAACCACATTCATAACAACCATAGAACACCTTTTCAACACCAGTTATTTTCAATATGAGGGAACATATTTTACTCAAATCAAGGAAGAACCAATAAAAAAAAAATTAAAATACATCTCCCACTTGTTAAAATATAAGTAGACGATTTAATATTACTATTCCCTACAGACAAAACAGACCACATTCTCACAACATTTAACTCAATAAACCCAAACATACAATTCACTATAGAAACAGAAAAAGACAACAAACTTCCATACCTAGACATAAATCTTATCAGACAAAACAATCATGTCATCACCGACTTATACAGAAAACCGACAACATCCCTACGTATAATAAATTACCACTCAAATGCCCCCACTTCCCACAAAACAGGTATCATCAAATCCATCAAACACCAAACCCAAAACCTATCACATCTCTCCCTTCACAGAAAAAACTACACAGAAGCCACAAAAATCCTCAGACAACACATTTATCTAAAAAGATTAATCAATAACATATTTTACAACACAAACAATATATCAATCACACAAGACCAACCATTAACCTTCCATAAATTTCCATACATCTCACAAATGACCAACAATATACAAAGAATATATGACAAATACGACATAAAACTAGGGCAATACAACATTAAAACTATAAACAACCTGTACACACCAAACAAAGACTATGTACCAATCAACAAACAAACCAACATACTCTACAAAATCCCATGTAGTAATTGTGACGCAACATACATAGGGGTACAACAGCATTAGCACAACATACCTTCCAAACCAACCACAACTTCGACTTCAATAACACAACAATATTAGACAGAGAAGAGAATATTGGCGTAGTAGTATACCATACACTCCTAAAACCTACGAATAACCCGCTAACAATACTAATTTATCTTTGGCTTGTCCTTTTTCATCGCCACCGGCACACTAATAATCGAATTAATACTCCGCTCTTATCAAATTGGGTCGTTCATCAAACGTTGGCAATTCAATCCCGATTGCATTCAACTATGAAATCAACGATGGAAGAGATGTTGGCGATGCAGACACCGACGGCTGTACCACTGGAATCGGACTCGACGGTGGCGTTAAATCAACCTGTACATTCGGCCGACGTATATTGAAATTCTTCACCAATAATTCTTTTTTGTTGGACCGGCTCACCGTTTACAACAATCCTCGTAATCGAGTTCATTGGCAATGGATGTTTGTTGTTACAATTGGCGCCTGAAGAACTAACCAAATCGATATTCTCTTCATCTACCTAAGAAAAACAAATTAATTTCAAACAATCTAAGACTATTGATGAATTTTTTGCATCATTCATCGTTTGTCGAACTCAAATGAATTGCTGAATGTGTTTGTCACTTCAAATACTCTTGATAATTGACCATTTATGACATTGGAAGAAAATTAGCATTGTCTTGATCCAAAGAAATCCAATCGGGTTTAAGCAAGTTGTTTCGTATTCGCACAATCTGATAGCCAAACTAAATTATTATCTAAATTCACATTTGAATCAAGAAAACTCACTTGTACTAATCTGTTACGTAGTATAACAAATGGATTCTATTAGATAGATGTTTTTTATCCAATGCACTAACGAACACAGCTGTTGATGGAATATTTGATGTCTATGTGCAGCAAATTTATCCATCAACAGCGGATAACTGATGAATTCTTTCTTTATTGTTTAGTTTCTATAAAAAACTCTTATCTGTTCCCGGTGTGTTAAAGTTCGTCTTAAAGCCCATTTGCCCTGAACGAAACAAAAATTAATAGAAACCGTTCTATAATTCAAGAGAAAGTTCACATTTGCCTGCCGTTGAGCGTTGAATGATTTCATTACACAATTCCTCATATACTCCAACTTTGACTTTAACGCTTTCAAATAATTCAACACTAAGTAAGTTAAACAGGTTTCAGACTTTGTTCCAAAGGTGCTGGACTTCCCATTCGAGTTAATGCTCATTGCAGTGGTTCTGCATAATACGCTGACAATTTTCTTGTGTAGTTTTGAAACCAAGTGCGCAACTTGTTTGTCGATTTCCATCGACGCACCTTCAAGCAACAAATTACATTTGATTCAAATTATTATAAAATGAAAATACCTTAAATAACTCATCTCACAATGGTAATAACACTCGATAGTAAGGCAACACAAATAAATTAACACAACTCAAATTCCTGCTTGCTTTTAAAACCCAAACCTGCCAGCACAGGTTATTGGTTATTTCCTAGACAAAATGTACTGCGTTAAATGGCGATGGTTCCAATTGGTATTTATCAAATTGCACATTTTCAACCATGAACGGCTTCCAAAAGAATTCCGGTATTGGGCTGAAACCGACATAGTACGTTTTATTCGATTTGGGAAAGTAAATCATTTTCCTACAATTGTACCAAGAATGTGTTTGGCGGTGCGATGAAATTTGTGTCTCTATTCTCACTTACTTCTTTGTTCTCGTTTGTGGAGGCGGTGGTTCTGATCCTAATTTCACAAAATTAAATAATCACCACACCGTTCTGGACTTTTTGTACTAAACTGTCAATGCATTGATTCACCATGTGATCCAGTATGAACGGATAAAGACCATGTACTCCTGAAAGTGTTTTGGCTATTATAAAAACTTATGAAAATATAAAATTACCATTAGAATTTTTGAATTTTTTCGTCCGGAAATAGTTATAAGATGTGGGATTCGTGGGATACGGACCAATAAAATACCAAGTTATACCATTATTATGTAACTCTTTAATAAATAATAATGGGGTACAGTCGGGGTACACACATATTAGCCGACTAGCGAATTGCTGTCCATTATGAATATTCCGCTTATGGATGAAAAGCTATTCGCAAATGGAAGTGGCTGTAATGCATAGTTGGAAGCAAAGGCTAATTGACAGCATGAAGGAATCAGGGGAAGAAGAAAAAAATAAAGCTATAGAAAAAGGCGATGTTGGAGAGGATGTAATTCCATTTATAACTGTATATTGCAATGGTGGATGGTCCAAGAGAAGCTATGGACATACATACAACGCAAATTCTGGCGGTGCGGTAATAATTGGAAAAAATACCGGCAAAGTTTTGTATATTGGTATCCAGAATAGCCTTTGTAAAAAATGCAATGCATCCGCACAGAAAGAACAACCCCCGGATCAACATGAATGTTATAAAAATTGGGATAAATCAGCTGGAGCAATGGAAGCGGATATTATTGTAAAAGGATATAAGAAAAGCATTCAGTACCACGGTTTGAAATATGCATATATAATTTCTGATGGGGATTCAAGCGTATTTGCCAAAATAAGAGAAGAAATCCCGTATGAAGTGCAAAAAATTGAATTCAGGAACATGCAATCAAAAATTTTAAAAAGAAGGCTGCAGAATAAAGCACATAGGAAAATTGCTGAGAAGAAATAGAACCAGCAAGAAAAAGGAAAAAGCATGGGAGGGGTTTTAGTCGGTAGGAGTCCGACACTACCCAGGAAAAATATTGCTTGTCCCTGGGTGTCCATTAAGGATTTCCCCTCCTTCCAAAAAAAAAAGCCCTAACAGGTAGGTAAGTATATATATATTCATGATACTATGACAATACAAGATAGTCTCAAGTCGAAAACGAATTTTGAATCATTTTGCGCATGACGTCACTCTGTGACAATTTTTGAATTGTATTATAGTTTTATTGTAAAAAAATACGATTATAGTCCTAAATTAAGCAATGCATATGTTACATACTTGTTGATTAATATTTATTTTCCGTTTTTCCAGTAAAAATAGCGTAGTTTAATAAGATTTTCAAGTTTTTTCTTGTTATTACTTTTTGTAATTAAAAATCGCACAATTAGCCATTTCTAACAAAAAATATTTACACCAACAAATATGGTATGCACAAATAACAAATTTAGTAACGTTTTTACAGCACTTTCATTGCAATGAACAATTTAATTTATTTAAATATTCAAAATTTGTCACAGAATGACGTCAAAATTTAGAGAGAGACAGAGCATCATATGCGCCTGGGCTTATCTTGTATTGTCCTAGTATCATGATATATATTTATTCAAATTTATACTCCCCTTTGTTATAGGTATCCAGGTATCTAATCCAACAAAGGAATATTAATTTTAATTGGTAATTTCATGTTATATAATGTATTTACTAAAATAGACTCTTTTGTATGTCTTTGTCTTATTATTTATTTTATTATTCTATTTATAATTGTAAACTATTTCATTAATTATGATTTTTTCAGCGTTTATTCTATCTGTCATTTCCCATCCATAATTTCCTCGACCTCTACCTCTCCAATTTCCTCTATCTCTTCCATTAGTTCCATTTCCTCTCCCACTTTTCGATATCGAACCTTTTTCTCCATCGGATACCAATTCTCCTTCTTCCATAGTCTTTTTTTTAGAATTTTCGTCTTTTCCTATTCATTCAATTATTATTAATAAATCATTCAATTATTCATTAATATTTTAAATGTACCTGCTCCTTTCTCAGCTTCTTTCCCTTCTTTCTCCACTTCCTTCCCTTGTTTTTCCAAAATTTCTTTTTGGGCAGTGCCGGGATTCCGGTGAAGCGACATGATAGAACGATATCGTCCTTTGACGATATCTGCGATTCCGATGCGAACTTCAATGTCGTTGAATCGTCAAATTTGAGGTTAGAATTTTCGGGACCAAAGTAGGTGTCGTGCTAATATCGTCAGACGCATTGAAGCTTGTTGTGGTAAGAAAATAATTTAAAAAGCACCTAAATAATTTATAAATTGATATCTTATTCATCTTAGATCATTCGATATGGCTTTTAAAGTTACCCCCAACATTGGGAAGTCACACTTTATTACTATTATTACAATTGACACAACATTACTTAACATAATTTATTGTTGATGATTACCGGTATTACTTTTTAACTTGTTGATGTCGCAATGCTAGCAGTCGTCTGTCACTTCTCGTTGTCCTTCCCTCTGTCATTTCTCTGTCATCACTGTTGACCTTTCTACTTGAATTTATGCGCCAAGTGGCTACAGAGGAAATCGGTTTAACAAAACACCCACAGCCACATTTTAATCGAGATATTAGTAAACCTCAATTCGAAATCGAAGAATCGGACATTAATAAAAATAAAATGGATATCGGACAAATAAAGGTATGAAAGAATCTACAAATGTGTGTGATTATTATTTTATTTGAAATATATGTAAATATTTTTTGTTTACTAATTAATTTTTAGTTCCAGAATGTTCAAGCTGCCCCATCAATCTCAAAGGTTCCTACTGGTGTCTCCACTTTAACGGCTCCAAGTCTTAGTCCAATCGATGAACATGATTACGAAATGGTCCCACGTCCAGCTAAAAAGAAAAAAATGTCCGATTTGGAAGAGATGAAACATTTGGCAGTAGAATCTTTGAAAATATTAGAAGAAATAAAAGAATTGGTACAAAACTACTTACCGTTGTTATTGACAGTTATAAAAAATAGCTAATGTGTTTGTCATTGGGCGAAAGTAATTTTTGAGAAAGAATGTTAAGTTTAATAATAAATTATTTATTTTTCTTTAGTGTG
This sequence comes from Silvanus unidentatus, assembly GCA_963930825.1. Classification (NCBI taxonomy): domain Eukaryota; kingdom Metazoa; phylum Arthropoda; class Insecta; order Coleoptera; family Silvanidae; genus Silvanus; species Silvanus unidentatus. Next base: position 5,346,744 of record OZ005760.1, read on the forward strand.
GTCTGGAGATGTCAAACTACATTAGAATGTTCGTTTTTTTCTGTGATTTAAGTTAAAATAAGAATAAATATTTTTTATTAACAAGGGAGATTTATTAATAAAAACAATACAATTTTGTTTTGATGTAAAATATTGGTTAATAACCCTATCTCTAGTGTTTTCTCCTTCTTGTCTCAGAAGATTATCCTGCAACATGTTCGCAGGTGGTGGATTCAGCAATATATCGTAGTCGTCATCGTTCTCCAAATGATCAGCTCCATCGTGATATAGAGGAACATTTTCCTCTATACAAACGTTGTGCAATGTTGCACACACTATCACTAAAGAAGCAACGAATTCCGGGTCATATCTTGCCACATGTTTTTTTAACAGACATCGAAATCGGCTTCTTAACAACCCAAAAGTTCGTTCGATTACTGGATTGTGTATGGGTGTACAAATAAGGCTGAAGTGGGTAACCACTGTCACCAATTAGCCAGGTGTTTCTTTCATTGTTCATGTATAGGTCGTTCAAATAATTTTGAAGTTCAGATTGTCGCCAAATAAAAGAATCATGCGTCGATTTACCGAAATTGGAGTTTATGTGGAGTATTTTCATATTGGCATTGCAAACCATTTGGACATTTAGGGAATGACAGCTCTTTCGATTGATGAAATTGTGTTCGAGTGTTCGATACGTGGTGGCTTTAAGATGGCAATGTGAGTGCAATCAATTGCACCCACAACACCTGGGAAACCCCATCTATCTTATTACATATTAATGAAATTCACTTCCTTTCACCTTCTATCAGCCCATTCGAAGACATTTACTTGCTCCCCAACGCGCCTTCTTTCTTTAATAGACACCAAGTTTTCTGCTCTCCTCAACATTTGATATGCACTGTAACGAACCTATTTTTGCGCCTCTTAATTATTCACACAATTTATATTTTCCCTCTGACGTTTGAGGTTAGGTTGTTTGTTTACATTTGTAAACAAACATTTATTTTAATTTAATTATGCTGATTGACTTTAGACAACCACCTCAACGTCCCTCGGAAAAGGATTTTCACAAAAGTACTCCCGCAACCAGGAGTACGATGTGAAATTCCTTAGTACAAAAAACCCTTTTTGTTCATTACAACGTGCTCTTGTGCAATTGCGATTTTCTTACGATTATCCAAGTGTTTAAAGTGTCCATTTGACCCATTTGATCAACCTTTCTTTGAAGTATTATTCCTCTACATAAA